>OZ024746.1:62251278-62293778 GCA_964016885.1 Eledone cirrhosa | reverse complement strand
TATACAAAGCTAAACTAAAAAACTCTGTTTATTTTTGATTGCTAGCAACATTTTGGCCGACTGAAGGAAACATGAAGTGTCCCATCTGGCATGATTAGTTGTCCTTTTGTTTGGATACAAATATTTTTATTATTATTATTATTATTATTATTGTTATTTACTTTTTTTTTATTTTTGTATATGTGTGTCTTGCTGCAAGAGCTGGTCTCACTCTGACAGCAATTATTATTATTATTATTATTATACTTTAATAATTTTTGTACCCAAGAAATCATTATGCAGAAGAATTTATTTCATTTTTCTTTTTTTTTTCTGAAATTAAAATTGAAACATTTTTTCTACAGAAGCAAACAATTTTAAAGTTTCAACATACGTTGGAAAAATTGTTTGTGCTGTGCAACCCCCTGTAGATTAATCACTATGCTGATCACTATGTGTATATATATATGTATATGTGTATATATATATATGTGTATATATATATATATATGTATATGTATATGTATATATATGTATATATATACACATATATATATATATATATATGTGTGTGTGTGTGTATATATATATATATATATACACATATATATACACACACACACATATATATATATATATATATATAATTATCAATTCATCCTCTCTCTTTACTTTCATGTATACTTTACTATTAAAACTCATTGTGCAATAAGAAATGTACATGGAATTTTTTGAAATTTTTTTTAAAAACTTTTTGTAGTTAATCTTGCTGATTTTGGGAATTGAAAAAAATAATGAATAAATAAATTGAATTATTTGAAAAAAAAAATGGTTATATGAAGAAAAAACAAATGAAAACAAACTTCAAAAGAAATTACTCACTTGTAAATTTGTACATAAGGCTTAATAAAAAGGGATTTGATAGGAAGCAGTACACCATATTGTCTCTTTCATTAATTTAATCTGGTTTTAAGTGTTTAATTTAATTCCATTTTTATGCTTTCTTATTTTCCAGCTTAATATATATATATATAGAGAGAGAGAGAGAGAGAGAGAACAGAAAAGGTGTGGTAAGATACCAGGTGGACCATAACACACTAGAGTACTCAATAAGGGTAGTAGAGTGAGCTCCAGCCTTTTCGACAGCTAGATCTGAACAGTTCGGATCTAGCTGTCAAAACGGCCAGAGCTCTGCCGTCGGGGTTCTGACTCTTTTCCTATATATATATATATATATATATATATACTCTTTTACCTGTTCCAGCCATCCAGCTGGGGCACTGCCGTTGTTACACGTTCTATCACCAGCCTGTGTTGGCTGGCCATTGGTGTAAAAGAGAGTTTGTTGCTGCCATTAGGTTACCTTCATACTGTGCTGTGGGATCATCCGGGATCCTGGATAGCAGAATTTCAAGATGTTTCTTGAAAACATCCACGTCCACACCATGTAGATCTCTTAAATTTCTTGGCAGCTTGTTGAAGAGTTGAGATTCTTTGAACCCGAGGCTATTGCAATATCTGCTCTTTATTCTAGATGTGAAAGACGGGACCTTTGGCACCACACAGTGACGTCCTGTTCTGGGGTTCGTCCAGCTCTCGATGCCAAAGTTTGGTGCTAGTCCTTCCAGGATTTTCCATATGTATATCACTGCATATCTCTCATCCTTGTTCCAAGGAGTAGAGTTTCACTTCTTTTAGCCTCTCCCAGTAGCTCATTTCCTTCATTGTGGCAATCCTCTTGGTGTAGCTTCATTGGATTGCCTCCAGCTCCGTAGTTAGTTTGATACTTTGGGGTGACCACAGTTGGGAGCAATAGTCCAGTCAGCTTAGGACAAATGTCTTCCATAGTATCAACATGGTCTCTCGGTCTCTTTTCTGGAAAGTCCTCAACATCCAACCAGCGAGTCATCTGCACATTGTCGCCACCCTCATGATGTGTGAAGAAAAAGATGCATCATCGCTCAGGTCTCGTATCGATTCTGACGGGGATTTCAATCCCTCCTGGTCCGGTGTAGCTGTGTTGTACTATATTTGTGTTTGCAGGTTGTTATTGTAGGGCTAACATTTTCCATCATTAAACTGCATGTTGTTGTCCTCAGCCTATTTGTATATGGCATCCATATCTTGTTGTGAAAGGGCAGCATCAGCGAGGTTTTTGATTGCCTGTGCTACCTTTGTGTCATCAGCATAGCTAGTGAGGGATGTTGTATATACTACAGAGGGCATGTCTGAGAGAGCCACCAAAAACAGCAGTGGTCCCAGGACTGTCCCCTGGGGCACGCCACCTGTTATTGGTGTTTCCTTTGAGAGGGCCCCATTAGCTGCAACTGTCTGGTTTCTGTCTTTTAAGAAATCATGCAGCCACTCACCTACTTTTCCAGTTATGCTGAGTCTGAGTAGTTTGTGACAGATCATTCTGTGGTCGACCTTGTCAAAGGCCTTCACAAACTCAAGATATATCACGTCCACATGTGAACTGTCCAACAGTTGTTTCAGTAGTATCCAGTCATAGTGTTGTAACCACTGTGTAAGGTAGCTTCTTCCTGGCCGAAAGCCATGCTGTGTGCTAGTTAGGCGGTCAGTTTCTTTCTGATGATTTACATTACTCTATATATACTATTATATTTTCACGGTAAACACTTTACCTCACATAACTATCTCACATAATATCGAATCTATGAGATTTTGATATTTATTTTAAGAACAATATCTTAACATCAATATGAGCGGCTGGTTACAGCTGGTTTGAACAGGAAGACGTGAGAGAATTTGATTGGATACAGCTGGATTAAATGCTAAAGGGTTAAACAAACAATAAAGAAGGTGCATGGCAATATAGTGTGGGTCTTTGTGTAAAAAAAAAAAACAGCAAAACTTTAAAAATCAAACAAAACAAATCCCCAAATAGGGGTTGGAGGAAACCATGGGTCACTTGTGGAGAAAGCTCACAAAAAGCCATGGCCACTCTGACCTCTGGGGCTAATGCTCCCTCAAGTCTACAGGTGTAATGATTGTTTCTACTTTTGGCACAAGGCCAACAATCACCCAGTGTATTACTGGTACTTTATTTTATCGTCCCCGTAAGGATGAAAGGTTAAGTTAACCCCGGCGGGATTTGAACTCTGAATGGCAAGGGCTGTAACTCTATGCGTCATATCATGGCATCCGATCCTCTGCCGATACTGCCAATCCACCTTTGGTGTAATAATTGTTTCTACTTTTGGCACAAGGCCAGCAATTATCCCAGTGCATTACTGGTACTTTATTTTATCGACCCCATAAGAATGAAAGGCTAAGTTAACCCCGGCGGGATTTGGTGTAAGGCAAAAGTGGTTCTCTATGGTGTTCATTGGAAGTTCAAATGATAAACTTACTTGATGTGTAACAAGTGTTAATGAATTTATTGAAATATTGATTGTGTAGGCTTGAACATTTTAAGGAGTAAATTGAACGGTACCTAAAGTTTTGACAAAGTTAAATAATAATTGTTTCTACTTTTGGCACAAGGCCATCAATTACTCAGTACATTACTGGTACTTTATTTTATCGACCCCGTAAGGATGAAAGGCAAAGTTAACCTCGGCGGGATTTAAATAATAATACCATCTGAATATTAGCTGATGTATTAAAAAACAACAAAAGAAAATGAAGATTTAATTTTATTAAATAATCGATTTTGAACAATTTAAGGCCATAAATTGGCAAAGTAGTTAGAATCATCATCCTCATCATCATCGATTAACATCTATCTTCCACGCTAGCATGGGTTAGACGAGTCACATTTAGAGGCAAGTTGGGTCGAGTGACCATGTCTCACTCATATAGGGGTGTTTCTGGCTGGTTTTCTACGGCTGGATGCCCTTCCTAACGCCAACCACATTGAAAATGTGTGCTGGGAATGTATTTGTTCTGACTCTATGCAGTTCAAGTGTTACTGATTTGTTAACTAACAGAATGGAGTACAGTGTTTCCAAACATTGTATGTTTGGAGAATTTACTCCAGAGTACTCATCTCCTAACATTAGTGCTCCTCTATTATATAGCCCCATAATATTATCAGACTCAGAGTCTCTGTGGGCTATAGTATATTCCGATCCTGTCGGCTATAGTATATTCCATCCTGTCGGCTATAGTATATTCCATCCTGTGGGCTATAGTATATTCCGATCCTGTCGGCTATAGTATATTCCGATCCTGTCGGCTATAGTATATTCCGATCCTGTCGGCTATAGTATATTCCGATCCTGTCGGCTATAGTATATTCCATCCTGTCGGCTATAGTATATTCCGATCCTGTCGGCTATAGTATATTCCGATCCTGTCGGCTATAGTATATTCCATCCTGTGGGCTATAGTATATTCTGATCCTGTCGGCTATAGTATATTCCGATCCTGTCGGCTATAGTATATTCCGATCCTGTCGGCTATAGTATATTCCATCCTGTCAGCTATAGTATATTCCATCCTGTCGGCTATAGTATATTCCAATCCTGTCAGCTATAGTATATTCCATCCTGTCGGCTATAGTATATTCCATATTAAGCTCACCACACACAGATATCTACTTTCCTGAACCACAAGCTGGCTATCACTAATTTTATTCAATTGTTTAGCTGGCCTTTGCTATTGGTTTACCAGGATGTAGCTGTTGCTGTATATAAACAGCTATTTGGATCCAGAACTATATAAATAGAAACCTCCTAAACATGCACGTTTGATAAAATTAAGTACCAGTAATGCACTGGAGTAATTGCTGGCCTTGTACGAAAAGTAGAAACAATTATTATAAGAGAAGGTGTGTGGCTTAGAATTGTAAGGTTGTGAGTTCAATTCCTGGCAGTGTGTTGTGTCCTTGAGCTCTTGCTCAAGGACACTTTATTTCATGTTGCCCCAGTCCATTCAGCTGGCAATAATGAGCTGTACCTGTAATTTGAAGGGCCAGCCTTCTCACATTCGTTGTCATGCTGAATCTCCCAGAGAACTACGTCGGTGGAATGCTCAGCCACTTGTGCGTTAATTTCTTGAGCAGAGTGTTCCGTTGATTGGATCAATTGGAACACTCATTGTCGTAACCGATGGAGTACATCCATCTTGTGCTCCACCTTTTATGCAGATAAATATCAACCATACAACAGACCCTGCTTACCTCATTTTCCACAAGCCTCCATCATATTCTGTAGCTTACAACTAATCAGTATCACACTTCTATATACTTCAAAGCTTATAAATATTATACTAAATTCTCTCAATTTGTTTCAGAAGAAAATAAAATGGTTGAATTTTGTGTTGAGGAAGCTTCAAATTTCAGAAATTTGTAAAATGGATAGAAATATATTTTTAAAAAATGTTTATTTCAATTTCTTGATAAAAAGGCGATATATAAAATATTCGTTTCTTCTGAAAACAAGTAAAGGATGGGTACATTTTGTGATGAACTCTTCAATAAAACAGTTGTTCAAGTTCATCTAGGTTCCATTGGACTAACAACTGTAATTAACAGCTATTGATGTCCTCTCAAACTCAATCAATTATCAATACATTAGAATCATTTAATATAATTCAAAGCTTTAAATATCTTCTTTTCATCAATATATTCAAATATCAATATTTTGTACAGTAAAACTGTTGTTGAATTCAGGGAGGTAATAATTACTTGTACAACGGAATTATTGAATATACCGTATATACTCGAATATAAGCTGACCCCACTATTGTATGTCTGCGAAATGGGCAAAAATCCAATTTGATTGGTGAAAAATCATTAAAATATTGACCTTGAATATAAGTTGACCCCCCTCCTACCATCGAATGTTTTGGTCACATATTTCTTGGCTTATATTCGAGTATATATGGTAATTTTAAAATGTAGATGTTTGAAATTTTCATCAATACTACAATATTATCAACGATCTGGACAGTAGAACTGTTGAATTTTTCTGCTTAGAACTGGACCAAAATTTCTGCAAGAACAAATGGAACAAGAACATTAGAATGGGCTGACTGAGACAGATTTTCTTTAATTGCTATAAATTATAAATTTTCCATAAATCTTTTCTCCATTCTTTTTTCTTTTAATATGCCTTAGAAGAAAGAAGTACCCATGGAGATATGGCAATACAGAGAGAGGGAGAGAGGAGTGATAGGAAGAAATTATCCTTAGACTGGACACCTGGCCTTAATTCCTGCAACAGTGTAATATCTAGTAAAGGCATCTAATAATAAGGTAGTGGTATTAAACAGAGCAATGGATTATGTCTTCCCTCTTTAAAAAATAACAGGAATTACCACTTTGATGGACTTCCATACAGTTTCTGTCCACTAAATTTCAGTCATAAGGCTTTGGTGATCCCAACACTATAGCAGACACTTATTTAAGATACAGTGAAGTGGGAACAAACCCAGAACCATACAGTTGTAAAAAAAAAAGCTTCATAAACACACAGCCAAGCCTATGTCCACCTTGAATTTCTTAAGAAAATTACTCAGTAGTACTTGAAACTCAGTATCTTTCATTTTAAAATTTAATCATAATTTTAAAATTTAACCACAATTTTTAATAATGATTAAATTTTAAATTATGAATCATGGGTAATGACTGAAAGAGTAGGATTGCAAATACAAACAGCCAAAATGGGTTTCCTCCAAATGGTCTTTAGAGTAACGTCAGTGAATAGAGTAAGCAGCTCAGAGATCAGAGTCATTCCAGGTAGAGCTGCTACTTCTCTGAATTGACAGATCACAACTCCAATACGACAGACATGTTGTTAGAATGTCTAAGGACAGATTTTCTGAACAAATTTTCTGGGCAAAACCAATTGGCATGAGCAAGATGGTTAGATAATATCACTGTTTGTGTTTATGTGTTTGATATAACACCTGTTTAAAAAAGGACAGTATCAATAAGATTAACCAAAAGCAGTACCTCAGCATGGCAGCAGTCCAATGACTGAAACCATTAGAAAAATAATAATAAAAGAGTATACCTGTTTGATTTTCCTGCCTTGATATTACTCATCATCTGTTCCTGACTGATTTTATTTGGGCAAGCATTGTATGCTTCAAATAAACTATAATACAAAATATATGTGGAATTATATAAACTGGCCAATGATATCAATATAAGCTTCAAATAAACTATAATACAAAATATATGTGGAATTATATAAACTGGCCAATGATATCAATATAAGCTTCAAATAAACTATAATACAAAATATATGTGAAATTATATAAACTGGCCAATGATATCAATATAAGCTTCAAATAAACTATAATACAAAATATATGTGAAATTATATAAACTGGCCAATGATATCAATATAAGCTTCAAATAAACTATAATACAAAATATATGTGAAATTATATAAACTGGCCAATGATATCAATATAAGCTTCAAATAAACTATTATACAAAATATATGTGAAATTATATAAACTGGCCAATGATATCAATATAAGCTTCAAATAAACTATTATACAAAATATATGTGAAATTATATAAACTGGCCAATGATATCAATATAAGCTTCAAATAAACTATTATACAAAATATATGTGAAATTATATAAACTGCCCATTGATATCAATATAAGCTTCAAATAAACTATTATACAAAATATATGTGAAATTATATAAACTGGCCATTGATATCAATATAAGCTTCAAATAAACTATTATACAAAATATATGTGAAATTATATAAACTGTCCATTGATATCAATATAAGCTTCAAATAAACTATAATACAAAATATATGTGAAATTATATAAACTGGCCAATGATATCAATATAAGCTTCAAATAAACTATAATACAAAATATATGTGGAATTATATAAACTGGCCAATGATATCAATATAAGCTTCAAATAAACTATAATATAAAATAAGTGAAGTTATATATATATATATATTGACCAATGACAGAAACAGTTGAAACTTAAGTTCAGTATTCAGTAGTTATTGTTGTTGTTGTTGTGTAGATTGGCAGAATTATTAGAATGGTACTAGTGTGGGATTGTATGTAAGCAAGATTCAGGCCCCTCGTCCATCTGGGAGGTCAGTAGTTCAGCTTGAGTACCGAGTTGGTCTGTTGATGACCCGACTAACCCTTGCTAGCAGGAAAATCATCATCATCATCATCATCACCGTTTAATAGCTATCTTCCACGCTAGCATGGGTTAGACGGGACTTGTCCCACTTGAGGCAAAATTGATTGGGTGATTGTCTCGCTCGTATAGGACTGTATCTGGCAGGTTTTCTACAGCTGGATAATCTTCATAACACCAACCACATTTACAGTGTGGACAGGGAGCCTTTTTACCATGTCTTTTACACAACCACTTTACAGTGTGTACTGGGTTCTTTTTTTCGTGACACCTACACAACCACTTTAGTGTAGACTGGATGTTCTGTGGTACCAACATAACTTTACAGAGAAAGGGTGGTGTGGGGGGGAAAAGCAAATGTTAAATGATGATGGTGATGATGAAATTCCTTGAGGAATTGAAGCTCAGAATATATAGAGCCATAACAAACACTGCAGGGCATTTAGCTCAGTATTTGTTTTGGTTCTTTACATCCTGAATTCAAATTACACTCAAGTCAGCTCTGTTTCGATGTTTATATATCAAAAACAAACAAATACAAGAAAAATAAATTTAATAAACAAGGCTCACCTGGAAGGTGTTGGCCATTTCTCGGTGACAGCAAATGCTTTTGCTCCAGACATGTTGGGAAAATGAATCAACTGCTTTGCAAACATCTCCCTCACTGTTAACACCTGTTCATACAGAAATATGACCATCAATTACAATACAGTATAACTTGGTATCAGTATCAGACCTATAACTAAACTATATCTAATATTTAACTATTTTGTTAACATATTTCTAACGAACGACATTGCCTATGATTTCAAATTACTTTGTCTGTGGGGCACATCTGAAATATACCATTCAGAATGGGGTGTAGAGTCTATTGCTTCTTACTAAATGATGTATTAGTCAATGACTGTTGACCATTACATGAGATGGTCACTAAATAATGTACTAGTCAATGAGAATATTGACCATTACATGGGATGGTCACTAATTATGTACTAGTCAAGGACAGTATTGACCAGTATGTAGGACACCTTGCCGTATCTGTTTTAGTTCTGAGTTCAAATACTGCTCTGATGTAACTGAGAAAATGTTGACAAGAAAGGACTAGGGCCCTTTTTTGAAAACATCCAAGAAACCTTTATTGAGATGAAACCACTTTGGAGGCAGGTGTGAGCCGTAACAACAACATCAACAACAGACTTTCACAGATCAACATCAGTGGAACATATGGAGCTTTGTGAAGCAGGACATAATTTGAAACCTAGCTATTGCAGCACAGGATTGATGCTAGAGCTGTGAAATCTGGCCAAGTGGTCAGGGTGTTGGACTTACAATCATAATGTCATGGGTTCGATTCCTGGGTTGCGTGTTGTGTTTTTGGGCAAAACACTTCATTTCACATTACTCCAGTACACTCAGCTGAAAATGAATACCAGCAATAGTTGGAGGTTTAACCCTGCAAGGGACTGGCGTCCTGTCCAAGGGGGTGTCTTGTACTCTCAGTCATTTCATGCCATGAAACTGGGATAAGCACTGGCCTAACGAGCCTTCTGGCTTAAGACAGACTTTAGACTATTGCAGCAAAACAAATTATTTATAGTGAATGGAGATGAAAAGTGTGAACTTAATACAAAGTTAATAGTCAAACACCTTAATTATCTTTACATTGCTTCGTTGATAAAATACAGAACAGTAAACGCAATCATAGTCACCTTGGTCTTTACAGCAGATTTATTGAAGTGCTCGAAATTACACAAAATTTCTACTGCACTGTCCAAACTATTGAGCATCTCTTCTCCTGGTTTATCTTTCACTACTTCATTGCTGCCATATAAAGTTTTCTTCTGTAATACAAGAGAAGATGTCATCAACAATTTAATACTAGGTCATAAACTAGCAGATACTACTACTACTACTACATCATCACCACCACCACCACCACAATCATCATCACCATCATCATTGTAATGTTTCTTTAATGTGCTGGCATATATCAGATGTACAGCATATCATCACTTGTTACATTTTTTGGTCATCTTGAGTTAATAAGGGAATCTGAATTAATGAGTGAGACTATGTGGTCATTTGACATGCTAGAAATATCAGTCAGAATGACTGTACTCCTAGACAGGAAGGATGATCAGGTCTCACTCATATTTGCTAGATATCTTACAACGGTTGGCTGAATAAGTTCATAGGCTGACTATGAATGATTGGTGCTAGAGCTGTGAAACCTTGCGTGGCATGCATTAATTTTAATTCTTCTTATTAATAACTACATTGTTTCTTTCAAGGGACTATGTTGAAAAATAAACTTCATTTGGTCATTCCATGAGAGTATTTGGTCAGCCTATGAACCTTTCAGCTGACCGTCATATGCTCCCAGGCTAGATATCGTAATACTGCAGTGTGTTAGATGTGTTCAAGCTATGGGTTATTCTCAAACATTCAATCATTTATAGAGATGTGTGCAAGGGTTAATTTGAAACTATACTATTATTTCTCTTTTCCTACAATGACAGCAATGATAACAACAACAACAACAACAATGATAAACCAATGAGCCTCTATGTGGTTTCTTAAGCCTGGCAGAACCCCTCCTTCTCCAGGCCTGAGTACAGTAGATTTATTCCAGAGAAAGATAGAAAAAGAGAGAGAGGAAATGAGGAAGAGATAGAGGAAGAATTGACCCCAGTACTAGACTGGTATTTTTTTTATTGACCTCCAAAGGATGAAAGGCAGAGTTGACCTCGGTGGGATTTGAACTCAGAGATCAGAGAGCTGGAACAAATACCACAAAGCATTCTATCTGGCGTTCTAATGACTGCCAATTCGCCACCTATCATCATCATCATCATCATCATTTTACGCCCGTTTTTCCCTGCTTGCAAGGGTGGGACGGGTCTTATTCAGCACAGCATCTCTCCACTTGTCACGGTCCTTCGTCATCTCCACCGTGAGCTTCAGCAATCTGAGGTCTGTTCTCACCACCTCCGCCTATATATATTTATATATATATATAAAAATTTAGAAGGGACTCGGTGCTGTGTGGTTACTAAAAATGAGTGTTTAGAAATATAAGGAAAACATAAACAAAGGACAGATTCCCTCTTCAGTTGTCTGCTGTGGGTCTCGGACGTTTCGACACATCAATATATATATATATGTTTAAGTGTGAAACAATAGTCACTCACCAAATAATAACTTTGAAGGTAACGTGTTAACAATGTCAGGTAAGCCACCGATTCCTTAGAGTTTTCTGTTCTTTTAACTTGGAATTCGTCAATTACCTGTATAAAAGCAAACAGTAAAACATTAACGAGAAACATATCAACAAAACAACAACAAGTGTTTAAAGGTCATCTACCCCAGTAAAGCAGGGGTTAGCTGTGTGAGACCCCATAATATAAGGTTCTTCGTAAGGAATGGTGTTACAGCCAGATGTCTTTCCTGATGCCAACCAATGCTGACCTATGGCTAAACTATAACAGCAATTGCATGTCTGCTTGACCAGTGCTGACCTATGGCTAAACTATAACAGCAATTGCATGTCTGCTTGACCAGTGCTGACCTATGGCTAAACTATAACAGCAATTGCATGTCTGCTTGACCAGTGCTGACCTGTGGTTAAACTATAACAACAATTGCAGGTCTGGTTGACCAGTGCTGACCTATGGCTAAACTATAACAACAATTGCAGGTCTGCTTGACCAGTACTGACCTGTGGCTAAACTATAACAACAATTGCAGGTCTGCTTGACCAGTGCTGATCTGTGGTTAAACTATAACAACAATTGCAGGTGTGCTTGACCAGTGCTGACCTATGGCTAAACTATAACAACAATTGCAGGTCTGGTTGACCAGTGCTGACCTGTGGCTAAACTATAACAACAATTGCAGGTCTGCTTGACCAGTACTGACCTGTGGTTAAACTATAACAATTGCAGGTTTGCTTGACCAGTACTGACCTGTGGCTAAACTATAACAACAATTGCAGGTCTGGTTGACCAGTACTGACCTGTGGCTAAACTATAACAGCAATTGAAGGTGTGCTTGACCAGTACTGACCTGTGGCTAAACTATAACAACAGCAACCAAATGACACCAAAGCCTTTACTGGTGATCCAATCAACCATCAAATACCACCTTTCAAATAAATAAATATATAAACAAACTATATTACCTGTGTGTTTGTTATGGCTTGAATTAATTTATCTTCAGAGACACTCAGGTGTTTTGCAGAGCCATATTCCTCAATTAGATAGATAGCATGTCTTAAACCACACTGCTTCAGACGAAACTGCATTTAAAGAAAAAAAAATATATATAAAATCACAATTGCACTCAACATGTATTAGAATATACTAGCAGAAAACCACACTTCGGGTTGCTAGCATATGTAGTGTGTATATTGATATTATACGCAAGTATTATATGCATGTAGATATGATACATCAAATAAAATCGTAATTGACAATATGCACAGAAATTGAAGAGAGACCGTATTACACTCTCTTCTGTAAGTAAAGTAGTCCACGATACATTTAAAAAGATGATATTATATATAAACTGCATTATGGTGAAATGTAATGAAAACGAAAAAGGAGAAAATTAGAGACAGAAATATAAACGTTATGATATAACGATGCAAATATATGAATGTTTATATAAGCGATGTGATATAGCACACAGATGTTAACTGGAAGTATTGACATTTGAAAATTTTAAAAGAAGTGAATCTTAAAATAAGTAATCATTATATATAAGAATATTTATGTTAAATCAACAACAACAACATTTATTATTTATTCAAAGTAATGCAACTTATTTTACTAACGGGATTAAAAAATATAAAATGGACACAGTCCCGCACTCCTCCCTTTATTATATTATAGATAGTGGAACCTTAGTTTACGAATGCCTCTCATCATAAACAAATCAGTTCATGAACAATGTTTCCGAACATAAAACATCTTGGGTGACAAACGGACTCTTGCGTAATGAACACACAAGCTAGAAACAATGGTTCGGAATATCAGCAGGAAAGCCTCACTTGCTGTGTAGTTACTATGGTAATATCTCTCTCTCTTACTGTATTTCTCTCTCAATATTTTGTATGGGAAAAACAGTTTTGATTTACTAAATTTTCAGGTGATGCCTTTAGGAACAAATTAAATTCATGAACTAAGGTTCCACTGTATATATAATAATTGTTTCTACTTTTAGCACAAGGCCAGCAATTACCCCAGTGCATTACTGGTACTTTATTTTATCGACTCCGTAAGGATGAAAGGCAAAGTTAACCTCAGCGGGATTTGAACTCAGACCATAAAGGGCCATAACTCTATGCTGCAAAGTATGGTGTCCGACCCTCTACCGATACTGCCAATTCACCGCCATCATCATTATCATCATTTTACGTCCACCTTATATATATATATATACACACACACACACACACGCAGGGCAGTGTATATATAATAATTGTTTCTACTTTTGGCACAAGGCCAGCAATTACCCAGTGCATTACTGGTACCTTATTTTATCGACCCCGTAAGGATGAAAGGCAAAGTTAACCTCGGCGGGATTTGAACTCAGATTGGCAAGGGCCGTAACTCTATGCGTCAAAGCATGGCGTCCGACCCTCTACCGATACTGCCAATTCACCAGACGTTTTTATAATATATAATAATAATAAATAATAATAATAATAATTTAGACATACTTTTTGTTCCCGAAACCTGCCATCTATAATACTTCCAGATAAATCATCCATTCGTTTTCTCTCCACAATGTAATTTAAGACAAGTTCAATTGGTTTTTCTGGTGAAAAGTAGAAAGAAAAATCAGGCTGGAATCCTGTGTCTTAACATCATTTAAAAATTATTATTGTTGACTTCCTCCAAGAATACTGAAAAAAAAAATCTACATAAATAAAAAAGGGTCATGAGGACCCTTCAGTCATGCCACAGTATGGCAACCTCTCTAGTGTTGGTGATCTACATGATAAACACACCCAATACACACTGTAAAGTGGTTGGTGATAGGAAGGGCATCAAGCCATAGAAAGCTTGCCAAATATAGTTGGGAGGACCCTTCAGTTGTGTCAAGGACATAACAACCTCAGCGTAGCCCTACTTCAGCACTGAATTGGTCTATGTAGACCCATCCAACCTTTATTAACACGGAAAGTGGACATTAAAGGATGATGATGATGACGACGACACCAATGACGACAACGACAATGAAGATATCATAACCAATGTTATAATCTTCATTACTGCCAACAGAATGGAATGAAACTCCATTGGTTTTGATGATGAGTGTTTCAGTTATTTGGTCAATGGAACAGCCTGCTTGTGAAGTGGCTTGCTTGTGAAGTGGTTGAGCATTCCACAGACAGGTGTGTCCTAAATGTAATTCTCAGGGAGATTCAGCATGACACAGTGTGTGACAAAGCCAAAGAGTTTCCATCTACTCAATTCCACTTGCATGACTTGGGTTGACCGGAGGCTATGGTAAATGGAACTAGACACAGATACCTTATGGTGAGATTGAACTCAAGACCTTCTTAACTGTTTGGCCAGACTATATCCACACTACTACCAATACAATTCTCCTAAATCTACCTCAATTTCTTGATTAACACTGCTGCCAGATACATTTCTTTCTATTGTTCTTGCTAGACTACAACAGTTGTTTAGTCTTAGACCATGAGGACCTATCCAACCCATGTCCGCATGGATGGAGGGTGTAAAAGGCTGATACACACACACATCATCATCATCATCGTTTAAGGTTTATCTTCCACGCTAGCATGGGTTAGATGGGAATTGTCCCACTTGAGGCAAAATTGGTCGGGTGACTGTGTCTCGCTCGTATAGGACTGTCTGGCAGGTTTTCTACGGCTGGATGACCTTCCTAACACCAACCACGTTTACAGTGTGGAACTGGGAGCTTTTTACCGTGTTACCTACACGGCCACATTATAGCGTGGACTGTGTGTTTTTTTTTGTCGTGACACCTACACAATCTCATTAGTTTGGACAGGATGTTGTGGTACCAACATAACTTTACAGAGAAAGGGTGGTGTTGGTGGGAGTGGGAGGATGGAGTAGGGGTAGTGGGTTGGGGTGTATATTTGGATGAGAGGTGCCTAATATATACATATATCATCATCATCATCATCACCATTTTACATCCATTGTTCCATGCTAGCATGGGTTATATATCATATATACATACCATTGTGAGTTTGTTTAGACCTTGCTACCCAAAGGAAATCTCCAACATTCAGTTTCCTCAACATACAGTTTACACCATTCTTGATTAAGTCTGTCATTATAGGTTTGTTTACATCAGACCTACGTATAGAAAGAAAACCACATCAGCATTCCACACACATGCACACTGACATACAGACACTCAACTGACAAACAGATATATAGATAGATAGACAGACATATAAATACATAAACAGATAAATAAATAGACAGATGTAAGTATGCACACGTACACACACATATATATATATATATATATACACACACACATATATATATATACGAGGGTAATCCCAAAAGTAAGGTCTCCAAAGCGATGGGGACGCAGAGAAACTGTTCGTACGACTGTTGGCAACACTGTTGTGATTGGTGCTTCCTTCACTCCCAAACAAGCATGCGTGCGCTTCGCTGGGATGCTCAATCTTGGCTTGGCAGCCATTGAGAATGGAGCTCCCGTTGAATGCTACCGCCAAGTGTGAATTTCGCGCAGTTATTATATAGAAGGCAATCCCAAAAGTAAGATCAGCGGATCACTCTGGATGCTCTCTGCATTTTGGTTCCTGAGGTTTCCCAAAGCACCATCCACAGGATTTTAACGGAAAAGTTGCAATATTGGAAGGAGACCTTACTTTTGGGATTGCCCTCGTATATATATATATATATATATATATATATATATATATATATATACATACATACACACATATATATAAATTCTAATTTCATTTTTAAATAGACAGATATACAGATAAATAGACAGACAGACATATAAATAGATAGACAAACAGACAGACAAGTCAGATAGACAGACAAGACAAATAGACAGATAGATATAGCAGTGTAAACTGGTATATCTATCTTTCATTGATATGCAGAAGGCCTTTGACAGAGTGTCCTGGAGTAGATGAATGTTTTTGAGAGCAGAGCAGTGTAAGTCATGTACTGAGGTGCTATTAAAAAAGTGAGATTAAGACAGAGGTGCCATTGGTAATGTGAGAGTAAGCAATGGACTCAGTAAGGCATGTATATGTACTTGATATGTTTGTAATTGTGTCTATAACAAATAAAATGAATTGGCCACTTACCCACCATAGAACTCACAGTTATCAACAAGAAGTACAATATCAAATGTGTATGGCTGTAATACTAATTCTGGGCTGGTAACATCTTGTGTAACAACCATATCTGGACCGTCATCACAAATATCCTCCATTTCACAGATGTCATCATTAATGCAGACTACATCATCTGAAGGAACAATCTTTTTCATTCTGATTGGTTAAAAAAAATAAAATGGAGTGGTTTTTTAAAATCTTTTTATCAGAAGAGTTTTACAAAGAAAGCACAGCACTAACAACAACAGAACAACAAACATTGTAAGGTCATTTCTCCCCTACTAAAGCAGAAGTTAGCCTAACAGGCCCCATGACGAGCTTCTCCATTTTTTTTTTAGCTTTGTCCCCCCCACCCCCAACCCCACCAATCAACTTTCTGTCTTTCATTTCCACCGCTATCATCTTTAGCCATAGAATATGATATTTCTTGTATGATCAAGTTTGACTAAGTTAATTAAATTTTACTAATTGTACAGAGTTAATTTAATATCGAAACTTTTATAAAGAGAATGTAGTGTTAATTTTCTTTTTTTATAAACAGTGTTTTAAGGCCAATTTTTCATAATGTTACAAACTTGATTTTATGATGTGAATGGTTGGACTACCTCTTTCATCATCATCATCATTTCATTTTACGTCCGCTTTTCCCTGCTTGCAAGGGTGGGACGGGGACTGATTCTGGCTTGATTTCTACAGCTGGATGCCCTTCCTAACACCAACCTCATATACAGTGAGTGCTGGGTGCTTTTTTGCTGTGGCACCTTCACGACCACTTTGCAGTGGAATGATAGGGACCCCAGTCCTATCATCTCATTTCTACAGCTGAGTAAACTGGAACAATGTGAAATAAAGTGTCTTGTTCAAGGAAACAACACATCACCCAGTCTGAGAATTGAACTCACAACCTTTCGATTGCAAGGCCAATGCTCTAACCACTAAGCCATGTGCCTCTTTATATAAGTTTATTTCACTGAAGCTCATCTAGCCATAGAACATTGCCTCCAAAAATTCCCATACATTTCATGGTTGCATGGAAATACTGAGGTAAATCAGTGATGTAAATATTGATGATGATGATGAGGAGGATGAGGAGGATAATGATGATAATAATTGTTTCTACTTTTGGCACAAGGCCAGCAATTATCCCAGTGCATTACTGGTACTTTACTTTATCGACCCCGTAAGGATGAAAGGCAAAGTTAACCTCGGCGGGATTTGAACTCAGACCGCAAAGGGCCGTAACTCTGTGCTGCAAAGCATGGCATCCGACCCTCTACCGATACTGCTAATCCACTATAATGATGATGATGATGATGGTGGTGGTGGTGGTGGTGGTGGTGATGGTCATGTTGATGGCAGTGGTGGAGGTGGTTGTGATGGTGGTGGTAAAATAGTAATGTAGCAACCTGATGATGATGAAATGACACACACACACACACACACATATATATATACAGATGCAACTGAAAAGTTGAAGGAAGCAGGCCATCCTATACAGAAGTTAGTTTATATTAAAATGTCTGATGGTGTACCACCTTTTTCCAAAAAAATAATACCAAATGTTGATATTTACTCAGAGTTTTGTCCAGTATATTTATTCAGATTACAAGAATTTTCTTGGTTTGGTGAGAATTTTCTGGAATCTGAAAATGGCTGAAGTTTTGTGAATGTTCCTGTTGCTGATGGAAGTGATATGGAACTGGTATATTCCTTACTAGTATGAGAAGGTATAACCTTTTGGTTGTCTCGTGCAGCAGACTGAGAAAGTTTCAAAGCTAATGACTGCCCAGAATCTGTCAAAGAATATCTGGAGAATAAAAAAAGAAGGAAGAAAAGATAGAATAAACCAACAACAGTTGGTATAACCATGCTGGTAAATTTGCATATTAATTTAAGGTCTTTCTTGGGGTGCAAGTTTGTTGACCTCTTTGCAGTAGGCCCTGGAAACTCATTTGATGCCCCATGATCAGGCAAACGACAACAACCTGGGACAATTCATAAAATAACAATAATGAAATTGTTGTGTTCAGTGCTCAGGTGCACTAAAACTCATCAAATGTGCATGTATAGTACATATAATAATGTACAAATGTCAGAAAAGTGAACAGTGTTTGAGTCATACAGATCAAGAAGTTCTTTCTTGAACATAGAAGCTCATCAGGCCAGAACTTATGTGGCATTAACCCTTTCATTATTATATTTCTAATGAAATACACTGCCTATGTGTTTCAATTAGTTTTGAAAATAATTAAATATTTCAAGGAATTAAATAACATAATTAAAGTTTTCATTAGTAAGCTGATATTTAGGACATTACTTAAGAATATTTTCTAACATAAAACTATGATGGAAGGTTTTAATATAAGGATAAATATTTTAAAATGGGCAGCTTTATGTCATAAATCCTGTGCAGTTTCATGCTGTTTGGTATCAAAAGAATTAAGTGACTGGGTATATAAGATAGGATGCCAGCTCATCCCAAGGTTAATCTCCCCCCCAGCTACTTGATTGGACAGGATCAACATGAGATGAAGAGTTTTGCTGAAGGACATAATGTGCCACCTAGTCTGAGGATCAAATCCACTATCTTACAATCTTGAAACCAACACACCACCCTAACCACTAGGCCACTTGCCTTCACTAAGGTCTTATATGTTAATTGAAAGAAAAGGATAATCTGTCATGGCCTCTTAGAATAGGCTGTATAACATATTTATGATAAGTTTGCATAGTATTCAACAGATATGAGATAAATCTCTTCCTGGATAGGACACCAGTGCCCCAAGCAACTTTACCTGCATATGGACTTGAACTCTCCTCATTGAAAGTCTGTGAAACATTTGTCAGTTTTGCCATATTTACACTACCTACAGCACTGTGAGTTGTTCTAACCCTGTGACACCTAAGTAAACCAGATCATTTGAAAGCTAAATGCTATAGCTTTTCCCCAGGATAAATTTTCTATGTTTACAGAAATGCCATGTGTCAGCAACCCAGACTAAAATAGCCTTGATGACAGCTAGAGGTATATAAAGCTCAACACTTCTCACTTTACTATCTCTCTCTCTGGCTCCAAACTTCTGAAATTGATGTATAGCCAGTTTATAAGAGACATGAAAAGTGAAGTAGATAAGTAAACATCAATGGAATGGATGCAAAGATCAAACCCAAAGAGGGTGATTGAACTTATAATATGTGCAACACAAAAGTAAGCCCCAAGAACTAATTATGTGAAATATTTTCTGTACTTACATTGCAGGAGTGCTCTGTTTCACAACAAATTCTTTCTTTATCAAAGTGCTAACTGAAGACCAGGCTGAGTAGTAAGAATCAGTCACCTGAAAGATAAAAGATAAAGTTTGCTGAAGAATTGCCAAAGAAATTTAAGAACTATAGAAAGGCTATGGCACTGATATTTGCCATCATCATCATCATTTTTATGTGTTTTCCATGCTTGCATGGATTGGAGGGGTCCTTTTCAGCACAGCATTTCTCCACTTGCCACATTCCTTCATCATCTACTTTGTGAGTCACAGCGATTTGAGATCAGCTCTCACCACCTCCACCCAGGTCTTCTTTGGTTTACCTCTATTGTGGCTTCCCTCCCCTGGGATTTCCTGGCACTTCTTCACCCAGTGATTATCTTGCAGTCTTCTCTCTTGTACACCACTTCTGATTCCTCAGTTCATCTAAGCTTTGCTTTCCTCTCATTTATATTGCACATCCAATGAAGCACGGTTGCTTCATTTCTCTCCAGCCTAAGTATATCCTCTGCAGTCACTGCCCATCTTTCACTATCATGCACCATCACACCTCACACACAGGTGTCATACAGAGGTCCTTTTGTATGCAGGTTGTCAACAGTGAGAGTAGCTCTCTAAACTTCTTCCATCCTATCCTTATTCTAGCTACTATGCTCTCGGAGTACTCTTCTTTGCTACTAATTAGGTTACATAATCAAAATAATATAAAATTTTATAAAACACTGTGTACAATAGAAATATTATATAAATTTGAATTTTTTACTTTTAAAAATCACAAGTAAATGAATCTCTGTTGATCTCAACGATGAGTATTCAGTTGTATAATTAAATTAATTGGTCATTGGATAAGCATGTAAATGGCTGAGTATTCTACAAATATGTATACCCTTAACCCATTAGCATTTTTATTACTCTATATATACTATTTTATTTTTGTGGTAAAGGCTTTACCTCACATAAATATCTCATAATATTGAATCTACAAGGTTTTGATATTATCTATTTTGAGAACAGTACCTTAATGAATGGCCACTTATGGCCAGTTTGAACAGGAAGAGGTGAGAGAATTCTGGTCAAATATGTCCGGTTTAAATGCTAAAAGGTTAATATAGTCTTCAGGAAAAAACAACATGACATAGAATTTGACAAGGCTGGACCTTAGAATTAAACACTTGGTCTATGACAACTCATCCAATTCTTGCTAGCAGGGAAGATACAATTTCCAATGCAGATGAGGGTGATAAATGATAATGAAACATATAGGCAGTGAATTTTATTAGAAATATTATTATGAAAGGGTTAACCTTTAGCATATTAGAAATTTTTATGAATTGCTTTCCTTGACACTGCATTATGTGTTAAGGGGAGGTTACTGTATTGGCAACATAATGCGCCTATAGCATCCAGAAGATTAAAAAAATTCAATTCTACTATCATCTGTAGCTCTAACAAATAATATAGGATATTACTTACTGACTTAAATGATGTCTCACTTAATGGTTGAGCTTCAAGAATCAATTCCTCTTTGGTCATGTATTCCTGAAAAGGTGTCAAGAAATATGTATTATTGTTATTATCATTTTCTTTTATTTGTGTGTGTTGTACACTGTTTATTGATTCCTAAGTATTTGTATGTCTGTGTTCAATCAAAGTTTCTTATCTTAGTTTCTTGATCTAGAGCAGTGATTCTAGAACTTTTTTTACTCACAGGCACATTTTTGAAAAAGTAAAAATATGCTGTTGCACTTTTAGAAATTATTACTATCATTATTATTATCAATATTATTATTTCTACTTGCAATAACCATTAAAAAAAGTAAAATATGCAACATTTACCTTCTGACTTCTGAAGAGTGTCAGTAATATGGCATAAGCACCAGAACGATATTTGGGGAGATATTCCTTCGTTTTACTGCCATTTTTAGACTGCAATAACAGAGAGGTGAGATTTACCTTTTGATGGAGTTTAGGTTACATCTCAGCCATTTCACTGCAGTTACATTACATCTCAACACATTATACAACACACAACACACTATACAACACATAGCACACTATACATCTCACAACACACTGCACTGACTATAGTTTTCAAATAATTTTGAAATTAACCAAAGATTTGGAGGGATCTCGTTAACAGTTAACTTTCTCATTATTACGTCAATTCAGATCCGGCCAAGGTTAGCTTTGCTTTTCTCCCTTCCAGGGTTGATAAAATAATTGTTTCTACTTTAGGCACAAGGCCAGCAATTACCCAGTGCATTACTGGTACTTTATTTTATCGACCCCGTAAGGATGAAAGGCAAAGTCAACCTCGGCGGGATTTGAACTCAGACCGTAAAGGGACGTAACTATGCTGGAAAGCATGGCGTCCGACCCTCTACCGATACTGCCAATCCTGATAAAATAATGTACCAGTAACACATGCACTGGGATCAGTTTAATCGACTGTCCCCTTCCCTTTAAATTGCTGGCCTTGTGCCAAAAGTAGAAACAGTTATTAAGTTAATATTTGGGGGTGATGTCTAACCAGAGTTCTTCTTCTTTGCCCACTTATTCCTGAGAGGATCGTAGGGGCAGCAACTATCTCGAATTGATATGGCTGGATCCCCAAGTGAAACCAACAGAGCTCATGGATGTTATCCAATCATCTTGCTCGGGGTCTACCCACTGGGTCTCTTGCCGGTTGGCTTTGCCTGTAAAATCTGTCCAGCAATTAGAACAAATTTGCTCAAAGCTCTGCAGGATAGGGAAATGGATTGAACTTGTGTTAAACTACAACACATAAACAATTACATTTTAACCCTTTAGCATCTAAACCAGCTATACCCAGCCAGAATACTCTCACCTCTTTCTGTTCAAACAGACTGTAACCAGCCACTCATACTGATGTTAAGGTATTGTTCTCAAAATAAATAATATCAAAATCTCATAGATTCGATATTATGTGAAATAATTACGTGAAGTAAAGCCTTTACCATGGAAATACAATAGTAAATATAGAGTAATGTAAATGCTAAAGGGTTAAATGTAAAATATTTCTGGCAAATTTGAAATTGTGTTTTACATACATGACTTCATCTTTCATAGGGTAGGAATAAAAAACATTAATAAACTCTGTCTTAAAAACCCCTACAGCTCAGTTGTTAAAAAATCAGCAATACCTTACTTATAAAAAGAAATGGTTGACACCAGGAAAGATATTTGGCCAAATAATACTGCTTGAAAAAAAAAGTCACATGATAGCATGGAAAAACAGACATAAAAATGATGTTGTTGGTGATGATGAAGATGATGATGGTAATGGTGATGGGAGTGGAGATGATGATGAGCATGAAATGATGGTGGTGGAGATGATGATGATAATTGTTGTGGTGAAGATGATGATGATAATGGTGATTGTGGTGAAGATGATGATGATGATGATGAAATGATGGTGGTGGAGATAATGATGATGATAATTGTTGTGGTGAAGATGATGATGGTTGTAATGAAGATGAAGATGATGATGATGATGAAATGATGGAGATGATGATGATAATGGTTATGGTGGTGATGATGTTGATGATGGTTGTAGTGAAGATGATGATGATAATGATTGTGGTGGAGATGATGATGATGATGATGATATAAATGAATTGAAGTACAAACTTTGGTTGAAGTCAAACTATCTATCTGAGGATCTATAGAAGGTAGATCAGCTTGTTCTTCTGTGTTACTTTCATCAGAGCTGCTAATAGTGTGAACTGTTGTTGTTGTTTTTAGACATTTTTCAGGCTTCTTGTTAGTTCTAGGGTTCTGGTTCTTTTTAGCAACATTTTCTGATTTAGACTTCTTAGATTCCACATCAAATATCTCGGATATCTCCAAACCTTCAGAAATGAAACGAGGAGAAATTTTTTTTTTTAAATAAGAAGAAAAAAAAATCAAAACTTATATTATGAAAATAAAAATGGAAATATATTAACTTAGTTAGTTGATAAAATGTATTTCTCATAGGAATGGAATGGTTGGTTGGAATGAGGATTCCAATCATTCTATCAATGGCTACATTAATGAACTATAAAGTCATGTGGTGTGACTACATTAGTGAACTATAAAGTCATGTGGTGTGACTACATCAGTGAACTATAAAGTCATGTGGTGTGGCTACATTAATGAACTATAAAGTCATGTGGTGTGACTACATTAATGAACTATAAAGTCATGTGGTGTGGCTACATTAATGAACTATAAAGTCATGTGGTGTGGCTACATTAATGAACTAGCAACACATGTGGTGTGACTACATTAGTGAGCCATCAACACACGTGGTATGGCTACAACAATGAACTACCAACACATGTGATGTGGCTACATCAATGAACTACCAACACATGTGCGTGGCTACATTAGTAAGCTAAGATGTTTTAGATAAATTACTATGATGAAAATATAAGAATTATTTGATAATCTACTTTGAAATATGTCTTACCTGTCTCAGCTGCATGTTCAGAGATCTTCGCATCAATCATATCACAAATTTTCTGACCTACAAAAGATTCAAAAATCAAAAGATTATATTTATCAGTCATATCATAATTCAGTAGTGTCTACACAGTGTGGTAATATCTTAGAGGAGTACTTTCCACAGCCATATCATAATACAGTAGTGCCTACACAGTGTGGTAATATCTTAGAGGAGTACTTTCCACAGTCATATCATAATACAGTAGTGCCTACACAGTGTGGTAATATCTTAGAGGAGTACTTTCCACAGCCATATCATAATACAGTAGTGCCTACATAGTGTGGTAATATCTTAGAGGAGTACTTTCCACAGCCATATCATAAGTCAGTAGTGTCTACACAGTGTGGTAATATCTTAGAGGAGTACTTTCCACAGCCATATCATAATACAGTAGTGCCTACACAGTGTGGTAATATCTTAGTGGAGTACTTTCCACAGCCATATCATAAGTCAGTAGTGTCTACACAGTGTGGTAATATCTTAGAGGAGTACTTTCCACAGCCATATCATAAGTCAGTAGTGTCTACACAGTGTGGTAATATCTTAGTGGAGTACTTTCCACAGCCATATCATAATACAGTAGTGCCTACACAGTGTGGTAATATCTTAGTGGAGTACTTTCCACAGCCATATCATAATACAGTAGTGCCTACACAGTGTGGTAATATCTTAGAGGAGTACTTTCCACAGCCATATCATAATACAGTAGTGCCTACACAGTGTGGTAATATCTTAGAGGAGTACTTTCCACAGCCATATCATAATACAGTAGTGTCTACACAGTGCAGTAATATCTTAGAGGAGTACTTTCTACAGCCATATCATAAGTCAGTAGTGTCTACACAGTGTGGTAATATCTTAGAGGAGTACTTTCCACAGCCATATCATAATACAGTAGTGCCTACACAGTGTGGTAATATCTTAGTGGAGTACTTTCCACAGCCATATCATAGTTCAGTAGTGTCTACACAGTGTGGTAATATCTTAGTGGAGTACTTTCCACAGCCATATCATAATACAGTAGTGCCTACACAGTGTGGTAATATCTTAGAGAAGTACTTTCCACAGCCATATCATAATACAGTAGTGTCTACACAGTGTGGTAATATCTTAGTGGAGTACTTTCCACAGTCATATCATAATACAGTAGTGTCTACACAGTGTAGTAATATCTTAGAGGAGTACTTTCCACAGCCATATCATAATACAGTAGTGCCTACACAGTGTAGTAATATCTTAGAGGAGTACTTTCCACAGTCATATAGTTCAGTAGTGTCTACACAGTGTGGTAATATCTTAGTGGAGTACTTTCCACAGCCATATCATAATACAGTAGTGCCTACACAGTGTGGTAATATCTTAGTGGAGTACTTTCCACAGCCATATCATAATACAGTAGTGCCTACACAGTGTGGTAATATCTTAGAGGAGTACTTTCCACAGCTATATCATAATACAGTAATGCCTACACAGTGTGGTAATATCTTAGTGGAGTACTTTCCACAGCCATATCATAATACAGTAGTGCCTACACAGTGTGGTAATATCTTAGAGGAGTACTTTCCACAGCTATATCATAATACAGTAATGCCTACACAGTGTGGTAATATCTTAGTGGAGTACTTTCCACAGCCATATCATAATACAGTAGTGTCTACACAATGTGGTAATATCTTAGAGGAGTACTTTCCACAGCCATATCATAATACAGTAGTGTCTACACAATGTGGTAATATCTTAGTGGAGTACTTTCCACAGCCATATCATAATACAGTAGTGCCTACACAGTGTGGTAATATCTTAGTGGAGTACTTTCCACAGCCATATCATAATACAGTAGTGCCTACATAGTGTGGTAATATCTTAGAGGAGTACTTTCCACAGCCATATCATAATACAGTAGTGTCTACACAGTGTGGTAATATCTTAGTGGAGTACTTTCCACAGCCATATCATAATACAGTAGTGTCTACACAATGTGGTAATATCTTAGAGGAGTACTTTCCACAGCCATATCATAATACAGTAGTGTCTACACAATGTGGTAATATCTTAGAGGAGTACTTTCCACAGCCATATCATAATACAGTAGTGCCTACACAGTGTGGTAATATCTTAGTGGAGTACTTTCCACAGCCATATCATAATACAGTAGTGCCTACATAGTGTGGTAATATCTTAGAGGAGTACTTTCCACAGCCATATCATAATTCAGTAATGCCTACACAGTGTGGTAATATCTTAGTGGAGTACTTTCCACAGCCATATCATAATACAGTAGTGTCTACACAATGTGGTAATATCTTAGAGGAGTACTTTCCACAGCCATATCATAAGTCAGTAGTGTCTACACAGTGTGGTAATATCTTAGAGGAGTACTTTCCACAGCCATATCATAATACAGTAGTGCCTACACAGTGTGGTAATATCTTAGAGGAGTACTTTCCACAGCCATATCATAATACAGTAGTGCCTACATAGTGTGGTAATATCTTAGAGGAGTACTTTCCACAGCCATATCATAATACAGTAGTGTCTACACAGTGTGGTAATATCTTAGTGGAGTACTTTCCACAGCCATATCATAAGTCAGTAGTGTCTACACAGTGTAGTAATATCTTAGAGGAGTACTTTCCACAGTCATATAGTTCAGTAGTGTCTACACAGTGTGGTAATATCTTAGAGGAGTACTTTCCACAGCTATATCATAATACAGTAGTGCCTACACAGTGTGGTAATATCTTAGTGGAGTACTTTCCACAGCCATATCATAAGTCAGTAGTGTCTACACAGTGTAGTAATATCTTAGAGGAGTACTTTCCACAGTCATATAGTTCAGTAGTGCCTACACAGTGTGGTAATATCTTAGAGGAGTACTTTCCACAGCCATATCATAATACAGTAGTGTCTACACAGTGTGGTAATATCTTAGAGGAGTACTTTCCACAGCCATATCATAATACAGTAGTGTCTACACAGTGTGGTAATATCTTAGAGGAGTACTTTCCACAGCTATATCATAATACAGTAGTGCCTACACAGTGTGGTAATATCTTAGAGGAGTACTTTCCACAGCCATATCATAATACAGTAGTGCCTACACAGTGTAGTAATATCTTAGAGGAGTACTTTCCACAGTCATATCATAATACAGTAGTGTCTACACAGTGTGGTAATATCTTAGTGGAGTACTTTCCACAGCTATATCATAATACAGTAGTGCCTACACAGTGTGGTAATATCTTAGAGGAGTACTTTCCACAGTCATATCATAATACAGTAGTGTCTACACAGTGTGGTAATATCTTAGAGGAGTACTTTCCACAGCTATATCATAATACAGTAGTGCCTACACAGTGTGGTAATATCTTAGAGGAGTACTTTCCACAGCCATATCATAATACAGTAGTGTCTACACAGTGTGGTAATATCTTAGAGGAGTACTTTCCACAGTCATATCATAATACAGTAGTGTCTACACAGTGTGGTAATATCTTAGAGGAGTACTTTCCACAGCCATATCATAATACAGTAGTGCCTACACAGTGTAGTAATATCTTAGAGGAGTACTTTCCACAGTCATATCATAATACAGTAGTGTCTACACAGTGTGGTAATATCTTAGAGGAGTACTTTCCACAGCCATATCATAATACAGTAGTGTCTACACAGTGTGGTAATATCTTAGAGGAGTACTTTCCACAGTCATATCATAATACAGTAGTGTCTACACAGTGTGGTAATATCTTAGAGGAGTACTTTCCACAGCCATATCATAATACAGTAGTGCCTACACAGTGTAGTAATATCTTAGAGGAGTACTTTCCACAGTCATATCATAATACAGTAGTGCCTACACAGTGTGGTAATATCTTAGAGGAGTACTTTCCACAGCCATATCATAATACAGTAGTGCCTACACAGTGTGGTAATATCTTAGTGGAGTACTTTCCACAGTCATATAGTTCAGTAGTGTCTACACAGTGTGGTAATATCTTAGAGGAGTACTTTCCACAGCCATATCATAATACAGTAGTGTCTACACAGTGTGGTAATATCTTAGAGGAGTACTTTCCACAGCCATATCATAATACAGTAGTGCCTACACAGTGTGGTAATATCTTAGAGGAGTACTTTCCACAGTCATATCATAATACAGTAGTGTCTACACAGTGTGGTAATATCTTAGAGGAGTACTTTCCACAGCCATATCATAATACAGTAGTGTCTACACAGTGTGGTAATATCTTAGAGGAGTACTTTCCACAGTCATATAGTTCAATAGTGTCTACACAGTGTGGTAATATCTTAGTGGAGTACTTTCCACAGCCATATCATAATACAGTAGTGCCTACACAGTGTGGTAATATCTTAGAGGAGTACTTTCCACAGCCATATCATAATACAGTAGTGTCTACACAGTGTGGTAATATCTTAGTGGAGTACTTTCCACAGTCATATAGTTCAGTAGTGTCTACACAGTGTGGTAATATCTTAGAGGAGTACTTTCCACAGCCATATCATAATACAGTAGTGCCTACACAGTGTGGTAATATCTTAGAGGAGTACTTTCCACAGCCATATCATAATTCAGTAGTGTCTACACAGTGTGGTAATATCTTAGAGGAGTACTTTCCACAGCCATATCATAATACAGTAGTGTCTACACAGTGTGGTAATATCTTAGTGGAGTACTTTCCACAGCCATATCATAAGTCAGTAGTGTCTACACAGTGTGGTAATATCTTAGAGGAGTACTTTCCACAGCCATATCATAATACAGTAGTGTCTACACAGTGTGGTAATATCTTAGTGGAGTACTTTCCACAGTCATATAGTTCAGTAGTGTCTACACAGTGTGGTAATATCTTAGAGGAGTACTTTCCACAGCCATATCATAATACAGTAGTGTCTACACAGTGTGGTAATATCTTAGAGGAGTACTTTCCACAGCCATATCATAATACAGTAGTGCCTACACAGTGTGGTAATATCTTAGAGGAGTACTTTCCACAGTCATATCATAATACAGTAGTGTCTACACAGTGTGGTAATATCTTAGAGGAGTACTTTCCACAGCCATATCATAATACAGTAGTGTCTACACAGTGTGGTAATATCTTAGAAGATAACTTTCCACAGTAATATCATAGTTCAGTAATGTCTACACAGTGTGGTAATATTTTAGTGGAGTACTTTCCACAGCCATATCATAATTCAGTAATGCCTACACAGTGTGGTAATACTTTAGAGGATAACTTTCCACAGCCACATCATAGTTCAGTGGTATCTAAACAGTGAGTGGTAATATCTTAGAGGGTGGCTTCCCACAGCCATATCATAATTCAGTGTTGTCTAAACAGTGTATGGTAATATTTGCGAGGATAACTTTCCACAGTAATATCATAGCTCACTAGTGTCTAAATAGTGTCGTAGTATTTTAGTGGATTATTTTCCATAGCCATATCATATTTTAGAGGTGTAATATTCACCCGCAAAGTGAAACCATTATAATATACACTTCTAAAGTGAAACCAGTGTAATATTCACCTCCAAAGCAAAAATATTTTAGCACCTCATTTACGTAGAATTTAGAAGTTGGTGAACATCAGGAAAATATTGATGCTCCATTTTACCATCGATTTTTTTGTTACATATTTCTCAGCTTATATACGAGTATATATAGTGTAGTGACCGACATTCTGCAGGCTCATATACATTCTCCGTGCGTTATTTGGCTCAGCCCAGCCAATGACCGCCAGCAGAGGAGAATGTATCTCTGCGCGCCCTGAGGGAAAAATTTCCCGCATCGGCTCAGAAGATCTCTCTCTTGCAGCCCGACAGCGCTAAGGTAAACAACTGCTTTTCTTTTGCCGTGTAATCACTGGCCAATATGTAACAACAATTTAACCACGGCCTGGCAACACTTCTGAAATCTTAATTCGTTTGTTTCATTCGTTTTGGCATGCCAACTCTACTCAGCTCAACCTTTGTTAATAAATAACATAAAAACAAGCTAAAGTCGTTGTCGATATTCCTATCCTACCTTTCTACTGAACTGGTTACTCATGGCGCTATAACTATTACATCACTACTTCTATAACTCTGCTAAACTGGTAATTATAATAGGACTACTACATCTATATAATACTGCTAAGACTGAGGAGTATATAAGTATGAAATGCTCCTTTAAAATATATATATACATCATCCACACATTCCTGTTAAAATATGATAAATGGATTGCTTGGCGACTCAACTGGCAGAGAACTGAAATGTTATTTTACAATATAGAAATAATCATTTGATTAACCCTTTAGCATTTACATTACCCTATATTTACTATTGTATTTTCATGGTAAAGGGTTTACCTCACATAATATCAAATCTATGAGATTTTGATATTATTTATTTTGAGACCAATACCTTAACATCAGTATAAGTGGCCAGTTATAGCCTGTTTGAACAGAAAGAGGTGAGAGAATTCTGGCCGGTTATGGCTGGTTTGAATGTTAAAGGGTTAAAAGAAGGAAAAGAAAAAGAACAACAAAGCTGTACAGATACAAACCAAAATTTTCTAAGATGAGACATTCTTTACCACTTCTCAGAGGTAGAGGATATTTCTTTATTGAATTCAGGGCCTATAGAACCAGAACAAAACAAATTGGTTAATTTAAACATTGGAGTTTCTTGTAGATTAAAACTTAAAAAATGGAATTAAAAATAATTTATAATAAAAAGAAAAAAGAATGTCAGTTTTTAACTGCAAAGATTTTAATTAATATATATGTAGATATAGAAATACAGTGTGTATTCTGTTTAGAATATGTGCATCATACATTTGGAAGTTATATGAGGTGACTGAAAGGGTCGGTGCCATAAAGGGCATCTGTTTTCTCTGTAAGCAAGGGTTAGATGGGCCATCACAAATCAAGTCACTATTTAATTGGAGCTACTGACCTCTCAGATAGAATCTGCCTTGCCTCCTGGCCTTACTTACATATGTTCCCACATTCTACAGGGTGCACTAGGTGCATTTTAACATGGCACTGGCATTAGGGAAGTTGTAATGTCTTTGACACAGCTGAAGAGTTCTTCCGGTCTTTTGTTTAGCAGGTTTTCTATGTCCTTCCTATTACCAGCCCTTCTACAGAGAGTACTGGGTGCATTTATCATGTAGATCACCAACACTACAGAGGTTGTTGTGCTCATGACATAACTGAAGAGTCTTCATACTCCTTTCTTGGCATGGTTTCTACAGCTCGATACCCTAACTACCACCAATTAAACTGCAGAGTATACAGGGTGCATTTTTCATGGTGCCACCTTTAGAGATTACTGCCTCATGACTGGAAGGTCGTCTCAACTCTTTTTGGTATGGTTTCTATGGCTTGAAACCTTTCTTACACCAACAACTTCACAGAGTGTACTGGGTGCATTTTATTGTTGTACAAGCACTAGAGGGGTTCCTGGTCATTAATTCAACAGAAGACCCCCCCCCCCCCTCCCCACCTATCTTATGGAGGGGCTGGATAGGGAGTACACCCTGGGTAAGAGGCAATGGGTGTGCAGTGCATATATCTGTATGTGTATACACACATTCACACACAGATGCAGACATACACATACACCAACACAGACACAAAACTACACACTCACACAGACAGACATAGACATACAACCACACACAGACGGACATAGACATACCACCACACACACAGAGACACACACAACTACACACTCACACAGACACAGGCGGACATAGACATACAAACACACAGACACACACAACTACACACTCACACAGACACAGACGGACATAGACATACAACCACACACAGACACACTCACACAGACACAGACATACAACCACACACAACTACACACTCACACAGACACAGACACAAACGGACATAGACATACAACCACACACAGACACACACAACTACACACTCACACAGACGGACATAGACATACAACCACACACACAGAGACACATACACAGACACACACATACACCCAATCACACTTAGTAATCATGGCTGTAGAATTTATCAACATTTGTAGCTACCTTATGGCAGTGGATGGGCAGTATCGGGAGAGAGTCGGACGCTATGCTTTGTAGCATAGAGTTACGACCCTTTATGATCTGAGTTCAAACTCCCACCGAGGTTAACTTTGCATCACCAGTCTGGAACCCCTATCTTGCTCAGGACATTGACCGCCTGGAAACTGTTCAGAGACGTGCAACCAAGCGAATACCCTCCATCAGGCATCTACCATACTCTGATCGCCTTGCTTCCCTGGGCATGGATTCATTGAAGCTCCGACGCCTGGCAACTGACTTGGTAAACACCCACAAAATTGTTAACCATGTTGCCAACAACAACCCTGAGTGCCTTTTCGATTTCCATGTGTCTAACACACGTGGACATGCCCACAAAGTAAGAAAACAGCACAGTTCCCATGACTTTCGGAAACATTTTTTCACGCTCAGAGTTGCTGAAGCATGGAACAAACTACCTGCATCAGTTGTTAGCTGTCGAGACGCTGCATCCTTTAAGGCCTCCATGCTTCCCGAGATCCGCCAACACTACAGCTAACACATACAAACATGTACTTCCCTGGCATTTGTGTATTATTCTATGTACTATATTGACGAGTTGTAGTGCACCTGAGCACTTTACACAATAATTTCATTATTATTATTATTATTATTATTTACCTCTCATCGTTACGGGGGTCGATAAAATATAGTAACAGTCACCCACTCCCCCAAAATTGCTGGCCTTGTGCCTATATAAGAAACCAATATTTGTCGCTACCTTGTTGTAAGTAAACTGGACTTTACTTCCTTTATCACCAGCTTCCTTCGTCCATTCCTGCAGCCATTTGATCATCAGAGCATTTGGATTGGACGGAAGTGCCTTCTTTTTTTTAACTCTCACAGTCGTTGTTGCCATTGTTGTTGTTGTTGCTGTTGCTGTTGCTGTTGTTGTTGATTCTCCTCCTCTTTCATTTATCTTTAATAGAACACTGGAAATAAAAGTAGTATGGTATGGTATGGAGATATCAGAATAGTAATCATTGTGGTGATTATGATGGTGGTGATGATGATGGTGGTGATGATGATGGTGGTGATTGTGGTGATTATGTTGGTTGTTGAGATGATGATAATGATGATGATGATGATTGTGGTGATTGTGGTGATCATGCTGGTTGTTGAGATGATGATGATGATGGTGATGATGATGATGATGGTGATTGTGGTGATCATGCTGGTTGTTGAGATGATAATGGTGATAATGGTGATGGTGATTATGATGGTGGTTGAGTGGATGATAATGGCGATGATGATGATGATGGTGATTGTGATGATGATGATGATGATCGTGAACAGCAGAGCTCCCATGACTTTTGGAAACATTTCTTCATGCTTAGAGTTGCTGAAGCATGGAACCAACTACCTGCATCAGATGTTGGCTGCTGAGACACTGCATCCTGAAATTCGCCAACACTACCCCCTTGATATCCTCCCTGCCTACACACGCACACATGTATATCAGGACTCATACACTGTTCACTTTCCTGACGGTGGATTGGCAGTATCGGTAGAAGGTCAGACGCCATGCATTTCAGCATAGAGTTACGCCCCTTTACGGTCCGAGTTCAAATCCCGCCGAGGTTAACTTTGCCTTTCATCCTTACCGGATCGATAAAATAAAGTACCAGTAATGCACTGGGATAATTGCTGGCCTTGTGCCAAAAGTAGAAACAATTATTCTATGTACTATACATGCACCTTTGATGAGTTGTAGTGCACCTGAGCACTGTACACAATCATTTCATTATTATTATAAATAAATCCCGCCGAGGTTGACTTTGCCTTTCATCCTTACGGGGTCGATAAAATAAAGTACCAGTAATGCACTGGATAATTGCTGGCCTTGTGCCTAAAGTAGAAACAATTATTATTTTATGATGATGATTATGATGGTGGTGGTGGTGGTGGTGGTGGTGGTGATGATGATGATGATGATGATGATGATGATGATGATGATGATGATGATGATGATGTAACTAAGTTCTGTAAATTTACCGATCGTCTATGTTTAAAAAAACAAAATAAAACAAGAAACGGATCTTGTCATCGTTAGCGGCTCGCCTTATCGGTGTGTTAGGTGATGCTCGTGAGGGTGCTTGGTTGTTTCAGTGTCTTAGCCTCGCCATCACCCACGGTAATGCTTCGAGCGTGTTGGCTTGCCTCCAAAAGTTCCGATGACCGTTGAGGTGTGTGTGTGACCGATTGACTCACTTAGTGTTGAATTGATGTTTTTTTTTCTTCTCGCTTTGATTATATATTTTTGTGTATCATATTTATAAGGTTCTTAACAATAATTATATGTATTTCAATCTAATATAAAAATAACTATAACCAAGATCATAAATATTATAAAGATTGTTTTTATATTTAAAGAGCAAGTCGCCGGTGTGCTGTTTTTAGTTGTTATTGTCAAGCCTCGGGCCAGTTTTGTGTTCAAGCCATAGCTATCCCGTAAGAAGCTCATACACAGAACACCGAAGACCATATTACCCAATGTATCCTTCTTTTATAAGACAGCTAGGGTGTCATTCGAGAAAGATTTGACTGCTGTTTTTAGCAGGTTGTACGATCACATAGAAGTTCTCTTCACTAGGCGGGATTTGAACTTGTGGTGGAACGAAACTAAATAATATAGCTTTATTTAGTCCACTGCTTTACTGTTTCCGCTCGTTAAACTTGATGATTTTAAAATACATTCATTTTATAATAGAAAATTACAGTTGAAATTAAAATAAACAATGTCACATTTCAAACTAAGTTCAGACACAACCACGTAACGAAAAAAATCAAATAACGAAATCAATGAAATAACGTCCAAATCATTAAATTTAATATAACCAAACCAAAATAGTAAAGTTATGAATATTTATTTAAAAGTATAATTGAAATTAGTTATTTTTAATACTTACTTAATTAAGTGAATAAAACCAATTAAATCCCAGGCATCCGGTGTAGAACAAAATATTCATTTTCAAAACATGCAGAGGATTTCAGGGGCGATAACTTTTGAAAATCTGATATGACGAAAGAATTTGTTTACTATACCAAAATATAAATATATCTTAGTTTCAGAAAATAAAATATGTAACATATACACATATACAGATTACACATGTATTATTTAAAAAAAAATGTTTTGTGGTTGTAATAAAAAAATGTAAATTAAATATTTAAAATATGTATTTATTTTTTTTCGTTGAAGGGAATTAAGTATATATTAACATATTAATTTATCTCCCTTGCACTCTTTGCAGAGATATAGTTACACATGCGCAAACACACACTCACATATATATATATATATATATATATAAAATATTAAACAAATAATGAATAAACAATTCCTTATATTAAACAAAAAAAGTTCATTATTTAACGATCGTTTCTAGGATATATATGTGTTAGAATTGGTATGCATATTCAACAGATCTATGTACAAAATTATACAAAATTATACAAATTATCAAGATTAAATATACTTACCAAACACATATATACGCCGTCTTCAGAAATAAATATATATATAAATATATATATATATACTAGCTGACGTACCCAGCTTCGCCCGGCTAAACAGATGATAAGAGAAGACAGGTAAAAGAGAAAATGACTGTATTGGATGTTTGTCTGGTTACAGTATGAGGCGAGTCCGTGGTGTCTGTGTGATACCAAAAACAGTAAAAAAAATCTTCCAGATATACCAAATTCTTCGTTGTACCGTTTGTGCATAGTATATGAACAACTCCTAGGTGCTCCCACCTAGAATAGTGACCTCTAGGAGATGGTTCATCTTCTGCCTGACTGTGAAACGTGTATCATTGCATAGACGTGGTTGTTCCACGTTTCTCAAAAGGATGATGGAAGTTCCAATCTTTTATATTATATGTAGATATAGATATAGATAATTAATATAAAAGATGTCCGTCAGTGTAAAAAAGGTCCCTATTTACTTGAAATGGTTTATACAAATGCCAAATTAATATGGATATGGATAACATGCTTATCTATAAGTGGTCAGCTATAATAATAAAACAACAAATTATATGACACAAAAATTTATTCAGTAATTTCCAGGCTCTTAGCCACTGAGTAATATACAGTCAATATTGCCCAGAGTTCAACTCGGGAAGGTGGCCTGGTTTGAACTCCAAATGCCGGATCTTTCTACTTCGAAAATAGAATCGTTTTTCAATATTACTCTAGCTCTGGCCGGCCATAGGCACCAAACTTTTTGCCAGACTCAGCATATGATGAGGTTTTATTACCATCACTATCAGAAGCGATAAATTTGAAGGCAATTTCTATCAATACTTGTTGGTTTTTATTGCTCATTATCGACAATAAATAACATTGAACAGAAATGATAACTCTGTCAAAGCTCACAATACTGATCAAAGGACACCAATGTCTGAATCATTTACCTCGAATATTCATAGCAGTGAAGGCAATTTCTACCAATACTTGTTGGTATTTATTGCGCAATATAGCAGTGAAAGCAATTTTTATCAATACTTGTTTGTTTTTATTGCTCATAACGACATTAAATGACATTGAACATAAATGATAACTCTGCCAAAGCTCACAATACTGATCAAAGGACACCAATGTCCAATCATTTACGTCGCTTATTGATAGCATTAAATATATGCATACATCGGCTCAAAGCTTCATTATAGACAATATTCAGGGCTGTTCCTCTGTTAGTGGTATCAATTGCAAATTTTACACCATCAGGATCGCACACTCGAGATGCAGCAACATACAGTTGCCCATGGCTGAATGCTGGATCATTCAAGTAGACACCGACTCGCTTGAAAGTCTGTCCCTGTACCTTGTTGGCAGTCATGGAGAAGGCCAAATTGACAGGAAACTACTCCTTTGCCAAATGAATGGCAGCAGATCTTCACTTGGTCTCAGCATGATCCTCGGAATGAGAACCGATTCCTCTCTGCCTGGGAGTTTAGCTTCTAAAACTCTTCCGTTAATCAATCTCTCAACAATCAATCTGGTACCATTGCAAAGACCCATTTTATTATTGATATTTCTAAGCAATATAATCGGCATACCCTTTTTCAACCTCAAAATATGTGGGGGAAATCCGGGTATTTGAAGTGAATTTAGATACTCAGTCGGAACATCCATATTGTTCTGCTGATTAAGCTCCATTGATCCGCACTGACGGTCAACCATTCCTCTCCAGGAAACATTCCGGCTACTTGTGAATTTATTTCATCGACCGTTGCATTCGTATGAGTTAGAATAACGCGTTCTGATATCCAGGAGATATTCTGCCAAAAAGCATTCAAATTAGGGAACACCCAGTCAATCAATGCTTGGCGGTCCAGTAGCATGACCAAATGGTCTGGGGTTCTTACAGTCTGATTATCACCAACGTGTGGCAATTCATCGTTTCCCAACTGCATCAACCATCGGCGGTATGTCTCAGCCTCTTCGTTTTGCCCGAACATACAAAGTCGCATATTATCGTGTAATCGCAAAACTATGAAATGGCGCCACAACGGGGACTTTTTCAGACATGCATCGACAATTTGTGCTCTTTGAGCATTCCTAACAATTGGTAGCACCAAGAACGATAGTCTTACCACCGAATGGCAGGTCACTACCGCAGATATCTCTCAAAGTTCTGTCCAATGCCTCCAGCAAATATCTGTGTGCCATTGGAGCCTCGTCCCAAATAATCAGAGACGTATTGCGTATAAGGCCCGCGAATTCACTTTGTCCTGTAATGTTACAGACACTCAACTCATCTGGAGCCAATGGAGCCTTGAAGCATGAGTGGCAGGTCCTTCCACCACTCAGCAAAGTGCCAGCGATCCCACTGGTGGCCACAGGGAGAGCAATCTTCCTCTGAGCTCTGACTGCCGATAACATAGTGTTGAAACAGAATGTCTTTCCGGTGCCTCCTGGAGCATCTATGAAAGCACAAAGTTGCTCATTAGTGGAAATCGAGTGGAGAACGCCATCGACCAATTCTCTCTGAGATTGGGTCAACATTGGCATACGTTCATCCACAATACATTGCTGTTCCAGTGGATCAAACTGGAATAGTTCCCTCCGATCGAGTGGCAACCGTCTAAGCTGCAATCTCATATTCAATGCTAAGACACGTTGCCGCATTTCTTCATCAGGAATTGGCAAATTGAAATCTGTTAAACATTTGAAATGAACTTCAAGCAGTTTCTCAATATTGAGCAAAACAATAGCTTTCATCAAATTTTCATCATCGACGTGAAGATGATGCCTAAAATCATCAGCCATAATTCCCCAATGGCGTTCAAATAACTCTCTTGGATCGGCAGGATTGCAGAATCCTAGAATCGTGACAAACAACTACCTTATTTGAGCTGGCATCTGTGTTGTTCCTGCAGCCCCATGGCGTTATTCCATTCAGCGTCATCCTGAAGGAGTCCCAGATGCTGACACACAGCCTGGTATGTTTCATATTCCACGCCATTGATTGTTTTCAAATCAGTGAAGCTCTGTTTACCTTTCAAAAAATCATTATGCAACAGAATTCGGAGATAAAACACATCACCAGATGCTGGATGGACATTACAAACCCGTCCAATAGTCACGAATCTCAACTTTTGTTTTCTATCATTCCATTTCTTTCCCTTCTTATCCCACGTATAGTGCGAAGGGAAATCGCAGTAGAGTTGCTTTGTTCCGGGTTCAAAGCATGTTCCCTATTATGCTTGAGCCACTCAGTCAATTCCGTCTTAGGAGGTGGTGCCTTAGCAATTCTTTCGACACCTCTTCTAGTGTCTTGAATACAGACCATTTGCCTATTCTCTAAGTGAACCGTCAGTTTCTGAACGCTGGGTTTGCGTTCATTGAGATCAAAATCGAACAATCTCCAGCAAGCTACGCTAGATCCAATCGAACGAACATTCTGGAACCTGCCAACTTCATCTCCTTGGTTCGCTTCCTCATTCCTGACATTGATCATTGCCCGATCATGACCTTTGTAAACATATTTGAATAGATATGTGCAAGCTTTCACTGAGCTACAAATTTCCACATTAATATGACAACGATATTTCATAATCAAATATGGATTGTATGGCACAACCTATTGATTTGTAACCTGTCGACCGTTTACATTTTCGACCAAACCGCCATCTGCAGGCGACCGTCTTCTGTATGAGCATCCCCATCGTTCCAGGAAGTGTTCGTGACAAAAGATTTCGGAAATTGCTTACTGCATTGGCCATTTTTCATGCAAGGCGCTTTCCGATTTGCCACTTCGCATTGGTTGTGCACCATTGACTTTGCCACCAAGTTGCGTAGTGCCTCATTCTCCGGCAGTTCAGCATACACAACGCTGTCGACATCCTCAGCACATCTCAATTTGCAATCTCTATGTAAAATGATCAGCAAATCTGCATGTGTCAATCCTCTTTTTTGGAATTCAATTACGTATGTAAAAGCAACTATACCTACAAAGATTCCCTCTTTTTCCACATCATCCATTATCTTTTTCAGATATCCTTTGAATACTCTTGCCACAATATCAGGACGGTCCTTTGGCTGTTGTCCTGGCAAAAGTGTATCCTTAATATCAGTCCATTCAGGATTGCATGCAACCGTTATAAACAAATCTGGCTTTCCAAATTTTCTGACAATAGCCATTGTATCCTGATAGCGAATTTTCATATATCTCGGGCCGCCGATGAACGACGATGGCAAAATGATGCGTCGACTAATTTGCTTGTAATTGGCATTATCGGCTGTTATCGCATCCTGTATATTATTATACAATTCAGCTCTGATATGTTGCTGATGTGAAGCTATATAATTTAGCCTTTGATTTTCGATCTTTGCGAATGCCATACAACAGTATTCCTGGAACAATTTACTGGCTTGAAATAGCGCATTTCTCTGTTGATTACTCTCGTTCAAATGGAACGCGTAAAAGTCGCGAATCGAATTATCGTGTCTATTGCTGCTTCCCTGTTGATGCTGATTCTCATGATCATCTAAATGAACAGACATGTTCCATCCATTTTCACTTTTTGGGAATAAAAGAACATAATGCAATGGATTCGTATGCCCTATTTGACTCATTGATAGTCTTGAGACCACCATCTCTGCGATTGAGGACGATATCTCTCGATCCAGGCTTATCGTCCATCAACACAGCAACTTCACGAAATCCTTCAGGGGCATGATATCGCCGTTCGTGTTGATTCCTTGGCACTACGTCAGCCTTAATCACCAATGTTTGCTGCTGAACATTTTGCAGTTCAGCCACCAACAGGAAATCCATAACATAAGGATTACACTGTCTAAGCCATGATTGCAAATCAAGGATCAAATCACTTAACCCTTGCCGTTCAAGTTCAGTTATAATTCCCGGCAAATTCATCCAACCGATCCTGATATCCTCCTCTGATTCACTATAATCTGGATCGTTAACGTAAATTTGAGCGAATCGAGGCCTCTCTCCTGGGGTAACTTCTAAATTACCGATACAATGATACAAACGGCCTTGAATGACTACATTCGGCTGCCATGCTCCACTCTCAAACATCTCACTAACTCTCTGCGATGCTAAAGCTAATGAATTGTTAATTTGCCGCGAATATTTGCGCAGTAATTTACCTCGGTCTCCTTGATCACCCCACATACTTAGTATTTTAAACTCCGGTGACTCCTCATCATCCGGCATTCGCAAGGGTTCTAGTTGAACTGCTCCTTTATGACAGCACATTGTGGTCCACGTCTTTTCGTGCCTCCAAAGCAATGCTCCACAATATGGACACTCTGCTCTTCCACCAATCTGAAAATGACACGGTTGCCATGATCCATTTTTAATATCATCCGTTCGCCTTCTAGCCTCTTTACTGGAATGAGGAGCATTTTGTCGACACATTCTCTGGACATCTGTATTGCGCTGGCGCTGTTCAGCCAGCTCCTCTTCATCCATCGCAGCACGCCGTTGCTGCTGAATTCTGGCACGTCTTCGCCTCTGAAGTTCGGCGTTCCGATGGCGCTGTTCGGCCCGCTTTTCTTCATTGCTGGCTGCACGTCGTCGCCGCTGTAGTTCACTGTTTGATAAAGTCGAATTGCTTTTATTATCAGTATTCATTTCGAGCAATTGTCAAAAAATGACACAATAATAAATATAAAAGATGTCCGTCAATGTAAAGAAAGGTCCCTATTTACTCCCATCACAACTCTGTGTATGTTAGACTGACAGACAGGCACACAGACAGATAAACTGCATGGCGATTGTGGAACGCCACACACATACACGCATGGAAACGCGCACACGCACACACGTTGATAGTTTTTACTTTCTGTGGAACGCTGCACGCACGCACGCACACATAAACATACACACGCACACATGTTAATAGTTATTGAACACAGCGTTCACACTCTCCCCTCTCACTCCCCCATTGGCATTATGCATATTAATTTCAGTTTGGCGTCGTTGGGGTGGGCGGAGTCGTTTGAAACCTATGAACCAATGATAATCGAGAATTATGACACACGGAATACTGACATTGTTGATGTCTTTAATCTTGGGGGGATTTTTTTGAATGTTTTGTCTTTTGCTTTTGACTATATGCCTTATAAGGACTGTACCCCTTGATAAGTTCAGCTAGATTCCTGCCGTTCGAAAACCGGCGATTTAGTTCTGATCTAGCTGTCGAAGCGGCCGAAACTCAGCCGTCGGGTTCCTGAATCTGGCCTTTTGATTAATAAAAGGCCTCGGGCGCACCCGAACTACGCCGATGTCCTGTAATTTAGCGCCGAAACATCGGTCCGGGAATCATTTTCAGCTGACGATGGAAACTCCTTTCTTCCTTTCTCCCCCTGTTCCGTCCTAACCACCATCCTAAGCTTTGTTTTTAGTAACCACACAGCTCCTTTCGTTTCATAACTTTATATATATATATATATATAGGCACACACACACACACACACACACAGGGTCCCCCCCAAATTACACATCCTTTGATTAGAATGCTATGGAAGTGTGTATACATTTTTTGGGACACCTGTATATATATATGTATATATATACTTCTGTATAATGGTAGCTATGGTACTTCCATAGGCGGTATGCCAAAATTAACACTCAATATTCAACAGAGTAGAGTGTGGATAGTA
>OZ024746.1:62236278-62241278 GCA_964016885.1 Eledone cirrhosa | reverse complement strand
AATCGCTATAGAATAGAATACGTCACGTATTACAATTAGATTCTCGATAAAAGCAAGGGAAGTAATCTACGCGTTTCATTCTTGTTAGAAATCATCAGGACTACATATCCAGTGCTTTTATCGAGAATGACACAGCTAGAGACTTATAGAATACTTAGCTGTGTACAGGAACTGGTTTGAAAGAGTGGTTGCCGGTCCGGCAGAAATTAGAAATTGGAATAAATGCTCTGAAATAGCGATATATATGTGAATATAGACATAGAATATTCGAAAATATTCTGTATGTTTATAATAAACATTTTGAAGACCTAATCGCTATAGAATAGAATACGTCACGTATTACAATTAGATTCTCGATAAAAGCAAGGGAAGTAATCTACGCGTTTCATTCTTGTTAGAAATCATCAGGACTACATATCCAGTGCTTTTATCGAGAATGACACAGCTAGAGACTTATAGAATACTTAGCTGTGTACAGGAACTGGTTTGAAAGAGTGGTTGCCGGTCCGGCAGAAATTAGAAATTGGAATAAATGCTCTGAAATAGCGATATATATGTGAATATAGACATAGAATATTCGAAAATATTCTGTATGTTTATAATAAACATTTTGAAGACCTAATCGCTATAGAATAGAATACGTCACGTATTACAATTAGATTCTCGATAAAAGCAAGGGAAGTAATCTACGCGTTTCATTCTTGTTAGAAATCATCAGGACTACATATCCAGTGCTTTTATCGAGAATGACACAGCTAGAGACTTATAGAATACTTAGCTGTGTACAGGAACTGGTTTGAAAGAGTGGTTGCCGGTCCGGCAGAAATTAGAAATTGGAATAAATGCTCTGAAATAGCGATATATATGTGAATATAGACATAGAATATTCGAAAATATTCTGTATGTTTATAATAAACATTTTGAAGACCTAATCGCTATAGAATAGAATACGTCACGTATTACAATTAGATTCTCGATAAAAGCAAGGGAAGTAATCTACGCGTTTCATTCTTGTTAGAAATCATCAGGACTACATATCCAGTGCTTTTATCGAGAATGACACAGCTAGAGACTTATAGAATACTTAGCTGTGTACAGGAACTGGTTTGAAAGAGTGGTTGCCGGTCCGGCAGAAATTAGAAATTGGAATAAATGCTCTGAAATAGCGATATATATGTGAATATAGACATAGAATATTCGAAAATATTCTGTATGTTTATAATAAACATTTTGAAGACCTAATCGCTATAGAATAGAATACGTCACGTATTACAATTAGATTCTCGATAAAAGCAAGGGAAGTAATCTACGCGTTTCATTCTTGTTAGAAATCATCAGGACTACATATCCAGTGCTTTTATCGAGAATGACACAGCTAGAGACTTATAGAATACTTAGCTGTGTACAGGAACTGGTTTGAAAGAGTGGTTGCCGGTCCGGCAGAAATTAGAAATTGGAATAAATGCTCTGAAATAGCGATATATATGTGAATATAGACATAGAATATTCGAAAATATTCTGTATGTTTATAATAAACATTTTGAAGACCTAATCGCTATAGAATAGAATACGTCACGTATTACAATTAGATTCTCGATAAAAGCAAGGGAAGTAATCTACGCGTTTCATTCTTGTTAGAAATCATCAGGACTACATATCCAGTGCTTTTATCGAGAATGACACAGCTAGAGACTTATAGAATACTTAGCTGTGTACAGGAACTGGTTTGAAAGAGTGGTTGCCGGTCCGGCAGAAATTAGAAATTGGAATAAATGCTCTGAAATAGCGATATATATGTGAATATAGACATAGAATATTCGAAAATATTCTGTATGTTTATAATAAACATTTTGAAGACCTAATCGCTATAGAATAGAATACGTCACGTATTACAATTAGATTCTCGATAAAAGCAAGGGAAGTAATCTACGCGTTTCATTCTTGTTAGAAATCATCAGGACTACATATCCAGTGCTTTTATCGAGAATGACACAGCTAGCGACTTATAGAATACTTAGCTGTGTACAGGAACTGGTTTGAAAGAGTGGTTGCCGGTCCGGCAGAAATTAGAAATTGGAATAAATGCTCTGAAATAGCGATATATATGTGAATATAGACATAGAATATTCGAAAATATTCTGTATGTTTATAATAAACATTTTGAAGACCTAATCGCTATAGAATAGAATACGTCACGTATTACAATTAGATTCTCGATAAAAGCAAGGGAAGTAATCTACGCGTTTCATTCTTGTTAGAAATCATCAGGACTACATATCCAGTGCTTTTATCGAGAATGACACAGCTAGAGACTTATAGAATACTTAGCTGTGTACAGGAACTGGTTTGAAAGAGTGGTTGCCGGTCCGGCAGAAATTAGAAATTGGAATAAATGCTCTGAAATAGCGATATATATGTGAATATAGACATAGAATATTCGAAAATATTCTGTATGTTTATAATAAACATTTTGAAGACCTAATCGCTATAGAATAGAATACGTCACGTATTACAATTAGATTCTCGATAAAAGCAAGGGAAGTAATCTACGCGTTTCATTCTTGTTAGAAATCATCAGGACTACATATCCAGTGCTTTTATCGAGAATGACACAGCTAGAGACTTATAGAATACTTAGCTGTGTACAGGAACTGGTTTGAAAGAGTGGTTGCCGGTCCGGCAGAAATTAGAAATTGGAATAAATGCTCTGAAATAGCGATATATATGTGAATATAGACATAGAATATTCGAAAATATTCTGTATGTTTATAATAAACATTTTGAAGACCTAATCGCTATAGAATAGAATACGTCACGTATTACAATTAGATTCTCGATAAAAGCAAGGGAAGTAATCTACGCGTTTCATTCTTGTTAGAAATCATCAGGACTACATATCCAGTGCTTTTATCGAGAATGACACAGCTAGAGACTTATAGAATACTTAGCTGTGTACAGGAACTGGTTTGAAAGAGTGGTTGCCGGTCCGGCAGAAATTAGAAATTGGAATAAATGCTCTGAAATAGCGATATATATGTGAATATAGACATAGAATATTCGAAAATATTCTGTATGTTTATAATAAACATTTTGAAGACCTAATCGCTATAGAATAGAATACGTCACGTATTACAATTAGATTCTCGATAAAAGCAAGGGAAGTAATCTACGCGTTTCATTCTTGTTAGAAATCATCAGGACTACATATCCAGTGCTTTTATCGAGAATGACACAGCTAGAGACTTATAGAATACTTAGCTGTGTACAGGAACTGGTTTGAAAGAGTGGTTGCCGGTCCGGCAGAAATTAGAAATTGGAATAAATGCTCTGAAATAGCGATATATATGTGAATATAGACATAGAATATTCGAAAATATTCTGTATGTTTATAATAAACATTTTGAAGACCTAATCGCTATAGAATAGAATACGTCACGTATTACAATTAGATTCTCGATAAAAGCAAGGGAAGTAATCTACGCGTTTCATTCTTGTTAGAAATCATCAGGACTACATATCCAGTGCTTTTATCGAGAATGACACAGCTAGAGACTTATAGAATACTTAGCTGTGTACAGGAACTGGTTTGAAAGAGTGGTTGCCGGTCCGGCAGAAATTAGAAATTGGAATAAATGCTCTGAAATAGCGATATATATGTGAATATAGACACTAGAATATTCGAAAATATTCTGTATGTTTATAATAAACATTTTGAAGACCTAATCGCTATAGAATAGAATACGTCACGTATTACAATTAGATTCTCGATAAAAGCAAGGGAAGTAATCTACGCGTTTCATTCTTGTTAGAAATCATCAGGACTACATATCCAGTGCTTTTATCGAGAATGACACAGCTAGAGACTTATAGAATACTTAGCTGTGTACAGGAACTGGTTTGAAAGAGTGGTTGCCGGTCCGGCAGAAATTAGAAATTGGAATAAATGCTCTGAAATAGCGATATATATGTGAATATTCCTGTACACAGCTAAGTATTCTATAAGTCTCTAGCTGTGTCATTCTCGATAAAAGCACTGGATATGTAGTCCTGATGATTTCTAACAAGAATGAAACGCGTAGATTACTTCCCTTGCTTTTATCGAGAATCTAATTGTAATACGTGACGTATTCTATTCTATAGCGATTAGGTCTTCAAAATGTTTATTATAAACATACAGAATATTTTCGAATATTCTATGTCTATATTCACATATATATCGCTATTTCAGAGCATTTATTCCAATTTCTAATTTCTGCCGGACCGGCAACCACTCTTTCAAACCAGTTCCTGTACACAGCTAAGTATTCTATAAGTCTCTAGCTGTGTCATTCTCGATAAAAGCACTGGATATGTAGTCCTGATGATTTCTAACAAGAATGAAACGCGTAGATTACTTCCCTTGCTTTTATCGAGAATCTAATTGTAATACGTGACGTATTCTATTCTATAGCGATTAGGTCTTCAAAATGTTTATTATAAACATACAGAATATTTTCGAATATTCTATGTCTATATTCACATATATATCGCTATTTCAGAGCATTTATTCCAATTTCTAATCTCTGCCGGACCGGCAACCACTCTTTCAAACCAGTTCCTGTACACAGCTAAGTATTCTATAAGTCTCTAGCTGTGTCATTCTCGATAAAAGCACTGGATATGTAGTCCTGATGATTTCTAACAAGAATGAAACGCGTAGATTACTTCCCTTGCTTTTATCGAGAATCTAATTGTAATACGTGACGTATTCTATTCTATAGCGATTAGGTCTTCAAAATGTTTATTATAAACATACAGAATATTTTCGAATATTCTATGTCTATATTCACATATATATCGCTATTTCAGAGCATTTATTCCAATTTCTAATTTCTGCCGGACCGGCAACCACTCTTTCAAACCAGTTCCTGTACACAGCTAAGTATTCTATAAGTCTCTAGCTGTGTCATTCTCGATAAAAGCACTGGATATGTAGTCCTGATGATTTCTAACAAGAATGA
>OZ024746.1:62184391-62204391 GCA_964016885.1 Eledone cirrhosa | reverse complement strand
TGTCAGCATACAACAAATACATTGCCCACAATACTTATGCTGTGCCAATTCTAACGCCAACATTTGGCCTACTGAACTGGTCATTGCAAGAACTAAGTGAGATGGATGTTAGAACTCGAAAACTTCTCAGTGTTACTGGGAACTTTAACATCAATGGTGATGTGGATAGGCTATACTTCTCACGCAAGGAAGGTGGCCGGGGTCTAAAATCAATATTAACAATATATGAGACCCGGATAGTAACACTGAAGCAACACCTTCAACAGAGGAAAAAGGTTGGCAACCATCTTGCCCAGGTTTATGAGCATGAAAAAAGAAATATCATTAGAATAGCGACTGATCTGGAGGAGAGATATGGAATAAAGCCTGATATAAATCTCTCACCCAGAGAAATCGGAAGATCCTATTCAATGTTCAAACAAGATTAAAAAATTGACCAATTTACAGAAAAAGTTGTGCATGGATACTTGAGGCGTAAAACACAGACCATAGAGGGGATAAACCACCCCAAAAGCCTGGCATGGAGTTCCGACAAGTTTATGACATCACACCTTGAGGGATATCTCTATGCAATACAGGAACAAGAACTCCCTACCAAATATCTGCTGCACAAAAGAGGAGGGCCAGCAGCTGACAATAAATGTAGGCTATGTAAAACAAAGATCGAGGATGTAAGCCACATTGTTGCCAGCTGCGAAAGAATGTCATCTCGCTACTACCTCCCCATGAGACACGATGGGATAGCTAGAACCATCTGGAACGCACTTCGGAAAACAAAATTAACAACAAACGAGGAAGAATATATTGAGACAGATGGCACTAAGGAATACTGGTGGAACCTGAAAATAAAAACTGCCACCGAATTAAAGCACAACCGGCCTGATATTGTAGTTTGGGACCACACATTGAAAACGTGTTCTGTTGTGGAGATCAGCTGCCCACTTGATGTAAACGTTGTCAGAAAAATACAGGAGAAGGAGGACATCTACGGACCATTGATGAGGAGTTTACAAATCCAGTATCCAAGATACACCTTTAGCTTCATACCCATCATTATTGGTGCTACGGGTTATATACCAACCCGCTTGGACCAAAGTATGACTGAACTTGGATTTGCGGACAAAAAGCGCAGCTCCCTAATTCATAGTCTACAAATGGCTGCGATAGCTGGCACCTTCAAAATTTGCAAAACATTCTTGCGATTCAAGGGATGACAATTTCTTTTCGTTTACAACCTTGCCACCAGGAAGGTGGCCGGTCAAAAAAATATACTCGAAATTAAGAGAAAGAGAAAACATATACATACATACATACATACATACATACATACATACATACATACATACATACATACATACATACATACATACATACATACATATATATATATATATATATGTGAAGGCGCGTGGCTGAGTGGTAAGAGAATTGAACTCTCAATCGTCAGGTTGTGAGTTCGATTCCTGGACCGGGCGATGCGTTATGTCCTTGAGCAAGATACTTTATTTCACGTTGCTCCTCTACCTGGAGTTGCGACCGATAGATAGTATTAGCAATTGGAAAGACCAATGGAAACATTGTTTCCTCGGTCCGATTTGACGAAAGTCAATCGACTGTCATATATCAGCTTGTGTTAAGTATGTAATTTGTCATGCCTAAATCAAACCCGTCTAATACTGTCAAATAAATAACGATATATGTCAACTACTAGTCAGAAATGTAAATTGCTATATACCGCTCTAATAATTCATTTATGTTCTCAATCGAGTTGACGTTTGATGTTGTATTTATATAGAAATCACTTTTGAATTACAACTTATTATTACTCGTTTTATTCTAGTTTGGTGATGCCTCATGACGCCAATGCTCCATGTAAGTCATATCGAAGCGTTAATAAAGCACTCATGCGTGGCAAAGAATGGAGTTCAGTAATCGTTCCGAAGAAAGGTTTGAACATTCTATCTTTGTTCGTATGTGCAAGGTTATTCAGTGAATAATCTTTTGATTATATAATTAATCATTTATTATTCTCATTTTCCAGTCATGTGTAAGTTTCGGATAATTTTCTGTATTTAAGATTTTGTTTCATACGTGGGTAAATCTTTCTCGACCAACACAATATTCATATGAATCACTTTTACTATATACAGCGGGGTGGTTAGGAAATTTAAAGAATTAGCACCCAACAACTACCCATAACAGCTTCTCAGTCATTCACTCTATTATTCACACTATTTTAATGTGAAAGACATAAAAGAAACCGAAATTTTAAAAGATTAACGAGGTGGGCATAATGTTTCGATTGACTGAATAACTTAAGTTTCACTTCTCACTTAACTAGGTTTGTATTTGTTTATCTTGGTGGATATAAAATAGTAAAGAAGAAGAAGAAAAACCAATCATAATAGGTGAAAAAAATTAAATTACTCACATTTAATAAATAAGTTCTATCATAATTATGTCATAAACATGTAGTTTAGCCCCAGGTCAGCCCGATTGAGCACACTTATGACCAAATGTGTTTCAGCTATGACCATATCCAAACATGTCAACTCTCCACATCCGACGGGGAGATCTCTAACCCATTTTGAGGTGGGTGAGAGATGTCTTCTCTTGTGAAAATGGGTATAGCTTTCATTATGTAAAATCTCCCGATTTTGCCTCATTTCTCTCCGTTTTGGGGCACCTTTTTTTCATGGTACTCCCCGTTTGGGTTTTTAGAGTTTGACAGGTCTGCAGATGGTTTAAAAAATATATATATATCCAGAACTACGCAATCTAATGCATCATTCGTTCCAGAAAACGATAGTTTGTGTGTGGTTTTATGGGAATTTGACTACTATTTTTAACAAGTTGATTGAATGTGTACAGTTCTATGTTATGTAATGTGGTAGAATCCATATAAAACAGAGTTGGTTCCCGCTGAATTGAATATGTGGCATAGTTTTGATTCACTTGGTTTCACTTCAGTTGCCCTGCTAATATATAAATGTCTCATAATTTCACTCTTCTCTATCATGGATTCATGCATGAGAGGTTATTATATAGATAAATAAATAAATAAAACTAATGCTATGTAAAATAGAAAAAACATTACTGTGAACGATCTTTGCAATCCACCTTCGATTCCGGATTGGAATCAATTCAATTTATTTTCATCACACTTAGAAAATATACGAAGGACTAAAATTCCAAGCTTTCCATTTCAATAAATCCGAGAATGTTTCAATAAAGTTATATCTATAGAATATGAAAAGTATGACTCAGTGAGTGAGTGGGTAAGTAAAAAAAAAGAAGCAAGTGTTATGAGAGGATCTTCTTAACTGAGTTATTACGTTATAAACTTTATAACAAGTTACAATCGAGATATGTTTAGATGGTACGATGTGGTATCAGAAGATTCTTGGAACAGGAATATGTATGTAAAAAAACAAACAATTAGTAGATTATTGTTCCAGTAAATAATGTATTTCATATTGACAGACCTGCCAACCTCAAGAAACTCAAACGAGGAGTACCATGAAAAAAGTGCCCCAAAACAGGGAGAAATGTGGCAAAATGGGCAGATTTTACATAGTGAAAGCTATACCCATTTTCACAATTGAAGACATCTCTCATCCGCTTCAAAATGGGTGGGAGATCTCCCCGTCGGACGGGGAGAGTTGACAGGTCTGTATATAGCAGTTATATGCGTGCGAAGACGGCAAATTGACAAAGTCGTTAGAACGTCAAAAAGAATGCTTCGCGGTATTCGTTCCGGCTCTTTGCTCTCTGAGTTCAAATCCTAGTAAATATCACTAAATTCAGAAAGTAAGAAGAGAAATAACCTTAGGCTTATTTGTTTGAGCGTCGTAAAGTCTGATTCAATTTACTTTCTGAAGTTATTGTTAGGCCTCCTAAATCTACGGCAGTTCTAAAGAAAGTCTTTAAACCTGCTAGAAATAACAACCGAATTTTACTCAAAATCCAACGTTATCACCTGAAATAAGTCAAAGACACATTAAATAATGATAATCCTACGAACCTCTTAACCCTTTAGCATTTACATTACTCTCTATATATTCTTGTATTTTTGTGGTAAAGGCTTTATCTCACATAATATCGACTCTACGAGATTTTGATGTTAGTTGTTTTGAGAACAAAACCTTAACATCAGTATGAGCGACCAGTTACGGCCAGTTTGAACAGAAAGAAGTGAGAAAATTCTGGCCGGATACAGCCGGTTTAAATGCTAAAGGGTTAAATAATGTTCATGGCTATTTCAGCCCTAGTCATTCGTTAGCTGGATGAAAGGTTACCGGGGGTTAAACAACAACAGCAACAACAGTTCCAACAAAGAATAAACAATTCAATATTATCTTAAAAATTTCAAATACCAATTAAGTTAATAAAACATCAAACAATGGGTTTTAAAATCGTTTAGTATCATTGTAATGACATGTGTATAATTGATGAAGATTTAAAAACGTTATAAACGACCCATAATGCGAAGAAGTCTATGTGCAAACCTTGCGTGTCTTTAGTCATCTTCACCAGCAAAACTGTATAATTCAAATGGTCACGTTGTTTTTTCGTTTGTTTTGTTGTTTTTTTCTTTTGGTGTTCCGATCTAAGCTGTCTACTGATGACAAGTTTAACGGCTATTTTTACCTGGCGCTGTTTCCGCTCAACACCCATCAATGGTTTCGTGTCAGGGCGATTTTAGCGGCTACTTAGTAAATAACCATAAGCTTTGCTTCATTAAATAGCTCTTTAATAATGAAGCCGACATAAAATAGATAAATAGGTAAATACATAATGATTACCTGCGAAACAGCTATTTCCGACTCTCTTAATGGTAATATTGACCGTTGTCTTTTTGTCTCTTACCTGAAGTGTGAAAACAGTCATTCAATTTTTAAAATGAATAACGTATTAGAAAGCTACAGTATCTTACTTCATTATAAAACATGCAGTTCCAGCAATAACGAGTTCTCTTTTCTGCTTTCACTCGCTTCAGTAATCATTTATCGTGTAAATAATTTGAATAATTATTTTGTTCATTAAGTCTTTTCTCGTGAAGTCTCTTGCAAAATCACTATGTAATGTAAATAAGAACAAAACGAGGTTAATAGCACTTTTTTATTTGCTAATTAATTACTTAGTGACAAGAAAAGTGGTGATATTCACGATCTTTGGAGACCACCTCATGTGTTTAGATATATAAAACTAATGCTTAGTTTGGATTTCTGTTGGGAAATCGTGGACAGGTAAGGAATTCCTAAGTGGCTGACGACTTTCTTTGAGTTTTCTTTTCTGGATTAGTCAAAGAGAAAAAGCAGCACCTATGAACTTTGCGGGACCTCCGAGATGATCGGAGAAAGGAAAGAAGAAACTGTTGCTGATCCTATACTACTAACACCCAGCATTCATATGGCTGTTGTAATGATCTAAATCCGCCAGGTTTTTACATTAAGCTACTGTGTTTGTGGATCACGATTGTAATGTTTTTGTGTACAGACATTACTTATAAATCCACTGAACCTACTTCATTATCTAAAATAATCAGCCGATATATTTTAATGGTAATCTGAAAACTACATAGTAATCCGTTTGACAGTTAACAGTTTCAGTTGGGCTTGCAAACAGATATAGCCACGTCTTTGGACGTTATTCACGGGACCGTCTTCCTGGCAGTGGCAGCAGACTTTCATTGTAGTCTATAAAAATGAAAGTTCTAGTGGGAAGCGGTAAATCAAGTAACGAATCATCCTCAGAACAGCTCCTAGTTCTACGATACAAAACTTTGTTTTAAAATGTTGATATTTATCTAAATTAAAAAAATATCCATCATAATTTTATGTAAGAACCTTTAAGTTAAGTTCCAAAGACTAGGTTAATAATTGTTTCTACTTTAGGCACAAGGCCAGCAATTACCCAGTGCATTACTGGTACTTTATTTTATCGACCCCGTAAGGATGAAAGGCAAAGTCAACCTCGGCGGGATTTGAACTCAGATCGTAAAGGGACGTAACTATGCTGGAAAGCATGGCGTCCGACCCTCTACCGATATTGCCATTCCACCATAGAGACTAGGTTAATAATGAGAAAGTTAGCTGTATTTGTGAATCCCTGAAAATTTTTGATTATTTTCAAAACTATTTGAATATCTTAAGTTGTGGCTTTCATTTAAATATAGTAAGGAAAGGGTTAAACAAGAAGTTTCGGACCTTTCGTGTTGAACGACTGCAAAATATATAGGTTCAGAGGTCCTAGGCCCTGATGACATGGCCAAAATATTGTAGCTTTCACTTCTGTATACCTATCTGTTCTCATCTCCACCATGGCCGACTCGTTAGTTTTACGGCCCTTCCAGCTGACGACCAGTGTCCGCCTTTAACATATTGTCTCAAACAACATCAGTTTGTTAACAGTCATACAGTTCCATAATCAGACCTGCCAACCTCTAAAAACCCAAACGGGGTGTACCATGAAAAAAATTGCCCCAAAACGAGGAGAGATGAAGCAAATAGGGAGATTTTACCCAATGAAAGCTATACACATTTTCACAAGAGAAGACATCTCTCACCCACCCCAAAGTGGGTGGGAGATCTCCCCGTCGGACGGGGAGAGTTGACAGGTTTGCATAATTGTGGTCATATAATATTTTGTTTCCGATTTTATATAGCGTGCAGTCACATATTTTTATATAGCATGGAGTCATATATTTTTGAATTTATTTTACTAAACATTCATACAACACAAAACAAACAATTATAGGGTTTGTATTATAAGTTAAAGAGAAAACACGAAAGACTTCCAATCAACATCTTCACGACATTCTATAGACACTACACATTCTATATACTTCCACACAAATTCCTCATAATTTTTAAATTCTACCAGGACACTTATTTTAAGCTTACATAAACAATATATTTCTTTATCTGGAGCTGTGTGTGTTGTATGTTACTCCATATTTTCTTTATGTACCTTTTCCGTTTTTCTCTATGTTTATAAATAACTAAATCTTTCCTGAATATTCAATTGCTATAGATAAAAATAAAAACATAGCCATAATAATTTCTACTATAGACACAAGGCCAGCAATTTTGGGGGAGGGGAAAATCGATTAAATCGACCCCAGTGCATTTATGTGGTTTTATTTTATCGACCTCGTAAAGATGAAAGACAAAGCTAACCTCGGCGAGATTTGAACTCAGAACGCAAAAGGCCGTAACTCTATGCTGCGATCGATACGTGGTGTCTGACGCTCTACCGATACTGCCAATGCATGACCATAATCGTTTCTACTTTAGGCGCAAGGCCAGAAAATTTGGGGAGGGGAAAGTCGATTAAATCGATCCCAAGTGCATTACTGTTGCTTTATTTTATCGACCTCGTAAGGATGAAATGCAAAGCTAATTTCGGCTTTTGAACTCAGAACGTAAAGAGTCGTAACTCTATGCTACGACGCATGGTGTCTGGCCCTCTACTGATACTGCCAATGCACGGCCATAATGAATAATATTTGATTGCTTTGTATAATTATGATGGTCTGGGTTCTTTCAAACTGAATTATTTACAGGTTTAGTATTCAAGGCGGCGAATTTGGCAAAGTCGTTAGACCGTTGAATAGAATATTTTACCGTATCTGTTTCGACTCAACGCTATAAGTTCAAATCCCGCCGAGGTCAACTTACATTCACACATACATGTAGGTAGTTTATACAGCAAAATATCAGTAAATACTCAATATATCACCTTTTATATAAATGCACTGACATAACCGTAAACTTGTGAGAATAAGTCATGGCTAAAATTTGAGGTGACATAACTTTTTATTCCTTTCATTTTAAAAAGAGGTTAAATGGTAATTAAATACTTGCAACTTTTAAGGGACTAACGAAAGAAGTCAAAAGCTGTTTAAGAAATGAAAATATTACAGCAGTCACCTCGCCTCAAGCAAGTTATTTAACACAGATGCTACCGAGTCAGTCTTTCAGAGCCTTTGTTCTAACGAATCGTGTTAGTTTTATGTGATTACGTGCTTCTTTTCTCTCATTACGATGACAGTTCGTCTGTAAAGTAATATTATATAAGTAGCGCTTGCATGAGGCGACCCTAAAATTGAAAGTTATACAGTTATACATAAAAGGATTTCTCATGTGTAAGCTTATATAACTAATTCTTCAGTCGTAGAGCTGGAGGCCGCAGGGAAAGGACGATAGAATACATTAAGATACTAGCAACTTACAGCAGCTTCCATGTGTTCCATCTCATTTATATTTAAAGCGAAACAATGCTTCCAACCAATGTGATGTGGAAATATTTCCTGCAAAAGTTGTATAAGAGGTGACTGTGTTGTCAGAAGGTGTCGCTTTGTTTGTTTCGTCTTTCTGACAGAGCTATATATATATATATATATATATATTTAAAAGAATAGAGGTGTAACACACGAGTTGTGATATATTAGTAAAAGGAAAAGAAAATGGTGACAAATTGTTCCCAGTGAAAAATAGTTTAATTAGGAATAAGTATTGGTTAGTATTCAGTTTTAGTTTTAAGTTTTTACCGGTTGCGCATTTCTAATGCTTTTCAAAAATAATCTTGAGATAGAGCGCCCGTGATGTTTACTCGGGCGCTCTATCTCAAAATTATTTATATATATAACAAAGGAATTGTGGTAAGGAACCAGATGGACCATAACACACCAGAGTACTCAATACTTAGGGTAGTAGAGTGGGAAATAGGAAAAAGTATGACCTCGACGGCAGAACTCAAGCCGTTTCGACGGCTATTTCTGGACTGAAATAGCCGTCAAAACGGCTTGAGCTCTGCCGTCGGGGTCATACTTTTTTCTATATATATATATATATATATATATAGTAAAACAGAGAGGCAGTACGAACAAAGGTTTATTAGTTTCACGCTCTTGCGAGTGGGTGGTGGTATATATATATGAATATATATATGTATGTATGCATCTGTTTATTTACATATATCGCACACACATATATACATACTCACACACCCAATTATATATATATATATATATATATATATATATATATATATATATATATATATATATATATATATATATATATATATATATATATATATATATATATGTGATTGTGTGTGTGAGTATGTATATATGTGTGTGCGATATATGTACATAAACAGATGCATACATACATACATATATATATTTGTGTATACATTTTTGCATACATACATACAACCGCACCATTTTAACTTCACCCAAAACCGTTTGAAATGTGTGAAATTTGTGAAAGACAAAAATTACACTCCCTCCAGACTATTTCACTAAGAATTAATTAAAATTTTCACCATTATTTCTCAAAGTCACAAATTGTAACCCACCACCACCACCACCATACACACACGATGACTGCTGCTTCTGTCAGAAACGATATTTTAACTATATGTAACTGTGTATGTTGGACCTCCGTCGGCTACAGCCACGAGTGCTTCAGATATTCAACCGACAGAACAGCCTGCTAATGAAATTAGCCAGTTTATGTCTAACAAATTTCATTCGTAAGACATTAACCGTTTAGCCATTTAAAACAGAGAATTCACTCATCTCTTCCTGTTCAAACCGGCTGTAATCGGCTGCTCATACCTATGTTAAGGTATTGTTCTCAAAATAAATAATATCAAAATCTCATAGGTACGATATTATGTGAAATACTTATGTGAGATAAAGTGTTTACCATGAAACTATAATAGTATATATAGAGTAATGTAAATGCTAAAGGGTTAAATCAACTTGGGGTTATTATGTATATTATGTAAAACTAAGAACAACCCCACCTATCCAATATACTACTCAGTGCTACTGAAATAAAAACCAGGCGTTTTTAAAGCAAACTTTTCAACCACGCAGCTAATAATTCGTTTCTTTAAAGAGTGTATCGAATGCTTTGAACCCATGCAACCTTAACGTAGTTGTAATAAAATTTCAGCACGAAATAATTGTTTCTACTTTAGGCACAAGGCCAGCAATGACCCAGTGTATTACTGGTACTTTATTTTATCGACCCCGTAAGGATGAAAGGCAAAGTCAACCTCGGCGGGATTTGAACTCAGATCGTAAAGGGACGTAACTATGCTGGAAAGCATGGCGTCCGACCCTCTACCGATACTGCCAATCCACCGCCCCAACATTATTGCACATTATTTCAGCACGAAATAGTGTGCAATAATGTTGCTCCTTTGAGGTATTGTTTTATAGCTCAGTTTGCAGCTCTCTGAGTTCTTGGATTTTTAGCGCTAATTCTCTCATAGAACTATAATAGAGCCACGTGATCGTTATATATTATAGATCGATCTCTTTATATATATATATATATATATATATATATATATATATATATATATATATATAACGGCGATGAATTAGTTTTGCGAGGTTTTTGATATGAAATCGTGTGTCGAAACAAATATTGTTATACTTGGGGAGGGTCATATTTGTGTAATATTGCCAGAATTAATAACAGAACACACTCACTGTTTGGTTGGTTTTCGCTTTTCGCTTCTGTGTCTTTTATATCGGTAATCTAACTTACTCGGTCCTCAATGTTGCCATTGACTGATCAACGGTCAAAAATAATACAGATACAATATAGACACAAAGTTCTTTCGTTGCACATCTGCAACATCGTCAGTGGTGCTATTGTTTCCCCCCGTTACATTGTATTTTCTACGCCATCTTTATTTAGTCTGTTTATATATTTATTTATTTGTTTATTTTATTTTGTCTTCTTTGCGCATGCGTTTGCGTGTGTGTATAGTGTTTTGTTTGATATGTGTTCGTTATTGGGTGACTGTGTATTGGTTAATGTATTCTATCTTTACTAGTGTGTGTTTATATGTGTTTGTTGTTATTGTGCTTGTGTATGTATTTATTTATTTATTTATCTATTTATTTATTTATACTTCTCTTAGGTCAGTGTTGTTTGTTTGGGTGTTGTTGTTACTCCATTCATTCTTTCTGTTTAGCCTTGGCCTTCTAAGTTCTATTTTACTGGCCTCTCTGATTTGCCTATCTGCTGGGTCATTTCTATGTTTAGATAAACTACATATATGTGTTTGTGTCTATATTGTATCTGTATTATTTTTTACCGTTGGTCAGTCAATGGCAACATTGAGGACCGAATAAATTAGATAACCGATATAAAAGACACAGAAGCGAAAAGCGAAAACCAACCAAACAGTGAGTGTGTTCTGTTATTAATTCTGGCAATATTACACAAATATGACCCTCCCCAAGTATAACAATATATATATATATATATATATATATATATATATATATATATATATATATATAATATAAATATATATATATAAATGGAATAGAATGAAACGAAATTTCATTTCTCACTCTTAGTACAGCACTTACTTAAATGTAAGTATGTATGTATACGTACATACATATATGTATACAGACGTACAGTAGTATGTATATATATACATACATGCACACATATATACATGCACGTATCGGTTTACCGAACATTTATTATAATGCTCGGTTTGTTTGTTTGTAAACAAACAAACCGCCCGAATTACGCCGTAGTGTTTAGGCAACCACGTACTAAGAGTGAGAAATGAAATTTCGTTTCATTCTATTCCATTTATCGTTTTCGGTGTGCCCGGCCGACTGAACTCACTCGATATGCAAATTAGGCTGCTCAGCCGTTAATATGCATAAGGAAAGTATATACTTTCAGACGTTCAACCATCTGGCAGGAAGGTATACGATGCTGACGATAGCTAATAAACTTGAAACTAGTACATCGTTCCTGTGTCAATGTTGAACAAAAATTGTGACGTGGTTGCCTAAACACTGTACGGCGTAATTCGGGCTGTTTGTTTGTTTACAAACAAACAAACCGAGCATTATAATAAATGTTCGGTAAACCGATACGTGTATGTATATATGTGTGCATGTATGTATATATATACATACTACTGTACGTCTGTATACATATATGTATGTACGTATACATATATATATATATATAAATATATATATATATATATATATCATAAAACATGTCTATAGAATCACAAGATAAAATATATACTATTTCCTCTCCCAATTAGCATAATTAACTATATAAAAAATCGAATAGACCAGGCTATAAGAATGAGGCTTCTATGAAAAAATCTCCGACAAATAACCAAAACTAGCCCTTCGCGTCGGCCGTAGCGGAATATTTATCGAATATTTCGACAGCGTAATCGCCCAGATACAGTCAACTAAACAGAATTAGGTGTAAAATAAACTAGGAGAAAATAGAATACATTTAAATACCTCTACCATGGTTTCATCCGTATTTTGAGTCTTCCAATAATTATGTAATAATTATATAAACTCGAGCACCGGATTCATCAGGAAGTTCGCTCTTATCTAGACACTAAATTTTCCAAAGTGATCGCGCCAAGAATTCATTCAAAATGGCTAAAAAATCGTGACGTAGTCGCGGTCAGGTTGGAAGGGGTGTGGTAGTTGCTTACGACTGGTGGCATTTTTGCTAGAAAGCACAGCACAATACAGCCAAATTTGTATCTCAACCTAATGGGAGATTATTACATATAAAAGTTTACATATATATATATACATATATATACATATACGTGTTTTGCAACTGGTCACTTTGTGGCTCAATGAAAAATTAATAAATTAAATAATCAGAGCTATATATCATAAAACATGTCTATAGAATCACAAGATAAAATATATACTATTTCCTCTCCCAATTAGCATAATTAACTATATAAAAAATCGAATAGACCAGGCTATAAGAATGAGGCTTCTATGAAGAAATCTCCGACAAATAACCAAAACTAGCCCTTCGCGTCGGCCGTAGCAGAATATTTCTCGAATATTTCGACAGCTATATATATATATATATATATATATATATATATATAAATATATATATATATAATATAAATATATATATAAATATAGTAATAATTGTTTCTACTTTAGACACAAGGCCAGCAATTATCCCAGTGCATTACTGGTACTTTATTTTATCGACCCCGTAAGGATGAAAGGCAAATAGTAATAATATAATATAAATATATATATAAATATAGTAATATAGTAATAATAATAAATTTGAAGACTAAAATCCAAAGAGGGCTCGAATAAATATATAAATATATATATATATAAATATATATATATATATATATTATTACTTTTATTACTCCAAGATAAACTTACACAGGAAATACAAGTGAAATCATAAACTCGTCATCTACGTAAACCTCTTATTGAGTCAAGCAACGCCGTACGCTAAAGCTATCCATAATAGGAAGTATTCACAATCTCTAATTGGATTACCTATAAGGATATTTTGTTATCCTTTATATATATGTATATATATATATATATATATATATAGTATTAAGGGTACTATTTATGGTTATGTATGCAATAAAACCTTTAATGGTAATATATTATATATACACAAACCCTAAATAGTGAGAGATAGTCATTAATTACTATCCTATTACCAGTAAAATAAATAGATAATCAGTAAATAGTTGCTCCGAAGAACCCAAACCTCGGTTTGGAGGAAACAATTGTAAGCAAATAAATGACTTAAACTGAACTTTGATTACTGTAATCTCTCTCTCTCTCTCTCTCTCTCTCTCTCTCTCTCTCTATATATATATATATATATATATATATATATATATATATATATATATATATAGGAAAAGAGTCACGATACCGACGTCTGAGCTCCGGCCGTTTCGACAGCTAGATCCGAGCTAAGCCAACAGTATTAGAACGGCGCGAATCTAGCTGAGCTTATCAAGGGGTACAGTCCATATATGGGCATGCAGTCAAAGTAAAAAAAGCAAGAAAATCTAAGCAAAAAATCCTAAAAGTTTGTTGTTTTTCTTGTCTGTCACGGAGAGTTGTCAATGATCTGGGATGTCGGGTACATCACCACCACATTATCACTCGTCGACTACTGTCGAGATGATGGATCTCACTCTCATGCCCCAGAATTCCCTGTCCCCCATCGCTGCCCCCAGGTCCTGTCTACTGATTCCCGTATCCCTATAGATAACGTCAGGGAATGACAGCTTCCTACTCCTAGTCAGGCAGGAGTCAGGGTTCCAGAGCAAGAGAGCGGATATGATTTCATTGCTGGCACGGTGACAGTGGCCAGCAAATTGAGCTCTCCGGGATTTTAGAAGGGCAGAGGCTCGAGGGAGTTTGCCATAGATTTTAGACAAGGTGGGATGTCGTTTCCAGGATAGGTTTTGCACTCTCATTAAGAGGCGGGTATATGTGCCATCCAATCTCCTCTCAAGTTGTGATGTTAGTGTCCAAGTTTCGGATCCATAAAGTAATATGGGCTTAATGGTTGCTTGGAATATTTCCAGTTTTAGCTTGTTGGTAAGTTGAGATGTCCATATGGCGTGCATGTCATTGCACGCTGACCATGCCATACCCTTCCTGGTTAGAAAATCTTTTTTGGAGGAGGAGATATATGAGCCAAGATACTTGTAATCTTCCACCTGCTTAAGGGTGGTACCATTAAGGGTTCTGATGGAGTAGTTTGGGGTGTTTGCGCATCTGTTCACACACTCAGTCTTGGATTCGTTGAGGTACAGTCCAACACAGTTGGACGCTTGCTCTAATGACCTCAAAAGACTCTCAGCATTTTCCAGTGACCGACTGGTCAATGCGATGTCGTCAGCAAAGTCGGTGTCGGTCAAGTATTTTGCTGGGTAGCGTGAGCTTCTCCTAGGCTGTAGTTGGTATCCCCTAACCTGAATCCTATCCACAGACATTCGCAGAATATAATCCACAACAATGATAAATAGATAAGGAGCAAGGGTATCGCCCTGTAAAATTCCAGCGAGGATTGAGAAAGGTTGTGTTTCCCCATCTGGGGTCAGGACAGTTGATTTGGTATCTGTATACATTACACGTATGGCCGCGATGATTTTATCAGGAATCCCATAGAGTTGTAGAATTTCAAACATCTCCGACCTGTCAACTGAGTCGAAGGCTTTTGAAAAATCAACAAAGATGAGTGCAAGGTCTAGATTGCGGTTTTGGGACTCCTCTATAAGTCGGCGAAGGCAGAGAATCTGGCTAAGTGTTGATCTACCTCTCCTAAATCTATTCTGGTTGTTACGAAGGATTGGCTCAAGAAATGGGATTAAGCGGTTAAGAAGAAGCTTGTTGTATATTTTTACAGCAATTGCCATGAGAGAAATTCCTCTATAGTTGGTGGCTAAAGAAAGCTCTCCTTTTTGGGGCATGGGGATAATTTGAGCTGCATGCCAGACGCTAGTTGGTTTATTGGTCTCGAAAGTATGGTTACATAAGTTGAGCAAAAGGATGTGGAAATGCTCATCCTTCCAAATCAGGGTAGGTATATTATCCGGCCCAAAGGCTTTTGAGGCTTTGAGCTGTTTGATGGCTTCTTTGATCTCAGGCATGGTGAAAGGAGAGGTGTTGATTCCTAAAGGCTCTGAAACCTGAACGGATGGCAGTTGATAGTTATCAGGGAGTCTGGCCTTTTTCCCTAGAAGGTTTTTAAAATGAGCAGACCAATTTTCAAGACGTTTTTTGGCAGAGCCTCCTTTGATTCTAACTGCAGAGTTTGAGTTTTTGCCTGAAAGATCTTTGACAACCTTCCAAGGAAGATGATGGTGTTTGCTGATGTGATGTTGCGATAGCTGATCAATCCTACCTGAGATATAGTCGGCTTCAGTATTAAGATAAGCGTCGTCTAGTGATTTTTTGGCCACGATAAGCTGTATCTTTTTCCCTTGAGATGGTGATTGATGGTGAGATTGGGATGTTGGCCTAAGATGGGCCCTTGCCTCAGCTACCTTCTCTGAGGCACTAGGTTTCATTTGGCTTCGGCTTTTCTTTTTAGGTAGAGTGGCAAGTGCGACTTCCTCTGTTGATTGCTTAAGACAGTCATACACATCCTCAATATTATCGTCATTGATGTCAGAAGTTGAGAGAGATTGAAATCTGTTATAGACTTGAAGCGTGAAGCTATTGGATAGTTGTTTGTTGGAAGAAACGGCTTTCCAGTCTATTCTTTTCATGGGATGAGGTTCGGCCCTCTTGGATATCCTGAGGCTAAGTTTGATTGTTGCCGAGATGACTCGATGATCTGAGCCAACAGAGCTAAAGGAGGAATAAGATCTAGAATCTTTGATTGAGTTTCTCCATTTCTTGCGAAATATCAAATAGTCAATCTGAGCTTGTTTTTGGTTTGGGTATTCGAAGGTCCAAAGCTGGCCTCTGGTCTTCATGAAGCTGTTGTTTGAGCTGAATAGACTGAATTCTTCCATGAAGTCCTTGAGATATTCCCCGTTTCGGTTAGTAACCCTATTGTATGTGAACTTTACTTCATCCGGGCCAAGTTGAGCGTTGAGGTCTCCAGTGATAAGAAAGTTGTGTAAGGGTACTTGCTCAACAACTGTGCGAAGGGTCGTGTAGAATTCTCTTACCTCATCCTCAGGAGAGGCGTTATGAGGACTGTATACACATATCGCAGTGGTTCTAGGATTGCCCTCTAGTATAAGCACCAAGATTCTGGGAGAGATTGTTTCAATCCCCAGAAGATTATTGCTGGCTTTAGATGAGAGAAGGCAGCCGACTCCTCCGACGGAGGCATTGACAGGGTTCTTGGTGGCTGAAGAGGTGACAAGTTGGTAGGATCCTAGGGTGTGATACTTGAGATCATCCTTTGGGTGGAAAAAGCGGTGTTCTTGGACCGCAAGGATGCCAATGTTCTGAAGTTTGGCATTCTCTGCCAGCTCCTGGAGTCTACCTGTTGGAAGGAGGGTTCTGGTGTTCAAGGAGCTAACTATTATTTGCTTTTTACAGCTAACTAAGCGAGATTTGCTTGTTGTTTGGTTAGGACCTGTTTCTTCTCCATCAGATGAACCCCATCCCTTGAGATTTGAGGATTCATCATCACTCGATGCCTTTATAGGTGCATTATGATCAGAAACAGGACCCGGGAAAGCAGGGGCTGGACCTATATCAACAGGTATACTATATAGTGTGGTTCCCTGAGGAACAGGAACCCTGGTGCAGTTAGTTGTGAAATCCATCATCTTTTCAAATAGCTAATAATGTGTGTGGGCGCCACTACTACACACATGTGAAAGAATTTGACAGCCAAGTCTTGAAGAAGGTGCTTTCTCCTCCGTGTGGTGGGTTACCCGGCGCCAGATACCAACCTCGCATTTATACCCTCGCCCTAATTGTTCGTGTTGCAAGCACTAGAGTAGTCGCTAACCAAAGCTACGGACCCACTCTATCCGTCTGGAGATACGTTGTACTAGCTTACCAGCATACTAGTAGCAGGAAGTTGACTTTTCCGGCACTGCAGCGCCTTTCGGCGGGCCGTGCTGGTTTTGGATGGCCATTGACTCCAAGAGCTCTTAAGAGCTCCCAGGAGTTCCTTTGCCCTTTGACAGGTTTTATTTTTAGTCCTGCAGGATGTCCAAAGTCACCCTCCTCACCAAGAAACCTTGGTGGGGTTGCCAGTTTAGTCGCCAACGACCCGACCATGAGACAGGTTGTACTGGGATACATTGTCGGGTACATAGTTAAACACCTTCATATATATATAGGAGTAAATGCCCGTGGTTGACTGGTAAGAGAATTGGATTCGCAATCGTGAGGTTGTGAGTTCAATTCCAGGACCAGGCAATGCGTTATGTCCTTGGGCAAGACACTTTATTTCACGTTGCTCCTTCTACCTGGAGTTGCAACCGATAGATAGTATTAGCAATTAGAAAGATACTTCTCCTGGATATATAGGCGGGGTGCGCGGGCATGCATGTATGTATGTGCGTATGTGCGTACATATATATATATACATTCACACTCACACATGTATATATTTAATGTGTGTATGATAGATATATTTACACACACAAAAACTCTACAGTGGCATAGTGAACGGATAAAAGGTAGAAAGCAAAGAAGTAGAAGTATCTGCAGAAGGTATACAGAATGAACAGAGGAGTGATTGAATGAAAACAAAATAAAATATATAAAGGAAAGCAGTGAGGATTGTATTAGAAATAGAGAGAGAGAGAGAGAGAGAGAGAGAGAGAGTTATATGTGTGTGTGTGTGTGTGTGTGTATGTGTGTGTGTGTGTGTGTGTGTGTGTGTGTGTGTGTGTGTGTGTGTGTAAGAGTATGAATGCAACGAAGAGGAAGTTTTTTTTTTCATTGAAAAGAGGGCAATAGGACATGAATGAGTTGTTTGGATAATTTCGACCCAATTGTGTTGTCCTACTAGCGATTGTCAATCAAGGAACATTACGGTTTCTTAAGAGGGCGCAAAAACATGGCGGACAGGGGCCATGACAGAAGAATAAGTTAAGTGAGGTGATGAAGACAGAGAAATACCAGTTGTGGGAAGGGAAAAGTAATGCATATATATACCTTTACATACTTACATACATGTATACATGCACACACACAGCTACACACACACACACACACACACACACACACACACACACACACACACACACATACACCTCCACACACAGACAGGCAGATACAGACACACACAGATAAACATACGCTCAGATACACATAGACACGCGCACACATATACTCACAAACACCTACACACACAGAATGACAGATACAGACACAAACCTACTCAGACACACATACACACAGAGAGATAAACACACGCTCAAATACACACATACACACACACACACAGCTAACCCCCCACCCCCCAAACACACACACATACACACTCACCTCCACACATACAGACATAAATATCAAAACAGTTTCGATCTGTAAAGATGATGTGAACTATCTAGAAAATGATCATCTGATAATCAATATCTTGTCACAGATATTTAGACTTCTGTAATAATAACTGTTTCTACTTTAGGCACAAGGCCAGCAATTACCCAGTGCATTACTGGTACTTTATTTTATCGACCCCGTAAGGATGAAAGGCAAAGTCAACCTCGGCGGGATTTGAACTCAGATCGTAAAGGGACGTAACTATGCTGGAAAGCATGGCGTCCGACCCTCTCCCGATACTGCCAATCCACACATAGGCACGTGGCCTAGTGGTAAGGGTGTTGGACTTACGATCATAATGTCGTGGGTTCCATTCCTGGGTTGTGTGTTGTGTTCTTGAGCAAGACACTACATTTCACGTTGCTCCAGTATGCTCAGCTGAAAATGAGTACCAGCAATAACTGAGGGTTTAACCCTGCTATGGACTGGCGTCCTGTCCAGGGGGAGGTCTTGTACTCTCAGTCGCTTCACGCCATAAAACTGCGATAAGTACCGGCCAAATGAGCCTTCTGGCTTAAAACAGACTTTAGACATTTTTTATAAGCACGTGACTTCGTGGTTAGGGCAGCGTTTAGGGTATAGTTACGGCCCTTTAAGTTCTGAGTTCAAATCCCACCGAGATTAGCTTGGTTTCTCATCCTTCGATAAAATAAAGTACCTGTAACGTACCAAGGTCGATATAATTGACTTCCTCCACCTCTAAATTTGTTGGCCTTGACCCTAAATCAAAAGCCATTATCTATTATCGATAGGGGCGGTGGATTGGCAGTATCGGTAGAGGGTCGGACACCATGCTTTGGCGCATAGAGTTACGGTCCTTTCCATTCTGAGTTCAAATCCCGCCGAGGTTAACTTTACCTTTCATCCTTACGGGGTCGATAAAATAACGCACCAGTAACGTACTGGGGTCGATTTAATCGACTTTCCCCTCCCCCCAATTACTGGCCTTGTGCCTATATAAGAAACCATTATTATTGTTATTGTAAATGAAGGCGATGGATTGGGAGTATTGGTAGAGGGTCGGACGCCATGATTTGCAGCATAGAGTTATGGCCATTTATAATCTGAGTTCAAATCCTGCCGAGGTTAACTTTGCCTTTCATTCTTACGGGGTCGATAAAATAAAGTA
>OZ024746.1:62154391-62176891 GCA_964016885.1 Eledone cirrhosa | reverse complement strand
AGAACCATGTGCGTAGTATTCAAAATAGAGGACTAAAAACCTCATTGTCCAACGTGACCTTTCTATCTTATGAAAGGTGTTAATATGTGTTTCAGCCGAAGTAGATACTAGAGAGCCATATGCGTAGTATTCAAAATAGAGTGTTTCGAGAGAATTTAACTTCTATGTTTAGCAGGTCGAGTGACCACGTAAACTCTCCCATTCATGATACTTATAACTGGCGAGCCGGCTTCTAGTCCTGGTTGAAGCTAATTCGCTTCATTTTCGCCGATAAGACTCTTGAGAGAAGTGTAAAAACCACAACGTTTCTTATTACTCCACCACAGAGATATATAAAAAACAAATTTTCATGTCTATATAAGAACTCATTAAAGATGGGTTTTATTTTTAAATTGGAATGATTAGTAATCAATTTCGTTACACTAAAAATAATAATTTAAAAAAATTCATTTTTAACGTAGTTGATAAAAATCAATATCTGCTCTTAAATGAATTATTGATAGCTTGTTGAACTGATGATCACTGATGAGAAAAGTAAACTTTCAATGAACTGAGTTTCTGACAAAGTTTCCATCTCAGGTGTAGCTATTTCACTTCACTTCGCTATTTCACCGGAGAAAAATGATGAATGATATAATAAGCTTCCCCTCTCTCACTCTTTCCTGAAACAATAGGGTTCATTATCGATAATATTATCGATAATAAGCGGAGCTGTCAACTTTCCCCGTCCGACGGGGAGATCTCCCACCCACTTTGGGGTGGGTGAGAGATGTCTTCTCTTGGGACAATGGGTATAGCTTTCATTATGTAAAATCTCCCCGGTAGAGGGTCGGACGTTATGCTTTGCAGCATAGTTACGTCCCTTTACGGACTGAGTTCAAATCCCGTCGAGGTTAACTTTGCCTTTCATCCTTACGGGGTCGATAAAATAAAGTACCAGTAATGCACTGGGTAATTGCTGGCCTTGTGCCAAAAGTAGAAACAATTATGTAAAATCTCCCCTATTTTGCCTCATTTCTCCCCGTTTTGGGGCATCTTTTCATGGTACTCCCGTTAGGGTTTTAGAGGTTGGTAGGTCTGAATAAGGCTCAGAGGGAAATATTTCATAGAGGCCAGCATCCTACAGAGGGTAAAGGTTTTCCTTCCGAGCCACAAGCCTAAGCAAGGTTTTTTTTTTTTAGGAAGACTAACAGTCGCCCATGTATACCGGTCTCCCCTCCCTACACCACCGATGTTGCCCAAAGGAAAGGCGAAAGTTAATACAGCTTGGCACCAGTGACGTTGCAACTCATTTCTACAGCTGAGTGAAATGGTGGAACGTCAAATAAAGTGTCTTGCTCAAGTGGGTGAGGGGCTATCCCCTTTTCCGTTTTATTTTTATATTTTCTTATTTTACATTCTATTCTTTCTTCTCAATCTATATATTTTTTGTATTAAATTGTTTTTAATATTTACACACACACACACACACACACACACACACACACACACACACACACACACACACACACACACACACACACACACACACACATACACACATACACACACACATATATATATATATATATATATATATAAACTTGTCACTTTGTAATCGAACGTTGCGTAATAAACACATATATTGCTGGTTTAGTAGTTTACACAGAGGTTTAGGTCCAGTACAATATTTGCGACATGATATGAACACACTAATTCTTCATATAAAACGCTGACACCTCATCCATAACCTTATTTCTGTCTCGTGTCTTTTAGCCTTTTCAAACTTTCAAATGTTACTCTGTGCTATTATTTTTTCGCAATTTACTAAAGGTCAATTTACTAAAGCTGCATTAGGTCTAGTAGAGTATTGTTATTGTAAAGAATGTGAAGGTCGCTGTATATAGTTATTTCTAGAGATTGTAATAACTCCAGGTATGATTTGTTTCTAATTAGAGGAGGTAAATTTGAGGGAATGGTAGCAACTTTAATATACTGAAACCATGATGATCACCAGTTGTTGGCTGATGACATGAGATATGTCTGTATTTTCCCGTTGTCCTTGTTACATGTGCCTATATTTTGAGTTAGATTGTTATAAGTTTGTTTTCTTTAGTTTCTTTATTCTGTCAAGTCTTCACTTTTTGTTATATATATCCAACGAGAAGAGGTTGTGGTTGTGGTTGTGTAAGAAGGAAGCTAGTAGATATGGAGGGAAGTAATATTATTTTTGAAATAGCATAGAGGCAGATATATGGTTGGTGGAGATACGGCTAGATCATTGATGTAAGGAAGGCAGTGAAGCTAAGATGTTGGGATTTGAAGTGTACCCGATTTGATAGATTGAATGTTCGAATACAACTTCAGCAATTGCTCGGTCACTCTCATCCCCTCCTCATATCTGAGGGCTGGAGGTCATGAACTTATGGATCAGCATTCTCCATCTTTTCCTGTCTCTTGCCAATGTCCTTCTTGTCCATTCCTTAATATCATCTGTCCATCTCCTTCCTTGCTGTCTCCTGGCCCTTTTCCCTTCTATTCTTCCGTCAATGATGTGGATAGTCAAATTTTGGGCCCTGACGATATGATCAAAATACTGAAGTTTCATCAATAGATACTGTGATAGTGTTGTTTCAGAAGTCTTCCGGTTCACTTGGTTTATGTGAGGTGGAGTTCTTAAGTTAGTGGTTTTGTGAGAAGATTCTGGTGACAATCTCAGCAGAATAATAACTTTATGAAATAGATCAAAAATACTTCATAGCAGATTGTTATATCTAACACCCACATAAAAACCTTTGATGATTATTGGCCGCATCTGTTATTCAATCGTGTATGTGTATGTAAGTATGTATGTGTGTGTGTATGTATGTGTGTATGTGTGTATGTATATATGTATGTATGTAGATATGCATGTATGTATGTATGTATGTATGTATGTGTGATGTGTGTGTATGTATGTATGTATATGTGTATGTATGTATGTATGTATATGTGTATGTATGTATGTATGTATGTATGTAGATATGTATGTATGTAGATATGCATGTATGTATGTATGTATGTGTGATGTGTGTGTATGTATGTATGTATGTATGTATGTATGTATGTATGTATGTATGTATGTATGTATGTAGATATGCATGTATGTATGTATGTATGTATGTATGTGTGATGTGTGTGTATGTATGTATGTATATGTGTATGTATGTATGTATGTATGTATGTATGTATGTAGATATGTATGTATGTAGATATGCATGTATGTATGTATGTATGTAGATATGTATGTATGTAGATATGCATGTATGTATGTATGTATGTATGTATGTATGTATGTATGTATGTATGTATGTAGGTAGGTATGTAGGTAGGTATGTAGGTATATATGTATGTATGTATGTATGTATGTATGTATGTATGTATGTATGTGTGATGTGTGTGTATGTATGTATGTATATGTGTATGTATGTATGTATGTATGTATGTAGATATGTATGTATGTAGATATGTATGTATGTATGTATGTATGTATGTGTGATGTGTGTGTATGTATGTATGTATGTATGTATGTATGTATGTATGTAGGTAGGTATGTATGTATGTATGTAGGTAGGTATGTAGGTATATATGTATGTATGACGACTGAGGAAGTTGGGGGATAACAATATTAGTCAAAGGTAAAGACGTAAGAATAGAGAGTGAGCATAATTTGTGTTGGAAACGAGGGTGATGGGTAGCATAAGATGGTAGCATAAGAAAGATGAGTTGGAGAAAATAGGAAGAAAATAGGTACTTGAGAGAAATGAGGTATTTAAGAAGGATGTCGATAAAGCAAAGTAGAAAAGTAAAGAGGCAAAGGCTTGAAATTGGTGGGGTGGGATAAGAAAGAAGTTGAGAGCGATGAAAGAAAGGAGGAATATGTTTATGAGACGAGAGATGAAGATATAAAAGTATAAAGAAGCTCTTTAGAGTAAAATATGTAAATAATAGCGGAACTTTAATGTTCAGAGAACTTAAACTCTTTTCTCTTTTGAACGGGTCGCCAGCCAATCCTGAAGGTATTGAAATTTATCTTACCTTCTTATCCACAAAAGATGAGGGTGTTTCAATACACAGAATAATGGAATTTGAATGGTAAAGATGCAAGATAAAATGTTTGTATTGTTCCCAGTGGCAGATGTTTATAAAAGACATGTTGTAAGCTGTATTGAATGAACTGCCGTGAAACACATGGTCTGGAGCTATTTACATGACTATGTATGGAATTGTATACACATGTATGCCTTTGGTGTGTGACTGCGCGTGTACATTTGAGTGCAAATATTCGTACACATGCGCACACATACACACACGTCACTGTCTCTCTCTCTCTCTCTCTCTCTCTCTCTCTCTCTCTCTCTCTCTCTATATATATATATATATATATATATATATATATATATATATATATATGTATATATATATATATATATATATATATATATATATATATATATATATATACACACATACATACATATATATGCATACGTACATATATATACATACATATATATATATATATATATATATATATATATATATATATATATATATATATATATACATACACATATATACACACACACACACACACACACACACACACACACACACACACACACACACATCAATAAATATAAATGTTGCTTCTTTTCTTCTTTTTGTCAGATTCGATTGGCTTATGAAGTAGATCGCTTTTTCTCGATCTACATTTGAGTCGATGAAGTGGAAGAACAATAAATGGACATAACATGGCTGAATAGTAAAGAAGTTTACATTGCAATCATTAGGTTCAGGGTTCGATTCCATTGTGTGGCGCCTTGGGATCAATATATACGCTGTGAGTAAAATTAGATAGACCGAAACTGTGTGGAAGCCCAACGAATGAATTGTATCTGTAATTCAAATGGTCAGCCATGTCACATGTGTACGTGACTGAGCATTCCTGTCTGTGGAATGCTCAGTCACGTACACGTTGATTTCACGAGGATGCAGTTCTGTTCTGTTGATCGAACAACTGGAACGCTCATCGTCGAAACCAATGGAGGTCCATTAACAACTGGATCGTTCATTGTCGAAACCGTTGGAGGTCCATGAACAACTGGAACGTTCATCGTCGAGACCGATGGAGGTCCATTAACAACTGGATCGTTCATTGTCGAAACCGATGGAGGTCCATGAACAACTGGAACGCTCATCGACGAAACCGATGGAGGTCCATGAACAATTGGAACGCTCATCGGCGAAACCGATGGAAGTCCATTTCATTCTATTCCATTTCAGAGGAATAATTAATTATTGATGATAAGCAGTTAATTAAGTGTTAATTTGAGATATATGAAACAGCTTACAGGTATTTTAGTTACAAAGAACCTCTAGGTTCGAAAGATGCGGCATCTTCCTTAACAGCTGTTTTGCTAACCTTTATTCATGGAAGAAAAACAAGCCCAGGTGGATGTTTAAAAATTGTGTGAAGTTGATGTTTCTAGTATGTTTGTGCTGTTGTTGTAGTGTTAGTGTTGGTGTTGGTGATAGTTAAAATATTCAGAACAGACCACTTATGTATTATATCAGGGGTTTCAAATACGTGGCCCGCAAACTACTTTTCTATAGCTTGCAACTATTTTATTTTCCCTGTTTTAACAACTAGAATTCTTTTAAACACGCTGACACCTATGTGTACATGTACGTACGTGTGTGTATGTGCATATGCATACATTTATATGTATGAGTATATAAATATAAATGCGCAAACGCAGACACTCTTACAAAAATAAACACATACATTCACACAAATACACACACATACATTCACACGAACACGCACATACATTCACACAAATACACACATACATTTACACAAACATACACATAAACATACACTCACTGACAGCGAAGCAAATGAAACGTCAGCCGCTGTTTTGTTATAGATTTTTCACCATCCCCTTCCTTCCTTTTACACACACACACATTGCGTGACGGACGGAAGTCGCTTAAATTTTTATATAGATATTTATAATATTATTTATTGTCATTTACCCATGAAATACAATAAAATGGAAAACATGGAATTTATCAAAAGTAAAAACGGAATCAAGGAAAATTTGAAACGGAGAATTTATCCTCCTACATTTTGTACAAACTAAAATATCCCACGTGTTATCTATGTGTAGTCATTTTCATGTGAAATAATTATCAGCCCAACAAATGAATTGTTACATTTTTGGATAACACATAAATGAAGTTATTCAAAGGCAAACAAAAAACAAACCTTATTTAGTAAGAAAAAAAATAAAAAGGGAAAACAAAAGGAAAGAAAGAATAGGGAAATATAGAAAAAAAGAGCAAGAAAGAAGAAAAAGAACGGAAAATGGAGGGTATGGCGAGAGCTCTGGTGTCGCAGAAGAGCGGAGAGGGGGTGAGGGGGAGGTTGATTGGGCTTTGCGCCTAGGGCAAGGGGGCAGGAGTACTGCGCCCCGCAGACAAGACGGCAAAAGCATTCCCCGAGACGATGGCCAGTGACACCCGTTGGGCTCCTTTCTCCTCAGATGGGCCGCCGATGCTCCGATCTTGCTGAGGAGCTCGATTGTAGATTGACATTATAACTGGTAGAAATCACGTTCCCATCCCTCATTTCACTTTCAGCCCGCTGTGCCTCAACTCCAGGACGTAATGGACCTTTCAGTCTTTGAATTTAAGATCCTTGTGTTATATAATAATCTAAGTCTTCTTTGGCTCTTTTCGAAACATTCAATGAAATGGGTGTGTTTAACCCTTTCGTGATTATATTTCTAATTAATTTCACTTTATTTCTATTAATTGAAAAAGAATTTTGAGAGATTTTCTAGAATTATTAATAATTTATTGGCTTATATACAATAAATCTAATCTAATCTGGCCGAGTTTTCACTGGCAAATAAGAAGAACCAGGACCGTCCCTAGGAGCATTGGATTTGGTGTACTTCATATTTGTTTCAGTTGCTGAATACAATCAGGAGTCACTGCTTCTCCTGAAGGTCAATAGTTCTCTTCTAACTTGAGCAGGAGCGCCTTTCCATTGTCAATTTGCATTGATCATCTGCAAAGCCACATTGTTCTCAGAACCACTACACCAGTCTTTCGATGCGCGCAGCTGGAACTACTGCCACCCGTTGATTTGGCAGGATTTTTTTTTTCTTTAGATGGACGTGGACTCTTCTTCCGCCTTTTGTCAAGTTTTGTTTTTTGTCCTACAGGGTGTCCAAAATCACCCTCCTCACCAAGTAAACTTGGTGGGGTTGCTTGTTTAGTCGCCAACGACCGGACCATGCGACAGGTTGTACTGGGTTACAGAGAACCAAAGTCGATTTTGAGCTGTTTAATATATAAATATGTTTAAATATGAGTGTTTCTAAATATATTAATGTTCCCGCCGAGGTTGACTTGAGTTCAAATCCCGCCGAGGTTGACTTTGCCTTTCATCCTCACGGGGTCGATAAAATAAAGTACCAGTAATGCACTGGGTTATTGCTGGCCTTGTGCCTAAAGTAGAAACAATTAATGTAATAAATGTTGAGTATCAGAAGGAAAAGTTGGTAGTTGATAAGTGATGGAGGTGGTGGTAGTGGTGATGGTGGTGGTGATGGAGCTGGTGGTGGTGGAGGTGGTGTGGAGGTGGTGGTGATGGAGGTGGTGGTGTGGAGGTGGTGTGGAGGTGGTGGTGATGGCGGTGGTAGTCGTGGTGGTGAGGATGGTGGTAATCGTGGTGGAGGTGATGATGGTGATGGTAGTCGTGGTGGTGGTGGAGGTGGTGGTAGTGGTGATGGTGGTGGTGGTGATGATGGTGGTGGTGTTGATGGTGGTCGAGGTAGTGGTAGTCGTGGTGGAGGTGGTGGTGGTGGTAGTCGTGGTGCAGGTGGTGAGGGTGGTGATGGCGGTGGTAGTCGTAGTGATGGTGGTGGTCATGGTGGTGGTGGTGGAGATGGTGGTGGTGGTGATAGTGGTGGTAATCGTGGTGGTGGTGCGTTTCTTCCTTCCTTGTTAATTGTAGATATTTCAGTGGGTTCAGCTACAGGAGTATTTCCTAGAGAATTATTCTGGTGGAGGGGTCAACAATAAGAGAACCCTATAATGTTGGTGAAAACCTCTTTGACAAGAAATCACAATTGAATAGGTTAAAAGCCTATTTACAAACCTTACGTTAAATTGTATCTTTTCTACTCTCTTGACAGTTCTGCTGTACAGACTACGGTTATATAGAAAAACATGGCGATTGTCTTGCTTGTTTGCTTTTATGGCAACATATCAACCTCTGATGACCATTTCGAGTTAGTTAGCTACGGCATTTGGTAGTATATTCTATCGTATATGGAGAATCATACCATGGAGACCCTCCGTCATTTATTTGTTATATATAATGTTTCGGCTGCAAAGAATTCAGGCTTGGGTGGTCGGACAATTAGTCAACAATAAGAAGCATAAGTTATGCGTGGAAATGTGATAGAGTGTGAGGTATATAGAAAATGAAATAGATAGCTAAAAATGGCTATGGAGCAGTTACAGCCATAGCATTGTACACACGACCGTACGGATTGCAGACACCCGAGTCACTTGCACACACACACACACAACCACACACACACATACAAGCACACACATACATATATATATATATATATATGTATATATATGTATATATATGTATATATATATGTACATACACACATACAAAGGAATCAAGCGTGAACCTAATACAACTTTGTTTTTGCATCTGTGTTTGTCACGTTTATTCTTTAATTATATATACATATATGTGTGTGTGTGTGTGTGTGTGTGTGTGTGCGCGCGTGTTTGTGTGCGTGTTTGTGTGTGTGTGTTTCTGTGTGTCTGTGTGTGTATGTGTATCTGTGTATGTGTGTGTGTGTGTGTGTGTGTGCATATATGAATGCTATTGTGTTATAGTTTATTGTATATGAGTGCGGGAGTGCCTAGTGTTAATGTGTAAATATAAAATTGTGAAAAATATCGAAAAAAAATCCCAACAAAATTGATCAACATTTTGTGTTTGTGTGTGTGTGTGTGTGTGTGTGTGTGTGTGTGTGTGTGTGTGTGTGTGTGTGTGTGTGTGTGTGTGTGTGTGTGTGTAATACAAGGGACATAGCATACTTTAGCTATTTCGTCTGTTCTGTCATATAGCTCCTTGTAGTCCCGCGATACACCATCGGCATTGAAAGCCGATAAAGAAGATCAAAAACAACAAATGAAAAGTAAACAAAGAAAAATTAAACAGGAGACAATAAAAAAAAAGATGTAAACATGAAGTTTTGTGCGATCGTCTGCTAAACGCTGTGCTGCTTTATTCACCGCCATTATTGTTTAACCGTCCTCGCCATTAAATATACTGACATCAATTTATCGGTAACGTTGATTATTGTTATATTTGTTGTTATTGTAATTGTTGTGTTTGTCATTGTTATTGTTTTCTTTATTGAATGGTGTTTGTTAAAGTTCTAAACACACACATTAAGGTGTTATTTTTGTTTTCATATCAAGTGGCATTGGTGTTGTGATAATCTCGTCGGCAACCGCAACATTGGTGGTAGTGTTGATATCGGGTTTTATTGTTGTTGTTGTGTTGACAGTGGTGGTGGTGGTGGTGGTGGTGGTATCTGTGATCGTGTTTCTATTTTTTTCTTTTTTTGTAGGTGTTGGCTGGGTTCCTCTTCTGTTAGTGTGGTTCTGTTGTATGTGGTAATGGTGGTTATAGTTGAGGTTTTGATTTTATTATTGTGGTTTCAGCGGTGGTAATAATCATTTTTTTTTCTTTTTTGGTAATAATAATGATTTCTAGTATAGGCACAAGGCCAGTAAATTTGTTTGAGGGGGTGGGGTGGGGGTGTGGTGTGGTGTGGAGTCGATTAAATCGACCCCAGTACGTTACTGGTGCTTTATTTTATCGACCCCGCAAGGATGAAAGGCAAAGTTAACCTGTGATGATAGTGGTGAATCTGGCATGTTTGTGATGATGTTTTTGTTGCTTATTCTAAGTTAATTCTGATCGAGCTCCCATCAAATACGTTCTAGTCATGAACATCCAATCTTTTATTCAACCACAGTCTATCTAGGACTATGTTCCCCAATGTATCCTTCCTTGTATCAAGAATGATCACTTAGAGACTCCCTAGTTGGATCGTTGACTGGCTGTGATGTTGTTGTTGATGATGTATATATGGTTTGTTGTTTTGTGATTGTCGTTGTGGTTGTTTAGCTCCAGATAAACCTTGATCAAGTAAACCCACCATCAAAAGTATTTAAGCTACAATTCAATCTAGTTTCCACTATGTATATAGTAATCTGAGCTACATTATCTCGTGTCTCTGATTTAACGACAGTAGCTTCTGTTTTGGAGGAATATTTGGTTGCTATTTCTAGCGGATCAAACAACATAGAGACTCCTTCATAGGCGTTTTTCTGATTAAGTTGTTGTTATTGTTGTTTATTCTCCATGTCAGCTCTGATTGGGTAGGTCTATGACCAAAGGATTTCCGGCCAAAACTTTATGGTTAATACAGGGACAGGCTTTGAAGCCTAAGGTAGCGATCAACTTTGTCGAGCAGACGTTAATAATATTTATATTTTACGGGTGTTCACATAGTTTCCGTCTCCCTAACTCCACCCACAACAAGATTACGGTTGAAAACATTTGCCCTAGGTGTAGTACAATACACTCGAACCTAAAACCACGTGGTGTTGAAGCGAAATTCTTAACCAAAAACCCATACCTGCACTTCCTCCACACACACACACACACACACACACACACACACACACACACACACACACACACACACACACACACACACACACACACACACACACACACACACACACACACACACATACACACACACACACACACACGCACGCACGCACGCACGCACGGACGCACACACACACACACACACAAAGTTATGCTTGTTATACTTCTAGCAGATCACGTGACCTTGTTAGTAGGATGTTGTGGAGGGTCGTGGCCTAGTGGTAAGGGTGTTGGACTTACAATCATAATGTCGTGGGTTCGATTCCTGGACTGAGTTGAGTGTTGTGTTCTTAAGCAAAACACTTCATTTCACGTTGCTCCAGTATACTCAGCTGAAAACGTGTATAAAAAGTATCTGGGGGTTTAATCATGTGAATGACTGGCTTCTTGTCCAGGGGTGAGTCTTGTACTCTCAGCCGCTTCACCCCACGGAAACTGGGGATAAGCACCGGTCTGATGAGCCTCTGAGCTCGAGACAGACTTTTACGGAAGGATATGATAATGAGTGAACCCTTTAGCATTTACATTACTATATATTTACTATTATATTTTCACAGTAAAGGTTTTACCCCACATAATTATCTCACATAATATCATATCTATGAGATTTTGATATTAGTCATTTTGAGAACAATACCTTAACATCAGTATGAGTGGCCAGTTACAGCTAGTTTAAACAGAAAGAGGTTTTACTCCACATAATTATCTCACATAATGTCATACCTATGAGATTTTGATATTAGTCATTTTGAGAACAATACCTTAACATCAGTATGAGTGGTCAGTTACAGCTAGTTTAAACAGAAAGAGGTTTTACCTCACATAATTATCTCACATAATGTCATACCTATGAGATTTTGATATTATTCATTTTGAGAACAATACCTTAACATCAGTATGAGTGACCAGTTACAGCTAGTTTGAACAGAAAGAGGTTTTACCCCACATAATTATCTCACATAATATCATACCTATGAGATTTTGATATGCAGCAAAGAGTTACCTCCCTTTATGGTCTGAGTTCAAATCCCGCCGAGGTTAACTTTGCCTTTCATCCTTACGGCGTCGATAAAATAAAGTACCAGTAATGTACTGGGTAATTGCTGGCCTTGTGCCAAAAGAAGAAACAATTATTTATTTTGAGAACAATACCTTAACATCAGTTTGCGTGGCCAGTTACAGCCAGTTTGAACAGAAAGAGGTGAGCGAATACTGGCCGGATACAGCCGGTTTAAATGCTAAAGGGTTAAAAGAGTAGCCGTGGACATTGTGATATTTGAACTCGTCGTCTCTCTCTGTGGCAGGAGATTAATTAATTCCTACCTAAACACCTACACCATCTACACAACCAAATTCAAATAACAGTAATATTTGTCTTCATCATCTTTAAATGACGAATTCTGCTCAGCACTTTATTTAGAATTAAACAGTCTGTCTTTGAAGTTGGCTGTCTTATTGACTATGGTGAATTAGTCCATGTGAACAGACAACACACATATTCAACATGAAATTTATCACATATTATCAGCCAGTTGGCTTTGATTTTTATTTCAAATTTTTTTTTTTTTTTTTTAATTATAAATATATATTTTATTGCTTTTGCTATTTTATAGCAGCAGCTGCTGCTGCTGTTGTTGTAGATAGAATATGGTTGTGGCTTTTATTGTTACTTCAAATGTTGGCAATGATGTCGACAATATTGATGTTTAATAGTGACGGTTTTCACACTGAATAATGATGATGATGATGATGATGGTGGTGGTGGTGGTGGTGGTGGCAGTGATGGTGGTGGTGGCAGTGGTGGTGACAGTGGTGGTGGTGGTGGTGGTGGTGAGTATAGCGATGATGATGATGTTCCAACTATAGTTAGTTGTGTCGATTATTGTATATGACAATAAAATATTTTATAGCACTTGTGCTAATTGATTTCATCTCACCTTGGTGGTGGTGGTGGTGGTGGTGGTGGTGGTCGTGATGATGGAATTGATGGTGGTGCTGGAATTGGTGGTGGTGGTGGTGATGGAGGTGATGGTGGTGGTGGTGATGGTGATGGTGATGGAGGTGATGGTGGTGGTGGTGGTGGTGGTGATGGTGGTGGTGGTGATGGTGGTGATGGTGATGGTGGTAGCTGTGGTGGTGGTGGTGGTGGTGGTGGTGATGGTGGTGGTGGAATTGATGGTGGTGGTGGTGATGGAAGTGATGGTGGGGTGGTGATGGAGGTGATGGTGGTGGTGATGGAGGTGATGGTGATGGAGGTGATGGTGGTGGTGGTGGTGGTGGTGGTGATGGTGGTGATGGTGATGGTGGTAGTTGTGGTGGTGGTGATGGTGGTGGTGGTGATGGTGATGGAGGTGATGGTGGTGGTGGTGGTGGTGATGGTGGTGATGGTGATGGTGGTAGTTGTGGTGGTGGTGATGGTGGTGGTGATATGGTGGTGGTGATGGTGGTGGTAGTAGTGGTGGTGGTGGTGGTGGTGGTGGTGGTGGTGGAATTGATGGTGGTGGTGGTGATGGAAGTGATGGTGGGGGTGGTGATGGTGGTGGGGGTGATGGTGGTGGTGATGGTGGTGGGGATGGTGGTGGTGATGGTGGTGATGGAAGTGATGGTGGTGGGAGTGATGGTGGTGTTCTTTGTAGGTTTTTTTATTTTCATTTATGGCCTTTTTTGTTGTTTTTAAATAAACTTTTCCTGCTCTGTAGCAAAAGTTATAGTCGCCATTATTTACTGGATTGGCAGTATCGGTAGAGGGTCGGACGCCATGCTTTCCAGCATAGTTACGTCCCTTTACGATCTGAGTTCAAATCCCGCCGAGGTCAACTTTGCCTTTCATCCTTACGGGGTCGATAAAATAAAGTACCAGTAATGCACTGGGTATTTGCTGGCCTTGTGCTTAAAGTAGAAACAATTATTTACTGTTACTATCGTCAGCATAATCGCCATTTATCACCATCATCATCGTAATCATCATCATCATCATTGTCGTCGTCGTCGTCATCATCATCACCATCCTCATCCTCATCATTAATTTACTACCACCACCATCATCACCCCCCCCACAACTAACCCCCCCCCACCACCACCACCATCACCACCACCACCACAACTACCACCATCACCATCACCACCATCACCACCACCACCATCCACCACCACAACTACCACCATCACCATCCCCACCAGCACCAGCACCACCACCACCAGCACCACCACCACCACCACCATCACCACCACCACCACCACCAATTATTTTCATTACCGTTGTTGTTGTTGTTATTGTTGTTTCTTCTTCTTCTTCTTCTTCTTCTTCTTCTTCTTCTTCTTCTTCTTCTTCTTCTTCTTCTTCTTCTTCTTCTTCTTCTTCTTCTTCTTCTTCTTTTTCTTCTTTATTATTGTTACTACTACCACCATCATCACCACCGTCATCACGACCACCACCACCATCAGCACCTTCATCACCACCACCATCATCACTACCATCATCACCACCATCACCATCACCACCACCACCGCCACCACTACCACTACCATCATCACAACCACCACCATAGCCACCACCACCACCATAACCACCACCATCACCATCACCACCATCATCACCACCACCACCCTAACCACCACCATCACCACCACCACCTCCACTACCATCTTCACCACCACTATCACCACCATCATCACCACCATCACCATCACCACCATCATCACCACCACCACCACCACCACCACCACTACCACTACCAACCACTACCACCAACATCAGCAATAACAACCACTACTACAACAGCAACAACAACACCAATAACAATAACTACTACTACAACAGCAATTACAACAACAGCAATAACAAGTGCTACTACAACAGCAACTACAACAATAGCAATAACAACCACTACAACAACAGCAACTACAACAACAGCAATAACAACCACTACTACAACAGCAACTACACCAACAGCAATAACAACCACTACTACAACAGCAACTACAACAATAGCAATAACAACCACTACAACAACAGCAACTACAACAACAGCAATAACAACCACTACTACAACAGCAACTACAACAACAGCAATAACAACCACTACTACAACAGCAACTACACCAACAGCAATAACAACCACTACTACAACAGCAACTACAACAACAGCAATAACAACCACTACTACAACAGCAACTACAACAATAGCAATAACAACCACTACTACAACAGCAACTACACCAACAGCAATAACAACCACTACTACAACAGCAACTACAACAATAGCAATAACAACCACTACTACAACAGCAACTACAACAACAGCAATAACAACCACTACTACAACAGCAACTACACCAACAGCAATAACAACCACTACTACAACAGCAACTACAACAACAGCAATAACAACCACTACTACAACAGCAACTACAACAACAGCAATAACAACCACTACTACAACAACAACTACAACAACAGCAATAACAACCACTACTACAACAGCAACTACAACAACAGCAATAACAACCACTACAACAACAGCAACTACAACAACAGCAATAACAACCACTACAACAACAGCAACTACAACAACAGCAATAACAACCACTACTACAACAGCAACTACAACAACAGCAATAACAACCACTACTACAACAACAACTACAACAACAGCAATAACAACCACTAATACAACAGCAACTACAACAACAGCAATAACAACCACTACTACTACAGCAACTACAACAACAGCAATAACAACCACTACAACAACAGCAACTACAACAACAGCAATAAGAACCACTACTACAACAGCAACTACAACAACAGCAATAACAACCACTACTACAACAACAGCAATAACAACCACTACAACAACAGCAACTACAACAACAGCAATAACAACCACTACTACAACAGCAACTACAACAACAGCAATAACAACCACTACTACAACAACAACTACAACAACAGCAATAACAACCACTACTACAACAACAACTACAACAACAGCAATAACAACCACTACTACAACAACAACTACAACAACAGCAATAACAACCACTACAACAACAGCAACTACAACAACAGCAATAACAACCACTACAACAACAGCAATAACAACCACTACAACAACAGCAACTACAACAACAGCAATAACAACCACTACAACAACAGCAATAACAACCACTACAACAACAGCAACTACACCAACAGCAATAACAACCACTACAACAACAGCAACTACAACAACAGCAATAACAACCACTACAACAACAGCAACTACAACAACAGCAATAACAACCACTACAACAACAGCAACTACAACAACAGCAATAACAACCACTACAACATCAGCAACTACAACAACAGCAATAACAACCACTACTACAACAGCAACTACAACAACAGCAATAACAACCACTACTACAACAGCAACTACAACAACAGCAATAACAACCACTACAACAACAGCAACTACAACAACAGCAATAACAACCACTACTACAACAGCAACTACAACAACAGCAATAACAACCACTACAACAACAACAACTACAACAACAGCAATAACAACCACTACAACAACAGCAACTACAACAACAGCAATAACAACCACTACTACAACAGCAACTACAACAACAGCAATAACAACCACTACTACAACAGCAACTACAACAACAGCAATAACAACCACTACAACAACAGCAACTACAACAACAGCAATAACAACCACTACTACAACAGCAACTACAACAACAGCAATAACAACCACTACTACAACAGCAACTACAACAACAGCAATAACAACCACTACAACAACAGCAACTACAACAACAGCAATAACAACCACTACTACAACAGCAACTACAACAACAGCAATAACAACCACTACTACAACAGCAACTACAACAACAGCAATAACAACCACTACAACAACAGCAACTACAACAACAGCAATAACAACCACTACTACAACAGCAACTACAACAACAGCAATAACAACCACTACAGCAACAGCAACTACAACAACAGCAACAACAACAACAGCAATAACAACCACTACAACAACAGCAACTACAACAACAGCAATAACAATCTCTACTACAACAGCAACTACAACAACAGCAATAACAACCACTACAACAACAGCAACTACAACAACAGCAATAACAACCACTACAACAACAGCAACTACAACAACAGCAATAACAACCACTACAACAACAGCAACTACAACAACAGCAATAACAACCACTACAACAACAGCAACAACAACAACAGCAATAACAACCACTACAACAACAGCAATAACAACCAGTACTACAACAGCAACTACAACAACAGCAATAACAACCACTACAACAACAGCAACAACAACAACAACAGCAATTACAACCACTACAGCAACAGCAACTACAACAACAGCAATAACAACCACTACAACAACAGCAACAACAACAACAGCAATAACAACCACTACAACAACAGCAACTACAACAACAGCAATAACAACCACTACAACAACAGCAACTACAACAACAGCAATAACAACCAGTACTACAACAGCAACTACAACAACAGCAATAACAACCACTACAACAACAGCAACTACAACAACAGCAACTACAACAACAGCAATAACTACCACTACAACAACAGCAATTACAACAACAGCAATAACAACCAGTACTACAACAGCAACTACAACAACAGCAATAACAACCATTACAACAACAGCAATAACAACCACTACATCAACAGCAACTACAACAACAGCAATAACAACCACTACAACAACAGCAACTACAACAACAGCAATAACAACCACTACAACAACAGCAACAACAACAACAGCAATAACAACCACTACAACAACAGCAACTACAACAACAGCAATAACAACCACCTACAGCAACAGCAACTACAACAACAGCAATAACAACCACTACAACAACAGCAACTACAACAACAGCAATAACAACCACCTACAGCAACAGCAACTACAACAACAGCAATAACAACCACTACAACAACAGCAATAACAACCACTACAACAACAGCAACTACAACAACACCAATAACAATAACTACTACAACAACAGCAATAACAACCACTACTACAACAGCAACTACAACAACAGCAATAACAACCAGTACTACAACAGCAACTACAACAACAGCAATAACAACCACTACTACAACAGCAACTACAACAACAGCAATAACAACCAGTACTACAACAGCAACTACAACAACGGCAACAACAACAACAGCAATAACAACCACTACTACAACAGCAACTACAACAACAGCAATAACAACCAGTACTACAACAGCAACTACAACAACAGCAACTACAACAACAGCAATAACAACCACTACAACAACAGCAACAACAACAACAGCAATAACAACCACTACACACAACAGCAACTACAACAACAGCAATAACAACCACCTACAGCAACAGCAACTACAACAACAGCAATAACAACCACTACTACAACAGCAACTACAACAACAGCAATAACAACCACTACAAAAACAGCAACAACAACAACAGCAATAACAACCACTACAACATCAGCAACTACAACAACAGCAATAACAACCACCTACAGCAACAGCAACTACAACAACAGCAATAACAACCACTACTACAACAGCAACTACAACAACAGCAATAACAACCACTACAACAACAGCAACTACAACAACAGCAATAACAACCACTACTACAACAGCAACTACAACAACAGCAATAACAACCAGTACTACAACAGCAACTACAACAACAGCAACTACAACAACAGCAATAACAACCACTACAACAACAGCAACTACAACAACAGCAATAACAACCAGTACTACAACAGCAACTACAACAACAGCAATAACAACCAGTACTACAACAGCAACTACAACAATAGCAATAACAACCAGTACTACAACAACCACTACAACAACAGCAATAACAACCAGTACAACAACAGCAACTACAACAACAGCAATAACAACCAGTACTACAACAGCAACTACAACAACAGCAATAACAACCAGTACTACAACAGCAACTACAACAACAGCAATAACAACCATACAACAACAGCAATAGCAACAACAGCAATAACAACCACTACAACAACAGCAACTACAACAACAGCAATAACAACCAGTACTACAACAGCAACTACAACAACAGCAATAACAACCACTACAACAACAGCAACTACAACAACAGCAATAACAACCACTACTACAACAGCAACTACAACAACAGCAATAACAACCACTACTACAACAGCAACTACAACAACAGCAATAACAACCACTACTACAACAGCAACTACAACAACAGCAATAAAAACCAGTACTACAACAGCAACTACAACAACAGCAATAACAACCACTACAACAACAGCAATAACAACAACAGCAATAACAACCACTACAACAACAGCAACTACAACAACAGCAATAACAACCACTACTACAACAGCAACTACAACAATAGCAATAACAACCACTACAACAACAGCAATAACAACAACAGCAATAACAACCACTACAACAACAGCAACTACAACAACAGCAATAACAACCACTACAACAACAGCAATAACAACAACAGCAATAACAACCACTACAACAACAGCAACTACAACAACAGCAATAACAACCACTACAACAACAGCAATAACAACAACAGCAATAACAACCACTACAACAACAGCAACTACAACAACAGCAATAACAACCACTACAACAACAGCAATAACAACCAGTACTACAACAGCATTGGTGGTGGTGGTGGTGGTGGTGGTGGTACTAGTGGTGATGGCGTGGTTGTGGTGTTGGTGGTGGTGTGTGCTGGTGACGATGATGATGATGATGATGATGATGATAGTGGTGATGATGATGAGAAGTATGATGGTATTGACGAGAACGACGACGACGACGCTGGTGGTGATTGTGGTGGTGGTGGTGGTGGTGGGGCTGGTGGTGGTGGTGGTGGTGGTGGTGGCGTGATCGTGCTGGTGGGGGGCGGGGGGTGGGGGGCGTTGTAGAGTTATTGGCGTCTCTGATGTAAAAGTGTTTATGACAAAATAACTAGATACGAAGTGTAATTGAGGCAGAGAGAGAGAGGGGAGGGGGTGAGAAGGAGAGATAGATGAATAGAGAGAGGTGGAGGGGGTGAGAAGGAGAGATAGATGAATAGAGAGAGGGGGAGAAGGAGATAGAGAGAAGGAGAGGTCGATGAATAGAGAGAGAGAGAGAGAGGGGGAGGGGGGGGGGGTGAGAAGGAGAGATAGATGAATAGAGAGAGTGAGAGAAGGAGATAGAGAGAAGGAGATAGAGAGAAGGAGAGGTAGATGAATAGAGAGAGAGTGAGAGAGAGAGATAGGGGGAGAAGGCGAGATAGATGAATGGAGAGAGTGAGAGAAGGAGATAGAGAGAAGAAGAGATAGATGAATAGAGAGAGAGAGAGTGAGAGAGGGGGGAGAAGGCGGGATAGATGAATAGAGAGAGTGAGAGAGAGAGAGAGAGAGAGAGAGAGAGAGGGAGAGAGAGAGAGAGAGAAGGAGAGTTAGATAAATAGAGAGAGAGAGAGAGAGAGAGAGGGGGAGTTAGATAGATAGATTTCTTTATTAGTCACAGGGGCACAAAAGAAGGGGACAAATACAAAGGGGGAAGTTTACATACAATAAAAACGTGTAAAATGTTATCACAAATGCAATTTAAAAAATTAGTCGATTTTCCCCAATAGGGGGAGACAGTTTATATGGGTAACACACACCCCCGAAATAATGTGCAACCCTCATCTCCAGGAGTACGAAGAGTTTGTACTCCTTTCCTCTCCTCCTCCTTTTCCTCAACCTACAGGCTGATATAGAGAGAAGGCCCATTCACTCGGGCCATTCTCGCCACTTTCACCCACCTTTCATAAAACTTGCTGGGGAGTTAGATAGATAGATAGATAGATTTCTTTATTAGCCACAAGGGCGCAACAAGAAAAGGGGACAATACAAAGACATGCCGGGGATTTTACATACAGTCGTGTAAAAAATATAAAAACAAACAATTTCAACAATCGAAATCCCCAATAGGGGGGAGGCGCCACAAATGGGTTGTTTAATACCCCGTCGATAGAACAACCCTCAACTCCAGGAGCGTGTTGTGCAAGTGCTCCTTTCTTCCTTTTGCTCTCTTCCTCAACCTACAGGCTTATAAACAGAGAAGGCCCATTCACTCGGGCCATTCTCGCCACTTTCACCCACCTTTCATAAAACTTGCTGGGGAGTTAGATAGATAGATAGATAGATAGATAGATAGATAGATAGATAGATAGAGAGAGATAAGGAGGAGAGAGAGAGAGAGGAAGAAGGAATTTGAGACAGAAGGAGAAAGGGAGAGTGTAGAAGATGGGAAGAGAAGAGATGGAGAGAAGAGAGAAGGAGGGAGAAAAGAAGTGAGAGAGAGAGGAAGGGTGAGAGAGAGGAAGAGAGGGGGGGGGGTTAGGAAAAAGCTATAAAAATGAGGCAATAGTTACCAGGAGCTCCGAAAACATCTGACGATGGTTTTATATCATAGCAAATATTGTTTGTTCCAATGATCGATGTATATTATATATATATATATATATATATATATATATATATATATATATATATATATGTGTGTGTGTGTGTGTGTGTATACATGTGTATACACATACACTCACAAACATACGCACTCATACATACACATATACATATATCCATACTTTTAGATATGTAGGTGTGTGTGTTTGTACATATATATATATATATAATATATATATATAAATGAAAAGTATAGAAATTGTTGTAGCGAGAAGCTAACAGTATTCCATAACATATAATATATATATATATATATATATATATATATATATACACACACACATAAGTATATACATATATAAATGTGTTTGAGTGCGCATATGTATGTATATATGTATGTATATATATATACATGTATGTATCTATGTATCTATGTATGTATGTGAAGGAGAGTAAAGGAGAGTGAAGGAGCCTTTGTTAGGGCATTCTTCTAGGAGAAGACAACTCAGGAAACTGGAATAACTCCGACATAAAACCTGCCGCTCAGTAGTTACCGATGATGTTGATCTTTTCTTCTTTTTGGGGTTATAGCTACTGTGGCTCAGAGAGTGGGATTGGCTCAGTGGACAGTCTTTCCTCACTTTAAAAAAAATCTTTAGGCACAGGCATTACACTATAGCATTAATTAATAATTATTAATAATGTTATATCGAGCAATGGCCATACTCGATAACGAGGGGGCAGCCATCATCATGTATGTATGTATGTATTTATATATGTACCCATATACGAGATCAAGTAAATAGCACAAGATCGAAACCAAGAGGAGTCAGCGGATCAGGAATACTCGTTGAGAAGGTTACAGTGTGTGACGAAAGAGCTTTGACAAATAAACATGACAATTAAATAGCCTCAATGACATGAAGACCTCGTCAATGCTCTACAGTAAGTCCCTTACTTACGAACGAGTTACGTTCTAAGAGGCCGTTCGTTAGTTGATTTGTTCGTAAGTTGATCGTCTAACATAGTACGTACTAGTAAGCCCATATCTGTTACATTCATACTGTAGGTTTCCATATGAATGATATATAAACAGCATAGAGAGGTATATATAA
>OZ024746.1:62141891-62144391 GCA_964016885.1 Eledone cirrhosa | reverse complement strand
TCGATACTCGATCTTTCTAATATATATATATATATATATATATATATATATATATATATATATATATATATATATATATATATATATATATATAAATCAAGAAAGAAGAGTGACATGGTTTATACAATAAGGGCTTTATTCACATTGCTGACAATTGTTTCTCTGAACTGGTAGGTCTAGAGATCGCTACCCGCCTGTTTTTGCGTCAATCGATCACCAATACTTTGTTATAACCAGTCTATTCGTCAGAGCATGCGAGAATGAAGTGGACTACCTATAATTAGTCCCTATAATTGTTATCCCGTATATATATATATATATATATATATATATATAAACGGCCAGAGCTCAGCCATCTGGGTCCTGACTTTTTTCCTATTACCCACTCTACTACCCTAAGTATTGAGTACTCTGGTGCGTTATAGTCCACCTGGTATCTTACCATACGCTCTTTGTTATTTATATATATATATATACAAAATTAAATTAAGGGTGTCATGTCCGAGAGACATGCGCCATATCCACTGTAGAATATACTCAAAGATTCCAATGCATAGATCCGAGCATTTTATATCAACTAGAAATAGATTGACATATATATCTAAAATAAACATATGAAACAATCACAGGGAATAATTTGTAAAGTGTGTAAGCACACATAGCTAGGTAGGTAACTAATTAAAGTTTAACGAGAACTTCAAATATAGATACCTTTTAAAATGATTAATCTTCCTTGTATATATTTCAAATATATTTCTTTAATGAAATATATTTGAAATATATACAAGGAAGATTAATCATTTTAAAAGGTATCTATATTTGAAGTTCTGGTTATACTTTAATTAGTTACCTACCTAGCTATTTAAAGTATAACGAGAACTTCAAATATAGATACCTTTTAAAATGATTAATCTTCCTTGTATATATTTCAAATATATTTCATTAAAGAAATATATTTGAAATATATACAAGGAAGATTAATCATTTTAAAAGGTATCTATATTTGAAGTTCTCATTAAACTTTAATTAGTTACCTACCTAGCTGTGTGTGCTTACACACTTTACAAATTATTCCCTGTGATTGTTTCATATGTTTATTTTAGATATATATGTCAATCAATTTCTAGTTGATATATATATATGGGTGACTGAACACACAAGTGGTTATTTTCTGAAATAAAACATCTTTTCACTCTATCTTTCTATTTCATCTTTTATTTATCATTCCATCTTTTGATGAAGGACTAGTGTCCGAAATGTAAATATACCTTTCCTACTATATCAAGCGTTAAACTAATATATTTCTTCATTGTACTGTGTTGTTTGCTTTGTTGTTTCTGTTTACTTTTTGTACACACATATACGCGATACACACACACACACACACACACACACACACACACACACACACACACACACACACACACACACACACACACACACACACACACACAAGCACACGACAGCGTCGGTTGAACAAGCAGAATTTTGGCTGCTTGCTAAATCGTAGACACATAAAAAGACAACACACACACACACACATACACACAAACACACGACAGTGTTGGTTGAAGCAAGCAGAATTTTGGTTGCTTGCTAAACCGTAGACACATAAAAAGATAACACACACACACACACACATACACACACACACACACGACAGCGTCGGTTGAAGCAAGCAGAATTTTGGTTGCTTGCTAAACCGTAGACACGTAAAAAGATAACACACACACACACCCACACACGCGACACGCGACAGCGTCGGTTGAAGCAATCAATATTTTGGCTGGTTGCTAAATCGTAGACACATAAAAAGATAACACACACACACTAGATAACACTACATGCGGCTTTGACCGGGAGGGCCATTTTGAGGAAATTCTTTTTTTTTTTTGGGGGGGGGGGGGCTGCACAGCCCCACTTTCCGCCATGGCGATTGGACTGCATGCCCTGCTTTCCAGGTTACCCTTCGCCACTGATATATATATATATATCACAGAAGAAACGGAGAATCAGTGTTGCGACGAATAAAATTTATTAGACATATTACAATCGTTTCTCTGGCGACCAGCTCGAGGCACAATCGATGTAATGATCGAACCTGACTCTGAAATCGCAAGGTCCTCAGATACGTCTCGATTCTACGGAGCAGAGTTTCGAAATGTTCAGTTACACCCGCGGCCCTCACTCGGCAGCTTAGATCCTGTGGTTGTCATTCTATGGAGTGGTCAAGAATTGTACACGTCATCGGTATTTTTGGCCACTCATGGCCGTCCTATATTTGCTTCCTTTCATTCACCTCCTGTCAATCAAAGTTGTTTCTTAAATCGGAATTACTACTGTAGGAGGTAAGGGGTTGTATGATTGAACCGCTCGCGCCCAGTCGCCGCCTTCTCAACCTGTAGACGCCCTCACCCATGTCCATGTTTCGCGCAGGCGTAATACATACGGGCACTTATACACCCACAGCGATCACGTACACACCCGCAACTGTATTATA
>OZ024746.1:62119391-62136891 GCA_964016885.1 Eledone cirrhosa | reverse complement strand
TCATCTTGGTTAAGAGAGTGGGGCTGGCTTTGTGCAGAGCCTTTGCTCACTATAAAAGCTTCACGGCACAGGCATTGCTTTATATCTGGAGATCTCTCTGCACTTGTCGTCACATGGTATCATGGGCCCAGCACTATGTGTCAATAATTGTCACAAGTGTAGTGTTTGTACCAGAGTTTTCAAGTCGCTGGCTGGACTAAAAAGTCACACTCGTTCAGCGTATCGGTAGGGGTTCTCCTACTTGGATATAAAGTAGTGGCCGTACTCGAAAACGAGTTGGCAGCCACCATGTATGTATGTATGTAGGGAGCTGACCAGAGGGAAAGACCACATCATAGATCAAGGAAACTTGCAGAACAGAAGCTCGGCTGAAAATTCACCTGCGTGTGCATGATTGTCCAATGATCAATGAAGAGATGACTCCTGAAAAGAAGTATCAATCAACATCTATGTATGAATAGACTCGTAATTCTTGATCGATTCGTAGGGGCATCGTAGTGAAATACGGCATGCCTTGGGTATTTTCATTAAGAATATAAAGGGACGTAACTAAATATTGCTGAATACCACTGTGTCTGATGCTCTACCGATTTCAACAACCCACCGCTATCTAGACTGTAGAAGTTAGAAGATCTGACAAAATAAGGATGTTATTGTTATTTGATATAACAATGATTTGTAATTGTTATACTTTGGGTAGGTCATACTGCCAATAAAAACACAGGCACCAGTTGAGTTTCAGTTCAGTTTATTGTTAGTTGAGTAACTAATCCATTAACCAGTTAGTTTATTAACCGGGAGGTTGTTTAATTCTTAATTGTCAAAGCTCTTTCGTCACACATCCTGTGACCTTCTCAATGATTATTCTTGCTCCTCTTTATTATGATCCTGATCTACGCGTGTGTTTTTACTGGTAGCATGACCACCCCAATTTAGAACGATATCTGTTTCAATACACGATTTCACATCAAGAATCTTGTAAAACAAATACAAAATCGAAGATAATTGTAATATAAGTACAAAGCCATAAATAGTGGAGGGGTGACATTATATAATATGAACCGTAGGGTATATTGGATAATGTAGTCCTAGATATGTTGTGCACGAGAGAAGAACATTACTGGAACCCCTTTGATTATATATCTGCCCAGTCAGTGTTGATCTGAGGTTAAATAACAATATAGATTTAACTTGAGCGGTATACTTAATCCATCTGATCCATCACCTGATCATTGAGTGACGTCAGTAGAGTTCATTCTATTGCAAACATTCAAACCAGATTCATGATCATTTAGATAACTCCCCCCCCCCCCCATCTCCGTCAAGCCCCAGAAACACAGCCCTCCCCTCCATTTACTAAGCGATAAAGGAAAGAAAAGAAAATAGAAATATTTCAAAGTATCTTTAAGCAGTTTTACAAGGTGTGAATATAGAGTTGAAAGTTGTTAGATTTTACAAATAAAACCAGCGTTTTATTTACAGTGTGAAGTTTTGATAGAAGTTCTTTAGAAAAATGAATGAATGAAGGCAGAAATATATGAGTGAAAGAAAGAAAAAAGAAAAAAGAAAAGGTGTGGAAAAAAGAAGAAAGAAAGCAAAGCATATAAAAAAAAGAAGGCGTGGTATCATCAGCAACTAGATCAGAAAGCCGACCACCCTGTCAGTATGACACATAATCAGATCACAAGTTAATGTTCGGCACCATATGTTGTTTTTATTTGTTCCATATTTTACACTCCAGTGTGAAAATGTATTAGTGGCATATTTCGCACTGTAACTAATAATTCACACTAACAACATGAGATATGTAAGTACTTCATAAGACTATTTCACGCTTTAACTGATTATGTAGTTTTCTACATTTTACACAATAGTTATTCTACATTACAGACCTGTCAACTCTCCCCGTCCGATAGGGGAGATCTCCCACCCACTTTAGGTGAAAGATGTCTTCTCTTGTGAAAATGGGTATAGCTTTCATTATCTAAAATCTCCCCATTTTGCCTCATTTCTCTCCGTTTTGGGACACTTTTTTCATGGTAATCCCCGTTTGGGGTTTTAGAGGTTGGTAGGTCTGATTAAGGCTCAGGGGAAAATACCTCATAGAGGTCAGCATCTTACAGAGAGTAAAGGTTTTCCTTCCGAGCCACAAGCCTAGGCAAGGTGTTTTTTTTGTTTTGTTTTTAGGAAGACAAGCAGTCGCCCATGCATACCAACCTCCCCGTTTGGGTGTTTAGAGGTTGGCAGGTCTGACATTATACACTACAATATGAAATACGAGAAGCAGTAAATGGTTAAAATCGGTAGAGCATCGGACACAGTGATATTCAACGATATTTGATTACTTCTCTTTATCTTATAAATTTAAATATCATCGGAGGAGGAGTGAAGGGTAAACTTAACCTTTAAACCTTTTCTGATCGATTACATAGGCACCAATAAAGACCTAGAATCAATCTAATCGAGTATGTACGATTTTTAATTCCTAGCGTATCTAGAACAGGCATGGGCAAACTTTTTTGAGAAGTGGGCTGCATGAGATATAACTCATCATCAGGCGGACTGCAAGCGCTAATTTGCATTCGAGACCATATTAAAAAAAGGGCGGTAACTCAGGTTGCTTTGATTTGTTTCTTCAGAATTCGTACACGTTGATTTCAACGATCATTAAAATGATAGAAAGATAAATTACGACTGAAAAGTTGGAGTAAAAAAAATCAGAAATATTTCACTTAGGTGACATAGGCGGGCCATTCTGAAAGGTTCATGGGCCGCAGGTTGCCTACGACTGATTTAGAACAATATTCTTCAATATGTCTTTCGTTTAATGGTATGATTTGATGGAAAAGTCTAACCATTGATTTACAGAGCTTCCGTTACAGTTTTTGTTTTTACTTTTAAAATTGAGCTTTGTAACCTTTAATGGGTCTTTTTAATTCCTAATTAAGTTCACTAGCAGAAAAACCACCCTTCGGGTGGTTTTCTGCTAGCATGTGTAGTGTGCATATTGATATTATACGCGAGTATATATACATCTAGATATGATACATCAAATAAAATCGTAATTGACAATATACACAGAAATTGAACGAAGACTGTGTTGCACTCTCTTATGTAATCAGTAACATAATCCATGATACATTAAAACAAGACGATATTATATATAAACTGCATTAGGAGAAAATTAGTGACGGAAATATATGAATGTTTATTTAAGCGATCGCTAACCGGAAGTGTTGACATTTGAAAATTTTAAAGAAGTGAATCTTAAAATAGGCAACAAATTTATATATATTTAATCAAGAATAACGAAATTTAGTAGATAAATTATGTAATATTTATTCATTATTTATTCAAAGTAATCCAACTTATTTTACAAACGGGATAAAAAAATATATATTCTGGACGCAGTCCCGCACTCCTTACTTTATTATAGTTTAGATTGGTTTGTGAAGTACATTTGCAGGTGTGATGGCTCTTCTTTTTTACCTAGGCTGTTGCTGTTATTGTTGTTGTTGTTGTTGTTGTTGTTGTTGTTGTTGTTGTTGTTGTTGTTGTTGTTGTTGTTGTTGTTGTTGTTGTTCTTCTTCTTCTTCTTCTTCTTCTTCTTCTTCTTCTTCTTCTTCTTCTTCTTCTTCTTCTTCTTCTTGTAAACATTCTCAAATCCATAGTGATATTGTGAACATCATATATTCTTTCGTTGTGTTAGCAGCAAATATTCTTGACGTTTCGGAATAAGTGCTTCATCGAAACAGATAGATTGAGAACAAATGAAAGAAAGGAGAGAAGTAGAAAATAAGGTTAGGCGGAAAGAACAATTTTAGCACATATGTTTAGATGATAGCAAATGGGACAGAAGCATTGCGTATGTGTGAGTATAGATACTTGTGTGTGTGAGTGTGTAAGAGAGAGTTGACTGTACACACACACACACAAACACATATATATGTATATATAATGTAGAAATGGCTTCTACAAGACTGTTTCATTCGGGAGAAATCATCAGGGCTTCCTAATGACTTCTCGCGAATGAAACAGTTCTAGTCCTGTAGAAACCATTTCTATATTAAATATTTATACTCTGCTATGTATTGAGTACCTTGCTTACTGTGGTTACTCCCGATTGAACCCGGGATAAACATATATATATATATATACAATATATTAACAAATGGAAACTATATTTATAAAACCATATTTATTTCATTATACATATTTCAAGGACACCAAAGCAAATTATGGTGCGCTTTCATCAGATAAAATATAATATAGATCAGTTTTATAAACAAATATTGACATAATATATTGTTAATATATTGTATTTTTACTCCAAAAATTTGTTGAGTGCTTTATATCAGTTATATAAATATTTGCTTGTTGTATCCCAACAAATTAAATATAACTTCTACATATATATATATATATATATATTGTTATATTTATATATATATGTATATATATATATATATATATATATATATATATATATATATATATATATATATATATATATATATATATATATATATATATATATATATATATATATATATATATATATATTAAAGAGTTAAACAAGATTCAATGAGTATATCAAAGAATGAGTTTTACAGTAGATTGGAAGCACCCTACGAAAAATAATTTTCCAGAGTTATTAATATTAAAATACAAATATTAATAAAATAGATGTTCTTTGGATCAATTACATTTTATTATACATATTTCGGATGTACAACAATACGTCGTCATCAGACAAAATATAATGATACATGACATACCCTGAGATGTTAAATGGTTAAGATTTAATCAAGGTAGTACATCCGAAATATGTATAATAAAATGTAATTGATCCAAAGAACATCTATTTTATTAATATTTGTATTTTAATATTAATAACTCTGGAAAATTATTTTTCGTAGGGTGCTTCCAATCTACTGTAAAACTCATTCTTTGATATACTCATTGAATCTTGTTTAACTCTTTAATATATATATATATATATATATATATATATATATATATATATATATATATATATATATATATATATATATATATATATATATATATATATATATATATATATATATATATATATATATATATATATATTTATATATATATATTTATACATATATATATATACATATATATATATATATATATATATATATATATATATATATATATATATATATATATATATATATATATATATATATATATATATATATATATATATATATTTATACATATATATATATATATATATAAGTTTATCCCGGGTTCAATCGGCACCGACGAATGCGAGAAAGTTCTCCAATAAAGTTAACCAGGAATCTTTAAAATTCTTCCCACCGAAGTTAACAAAGAACTTACAAGATCTACCAACTCATAATATTATAATATTATAAAATTAAATCAAATTATTTAGAACTACAAGTGAAGTCATTCTTTTCCTTTTTTTTTTCATATATATATATATATATATATATAAAAATGAAAATGTTCAAGACCCCGACGGCAGAGTACTCTGGTGCGTTATGGTCCACCTGGTTCTTTACCACACTTCCTTCGTTATATATATATATATATATATATATATATATATATATATATATATATATATATATATACTAGCATTAAAGCCCGGCGTTGCTCGGGGTCAGTAAGTTACTAAAGTTAGGTTGTACCACCCATTTTATGGCAGCACTTTTTTGTCTGCCAGGCACTGGGTGAATGAATTGCAGACCTGGACTGCCGAAGCAGGAGCTGTGCCAGCAGTGACAATTGTAGTTTCGCCTATAGATATTATCTCTGTGCAAAGAAGTGTTGAAATTTATTGTTTCACAGTACTTGCGCAACACACGCGTAGACGATGCCAGCCGAACAACAGAGCTGCGATGGAGTTGTTCTGCATGGTTGTCTAATGTGTATTTTCTAAATTTAAGACAGTAGGGAGGGGTGTGATTTGGGGGAGAGTTAGCTGCTGTTTCTAGCAGGTTTAGTGACTACATAGGATATGTTTTCTAAATTTAAGACAGTAGGGAGTGGTGTTATATAGGGGAGAGTTAGCTGCTGTTTCTAGCAAGTTTAGTGACTACATAGAGGATATTATTGTGTATAGTAAATGAACTGATACTTCTTTCTTCCACGTTCGTTGATAGATGTTTTAAAAAAGATTTAGCGCTATTTTCTTTGTTGTTGAATAAATTTATCTGTTGCTTTTAGAATATGGGGGAGAGTTAGCTGCTGTTTCTAGCAGGTTTAGTGACCTCATAGAGGATATGTTTTCTAAATTTAAGACAGTAGGGAGTGGTGTGATATAGGGGAGAGTTAGCTGCTGTTTCTAGCAAGTTTAGTGACTACATAGAGGATATTATTGTGTATAGTAAATGAACTGATACTTCTTTCTTCCACGTTCGTTGATAGATGTTTTAAAAAAGATTTAGCGCTATTTTCTTTGTTGTTGAATAAATTTATCTGTTGCTTTTAGAATATGGGGGAGAGTTAGCTGCTGTTTCTAGCAGGTTTAGTGACCTCATAGAGGATATGTTTTCTAAATTTAAGACAGTAGGGAGTGGTATGATATGGGGGAGAGTTAGCTGCTGTTTCTAGCAGGTTTAGTGACCTCATAGAGGATATTATTGTGTATAGTAAATGAACTGATACTTCTTTCTTCCACGTTCGTTGATAGATGTTTTAAAAAAGATTTATCGCTATTTTTTTTTGTTGTTGAATAAATTTAATTGTTGCTTTTGAATAATTGTTGTTTCGTATGAAATGTAATAAGTTCTCTTTGTCATTGAAGTAAATAAATATTTGACCGTTCCACACCCAAAAACAAACGTTCTTTCTCTCTCTTAAAGTTTAAGGCGAGTAGAGAGAGGTTATCAGATTCCATTAGAGGGGTAAAGCGTCATGTATTTAGTTTTATCCATTATTTCCGTAATTGTGGGTGAGTGTGAATGAAATAAATAGTCGTTGACCTAAGTTAGACGATTTACAACATTCTTACAGACTTTGAGTCGAATCGGTTTGAAATTGTGCAAATGTATAAACATGGAACATGCACACACACACAACAACAACAATCTGCCTTTTATAGATGACTAGCATTAAAGCCCGGCGTTGCTCGGGGTCAGTAAGTTACCAAAGTTAGTTTGCACCACCCATTTTATGGCAGCACTTTTTTGTCTGCCAGGCACTGGGTGAATGAATTGCAGACCTGGACTGCCGAAGCAGGAGCTGTGCCAGCAGTGACAATTGTAGTTTCGACTATAGATATTATCTCTGTGCAAAGAAGTGTTGAAAATTATTGTTTCACAGTACTTGCGCAACACGCGCTTAGACGATGCCAGCCGAACAACAGAGCTGCGATGGAGTTGTTCTGCATGGTTGTCTAATGTGTGTTTTCTAAATTTAAGACAGTAGGGAGTGGTGTGATATGGGGAAGAGTTAGCTGCTGTTTCTACCAGGTTTAGTGACCTCATAGAGGATATGTTTTCTAAATTTAAGACAGTAGAGAGTGGTGTGATATAGGGGAGAGTTAGCTGCTGTTTCTAGCAGGTTTAGTGATCTCATAGAGGATATTATTGTATATAGTAAATGAACTGATACTTCTTTCTTCCACGTTCGTTGATAGATGTTTTAAAAAAGATTTATCGCTATTTTTTTTGTTGTTGAATAAATTTATCTGTTGCTTTTGAATAATTGTTGTTTCTTATGAAATGTAATAAGTTCTCTTTGTCATTGAAGTAAATAAATATTTGACCGTTCCACACTCAAAAACAAACGTTCTCTCTCTCTCTCTCTTTCCCTCTCAGTCTCTCTCTCTCTCTTAAAGTTTAAGGTGAGTAGATAGAGATAATCAGATTCTATTAGAGGCGTAAAGCGTCATGTATTTAGTTTTATCGATTATTTCCGTAATTGTGGGTGAGTGTGAATGAAATAAATAGTCGTTGACCTAAGTTAGACCATTTAGAACATTCTTACAGACCTTGAGTCGAATCGGTTTGAAATTGTGCAAATGTATAAACATGGAACATGCACACACACAACAACAACAACAACAATCTGCCTTTTATTGATAATGATGATATATATATATATATATATATACGATATTAATAAATGGAAGCTATATTTATAAAACCATATTTATTTCATTATATATATTTCAAGGATACCAAGTTACATTATGGTATGCCTTCATCAGACAAGATACAATATATAACAGTTTTATAAATAGAGATAATTACCAGTATATGTATATGTATATGTATATATATATATATTTATTATATATATTTATATATATATACATACACACATACATACATATATATATGCATGCATAAACACATACATATATACATACACACATATATATTATATATATATACATATACATATACATATATATATATATATATATATATATATATATATATATATATATAAATGAGGTAAATATCTCACTGAGTACTAAGTAGCCATAGAGATATATAGGGTGTCTATAATATAATTGTTGTTCTATGGTACTAATTCGAGATACCAGAACTATAAAAATTGATGAGCAGAACAAACAAACATTAAACAATCCTTTAAATAAATAAAAAAAATGATTTAAATATCTACCTGTTCATAATGCATTATACACACACACACACAACCGCATGCACACACACACACACACACACACACAACCGCATGCACACAGGCAAACATATCGACGAGTATTTTTTATCGGTCTCTATTTGTCGAATCGCTAACACAACAGAAACACACTTTTTGCCTTTCATCCTTACGGGGTCGATAAAACAAAGTACCAGTAATGCACTGGGTAATTGCTGGCCTTGTGCCAAAAGTAGAAACAATTATTATTACTATTATTGTGAATCGGTAGAGCGTCAGATATAATGCTTTGCAACATTTGTTCCTTCTCTCTGTATTCTGAGTTCAAATCCTATCAAGGTCAACCTTTCCTTTCATTTACTTCTGAGGTCGATAAAATAAAGTACCAGCCCAATACTGGAGAGCGTCGATATTATTGATTTTCTCCCCTCCACAAATTGCAGGCCTTGTGGGATATGGAAACTAATATTAGTATTGTTGTTATTGTTGTTCGATCTAGTAACTACTGTGAATAACATCGAGATAATTACCAGTTTATTATAGAGAAGTGACCAGTGATACTAATTTAAAGTTAATTGCCTAATCAAATCATATAGGGCAACGTCAAAGGTGTAGGCTGTGTATTTATTGCTACCATAAAAACATTTCGTATTGGTTCATTTGGAGATGTACTAAAACTAGCAATTTTTTTTTTTTGACATCCCAAATCTTCCGACCTCCACACACAAACACACACACATACATAGATACTCATACATACACACACATACACACATACACACATACATTCATACACACATACATACACACACATACACACATACACACATACATACATACATACACGCATCCATACTCACATACACACACACATACACACATACATACACACACATACACACATACACACATACATCCTAGACTCACACACATAGGCGGTACACACACACACACACACAAATCTGTATCTCTTCCTCTAAGTTTCTGACACGTTGACTTCCCCATCTACATAGACGTAACACCATATACCCTAGCTAGCAGGTAAAGTAGACGTTAAATGATGTACATACATACATGATGGCTGCCCCCTCGTTATCGAGTATGGCCATTGCACGATATACCATTATTAATAATTATTAATTAATTCTATCGTGCAATGCCTGTGCGGAAAGTGAGGAAAGACTGTGCACTGAGCCAATCCCATTCCCTGAGCGACAGTAGCTATAACCCGAAAAGAAGAAAAGATCAACATCATCGGTAACTACTGAGCCGCAGGTTTTATATCGGAGTTATCCCAGTTTCCTGAGTTGCCTTCTCATAGAAGTATGCCCTGACAAAAGCTAGGGGTCCTTCACTCGCAGTGGTTTAACCGCGCGGTACATGTGTATATACATATTTACACACTTTCGGATGGCCGTTGACTCTTATGAGTTCTTCCGCCCTTTGTCAGGTTTTGTTTTTTGTCCTGCAGGGTGTCTAAAATCACCCTTCTCACCTAGGAAACTTGGTGGGTTGCCGGTTTAGTCGCCGACGACCCGACCATGCGACAGGTTGTACTGGGTTACATGTTACCAGTAGCACTCAAGAGTGACCCGACATAGATACATACATACATACATACATAGATGTATGCAAGCATACACACACATAAATATATATACATACATACATATACATATATACATACATACATATACATACATACATACTTACATACATACATACATACATAGATACATACACACACATAAATATATATAATCATACATATACATAAATACATACATACATATACATACTTACATACATACATAGATACATACATACACACATACATACATACATGCATACACATATATATATATATATACATACACACATACATACATATATGCATGCATAAACACATACATATATACATACATACATATATACATACATACACACATTCCTACATACATACACACATACATACATATATATGCACATACATATAAATACATGTTTGTGAATGTATGTATACTATGCATATACACACACAAACACACACACACATACATCTATGCATGTGTATGCATATATGTGTGTGTTTACGTATGTTTACTACTCCTGTCAGTACTGTCTGTAGTCTGTCAGTCTGTCTGTCTGTCTGTCTGTATGTCTATCGCTCTCTCTGTCTGTCTGTCTGTCTGTCTGTTTGTCTGTCTGTCTGTCTTTATATTCCAGTTTCTCGCTTTACATCTCACCCAAGCACATTATCTGCACACGGGCGGTGGATTGGCAGTATCGGTAGAGGGTCGGACGCCATGCTTTGACGCATGGAGTTACGGCCCTTGCCATTCTGAGTTCAAATCCCGCCGAGGTTAACTTTGCCTTTCATCCTTTACGGTGGTCGATAAAATAAAGTACCAGTAATGTACTGGGATAACTGCTGGCCTTGTGCCAAAAGCAGAAACAATGATCTGCAGTGGGGCGGTGAATTGGCAGTATTAGTAAAAGGTCGGACGCCATGCTTTCCCACACAGTTATGTCCCTTTACGGTCTGAGTTCAAATCCTGTCGAGGTTAACTTTACCTTTCATCCTTTACGGGGGTCGATAAAATAAAGTACCAGTAATGCACTGGGGATAATTGCTGTCCTTGGCGCCAAAGTAGAAACAATTATCCGCCCTTATCTGTCGGAGACGGTAGCCATAAAGAAATATGATGGACGCTGGAGGAATGGAAAGTCTCATCAGAGATATAACTCGATCACAACACCTCACTTTGTTGATTGCGGCTCCCAGCTATATTGATTTTATATTTTATATCCCTATAAATAATTAGACGCCAATGTGAAATGAATTCCCTAAGATAATTAAAAAGAACTTTTTACGATCTATAAAATTAATTAAGCGATGAGCATTCATTTTGAAACGGGAGTTCCGCCTTTTACAAACGTATTGTGTGCATGTGTATATGTATGTGTATATGTATATGTATGTGTATATATGTATGTGTGTGTGTATTTGTATGTATGTGTATGTCTATGTGTATGTGCATGTATATGTATGTGCATGTATGTGTGTTTGTATGTATATGTATATGTATGTGTATGTGTATATGTATGTGTATGAATGTATATGTATGTGTATATGTATGCGCATGTATATGTAAGTGTATGTATGTGTATTTGTATGTATATGTATGTATGTGTGTGTATATGTATGTGTATGTATATGTATGTATATGTATGTGTATCTATATGATTGTATATGTATGTATTTGTATGTGCATGTATATATATGTGTATGTATGTGTATATGTATGTGTGTATGTATGCATACGTATGTGTATGTACGTGTATTTGTATGTATATGTATGAGTATATATGTGTATGCATATGTATATGTATGTATATGTATGTGCATGTATATGTACGTATATGCTTTTTTTAAAATTTCCAATATAGTCATTGGTACTTCATTTTGTTGCCCTTTAAGAAGAATAAAAGGCAAAGGTGACCTCGACCGACATTTGAACTGAGTGCAAAAAGGGAAGCAACTAAACATAATCCAATTTGTCTGTCGCTCTACCGATTCTACCAATCCCTCAGCAGGAAGGAAGTCTTGAGAGATATGTGTAGGTAAATAGTAGTGGATGAAAATGTCAGCTGAGAATGTCCGGATGATGGGGGTAGGATCAAACGATAACACCTTAAGAAAGAATTAAAACGCTGAGTGTAAAACGTCACTGTAAATTATTGAAGTAATAAAACAATGTCCAGTTGTCAGAAGTATTGTGGAGATCATCATCAGAAAGGAATGAACGTTGGGACGATGGAAAGAAAAATTACTCTAATAATCTCTCTCTCTCTCCCCTCTCTCTCTCTCTCTATATATATATATATATATTTATCTTTATTTTTATCTTTATTTTTATTTTTATTTTTATTTTTAATTTCATTCGCACAGTTTCCTTTCGCTATATGTCTCTCCACCACTCCCCTACACACCCTTTGAACTCTGTTCCCACACACTTCTCACCTGAGGAAGGGCTTACGTCCGAAACGTCGTTCCCCACCAACACCCCACTCTCCAGAGCGTGAAATTAATAAACATTCGTTGTACTGCCTCTCTGTTTTGTTCCTGTTCAAATTTTTCCATTATATATATATATATATATATATATATATATATATTTCTTTTCTTTTCAAATATATATATAGAAGAGGAAGACCAAGGTTAACGTATGTTGATGCCCTAAGGACAGACACTGGTCTGTTGGAGATGCAGGACATGGCAGCGATAATGAGGGACAGAGACCGCTGGAGAGAACTCGTACATGGATCTCGGGAATTTTACCCGCCTTAGATATATATATATATGTATATATATATATATATATATATATATATAGTAAAAAATTGAACGGGAATAAAAATATATATATATATATATATCTTTCTTTCCTTTTTTCTTACCACCACACCAATGAAGACGTATGTATACGCACATATACGCACATACACACATACATACATTCCCACATACATATATAAAAATTATACATATAATACACTACACACCTATATATATATATATATAAATATGCATATATATATATATGCACACACACACACACACACGCACACACATATATATATACAGTAAATATGCTCATGGGCCGAGATGCTATAAAATAGCTTAGAAAATAGTGTGAAGATCCTAATGAACACATCATATATATTATACACATCATAAATATTCACACAACAAAGGAAGCTATGGAAAGTGTAGCAACAATAAATGTTGGTGTCCCAGCATAGTCATATAGTAGGTGAGCTGGAACAAGCAAAATAATGCGAGATCAACCTCCCCAGCCCCCATATATATATATATATGTATATGAAAAACATGGGGAGAAGAATACTGCATGGTTGCACATGGATTACATATTATAAAATTAGTCCCTCATCAGTGATTTGCCAACCACCATTGGTATTTCATCGTATATATATATTTATTAATTTATTAAAATAACAGATTAAAGTTTAAGCAAAGAATCGCTGCTTTCACCCTTAACGGGATCTTCTGAAACTAAAAAAAATTTTAAATAAATATTTGCTCTACGGTTCTTATATATCTGATATATATATTTATCCTTATCGAGCCCTCTTTGGATTTTAGTCTTCAAATTTATTATTATTACAATATATATATATATATATATATATATATATATATATATATATTGTTTCTACGTTTGGCACAAGGCCAGAAAATACCCAGAGCATTACTGGTACTTTATTTTATCGACCCCGTAATGATGAAAGGCAAAGTTAACCTCGGCGGGATTTGAACTCAGAATGGCAAGGGCCGTAACTCTATACGTCAAAGCATAGCGTCCGACCCTCTACCGATACTGCCAATCCACATATATATATATATGTATATATATGTCTAAAGTCTGTCTTAAGCCAGAAGGCTCATTTGGCCGGTGCTTATCCCAGTTTCTTGGTGTGAAGCGACATGAGAGTACAAGACTCCCCCCTGGACAGGACGCCAGTCCATCGCAGGGTTAAACCTCCAGCTATTGCCGGTACTCATTTTCAGCTCAAGAACCCACGACATTATGATCGTAAGTCCAACGCGCCTACCACTAGGCCATGTGCCTCCACTATATATGTGTGTGTGTGTGTGTGTGTGTGTGTGTGTGTGTGTGTGTGTGTGTGTGTGTGTGTGTGTGTGTGTGTGTGTGTTTGTGTGTGTATGAGTGTCTGTGTGTGTGTATATATATATATATATATATATATATATATATATATATATATATATATATATATATATGAAAATATGATAATAATGGAGCTGCGGCGTTGCAAATGGGTTACATATGAAAAAGTTTGTCCTTCATCAGTGGCCTTCCAACCGTCGTAAGTATTTCGTCGCATTAAAGGCCATATACCTCAGGTTGGTGCGAGCAACGGCTAAAAAAAGTCATTGGGACACGTAAATAAAGGGGACGCTAGGGTAACAAACAAAATGGTTTAAGCAACAGAAAGTGATGAAGAAGAAAGAAACAAGTCTATGAATATAAATTCGGTGGAATCGTGAACGAGAGAATAAAGACCATATATATATAGGAAAAGAGTCAGGACCCCGACGGCAGTCGAAACGGCCGGAGCTCAGCCGTCGGGGTCCTGACTCTTTTCCTATTACCCACTCTACTACCCTACGTATCGAGTACTCTGGTGCGTTATAGTCCACCTGGTATCTTACCACACCTTCTGTGTTATACACACACACACACACACACACACACACACACACATACAGATGTCCAACAGTAGCAAGCGATGGGAGGGACCATCCTGACGAAGGCCAGTCAAGCCTGAAATGCTTAGACGGTTGTTCCCCTTGCTTCTGCTGGACACCAGAGGGCGTTAGCTCCGGCTTCTTAAAACCATGTTTCTTTAGAAATACGAAATTTCTATACATATTTGTATAATAAAGCTATGCTTGAAGCGAAATACTATTTCTATTATATATATATACATATATATAGAGAGGGAGAGAGAGGGAGAGAGAGGGTGAGAGAGGGAGAGAGAGGGAGAGAGAGAGAGATCATATCTAGTTAAATACATGACTATAAAGCCGATTCAACAATATGATATTAAGTCACTCGCACTTTCTAACATGTCGTGTTAGTGGAGGAAGGAGGAGGAAGAAATACATGTTTACATTGGTAAGCTGTTAAGGTAGAATGAATTATACTTTCGCTGACATATGATACCAACATTAGATTAAGGAGAGTTAATTGGTTTGTGTTAGTATATTAGTTACGGGTGAATGTACATTGAAGATACGGTAATATATATATAGTAATTAATTTATTTATGATAAAAATTGTATAAACATGATATTAACAATAATTGTTTCTACTTTAGGCACAAGGCCAGCAATTACCCAGTGCATTACTGGTACTTTATTTTATCGACCCCGTAAGGATGAAAGGCAAAGTCAACCTCGGCGAGATTTGAACTCAGATCGTAAAGGGACGTAACTATGCTGGAAAGCATGGCGTCCGACCCTCTACGGATACTGCCAATCCACCGACCTCATTTACAGTAACAATAATAATAATAATAATTGTTTCTACTATTGGCACAAGGCCAGCAATTATCCAGTGCATTACTGGTACTTTATGTTATCGACCCTGTAAGGATGAAAGGCAAAGTTAGCCTTGGCGGGATTTGAACTCAGAATGGCAAGGGCCGTAACTCTATGCGTCAAAGCATGGCGTCCGATCCTCTACCGATACTGCCAAATAATGATTTCATTTATTGGCCACAAGGGCCGACATGTAGGGGACAATACAAAGACAGGGACAGTGGGGGTTTACAATAAGCTCGAGTAAAAGTGCACAATGGCAAGACCAATTTAACAATGAAAAAATATAAAATAAACTTATGTATAAAAAATAACAAAATAAATTCCCTAATAAGGGGAGGGGGGGTGAGCTACACAGGGCCGACTTAGGTACCCCACCAATCCTGAACCACCCTGCGCTTCTAGGGCACCCGAGAAGTGCACCACTCTCCTCCTCAAATTAGCTAGCCTATAGCGCATGGTCAGAGTAGACCCACGGACCATTCTCGCCACATTCATCCACCTTTTAGCAACTGTACTGGGGGGCAGTACCTCTCTCTCCACTCTCACCTTCCTTTCCAGGTGAAACTTGAAGAAGTTGATGAGTGATTGGCCAGACAACTATAATGGCGGCAATAGTAAAAAAAAGGAGGGGGGGGGGAACAAAAGGAAAGAAAGATTAGGGAAATATAGAGAAAAGAGAAAGAAAGAAGAAAAAGAACGGGAAGGGGATGGGATGGCAAGAGCTCTGGTGTCGCAGAAGAGAAGGGAGGTGTGAAGGGGGAGGGTGATTGGGCTTTGGGCCTAGGGCAAGAGGGCAGCACTAATGAAGATCTTGTTAGTTACATTGTATATATGTTCCTTGACGTAGTAAGAAATATTAGATTTTTAAAGAAATTCATTCATAGCTGCATACATAGTGTTGTTGCTGTTGTTATTATTGTTGATTTTGTTGTTGTTGCTGTTGTTGTTGTTTAGCTAGCAAACCTACGATAAATAGATTTTTTTTACGTTCGTTTAGGACAGGCATGGGCAACTTTTTTCGAGAAGCAGGCCGCATGAGATATGGTTCATCATCAGGCGGGCCGCAAGCGCTAATTTACATTCGTGTCTACATTAAAAAGAAGGGCGGTAACTCAGGTTGTTTTGATTTGTTTCTTCAGAATTCGTACATGTTGTTTTCCCCGATCGTAAAAATGATAGAAATTACGACTGAAAAGTTGGGGTAAAACAATCAGAAAGATTTCACTTAGGTGACTTAAGTGAACATTCAGAAAGCTTCGTGGACCGCATGTTACCCATGATTGATCTAGGACCACATTAACCAATATGTCCTTCCATATTTAAAACTGGTAGGGTACAGTTTGAGGAAAACTATTTCTAACAATACCAATGACTAAGTAGGGACCCCTTTATTAACCCATGTAGTGTATTGCTGTATGTGGTTATACATATTTCATAATTTATGTGCTTCAGTATAAAAAATTGCGAATAGAAATACGTTTTAGTTAACTCGCAATTCGAAAGATTGTAATGCTATTGAAATATTTTGATATGAAAGGATTATTTATTTGCTATTTTCTCGATACTTTTTCTATTTCCTATAAAAAGCTTTCTTTCTATACATATGACTGTAGAACAACATTGTAAGTCGTCTTCATATAGGTGCATAACGAATCTTCTTGAGAGATTGTGGACGTCCCACCCTTATAGAAATGTTCATGGTGTTTACAA
>OZ024746.1:62109391-62114391 GCA_964016885.1 Eledone cirrhosa | reverse complement strand
TATGTCAGGTCGCTCTCGAGTGCTACGGGTAACATGTAGCCCTGTACAACCTGTCTCATGGTCGGGTCGTCGGCGACTAAACCGGCAACCCCACCAAGCTTGCTTGGTGAGGAGGGTGATATTTGGACACCCTGCGAGATGAAATACAAGACCCGGCAAAGGGCGGAGAAACTCAGCAGAGTCAACGGTCATCCAAATAGTACTTTTTGTTTTTTCACCTGGGAGTGAAAGGCCCCCAGTTGTTGTCACAACACCTTTCTAAGAGAGGGAAACTCTGAAAAAAACCCTGCAGCTTCAGGAGAATCCAATGATGTTGACCAGTTCTCCTTTTCGGGTAGTGTTTCCGATGCTCAGAGAGTGGGATTGGTCGAGTGCAAGGCCTTTCCCCACTTAAACAAACCTTCAAAGCACAGGCATTGCTAGTTCAGGGTATGTTACAGGTTAGTGTGACTGGCCGTAGCCTAAAAGTGCACAACACTCAATAATTTGACAAGCGATTGCAGTACTCTTAGCAAAGTTTGCAACCATCATGTATGTATGTATGTATGTATGTATGTATGTATGTATGTATGTATGTATGTATGTATGTATGTATGTGTGTGTGTATGTATGTATGTATGTATGTATGTGTGTATGTATGTACGTATGTATATATACATGCATGTATGCATGAGTCTATGTATGCATATACACATGAATGTATGTATGAGTGTATGTATTCATGTACGTATATATAAGGCTTAGTGGTTAGAGTATTCGGCTCACAATCGTAAGGTCATGAGATCGATTCCCGGTGGCGCATCGTGTCCTTGAGCAAGACATTTCATTTCACTTTGTTCCACTCAGCTGGCAAAAATATGTTGTATCTGTAATTCGAAGAGCCAGCCTCGTCACATTCTGTGTCATGCCGAATCTCCCTGAGAATTACGTTGTCTGGAATGCTCAGCCACTTGCACGCAGTTCCGTTGAATATATCAGCTGGAACACTCATCGTCGTAAACGACGGAGTACCAGTTATATATGGATGTATGTATGTATGCATGCATTTATGTATGTGTATGTGTCTATGTATGTATGTATGTATGTATGTATGTATGTATGTATGTATGTATGTACGTACGTATGTATGTATATATATGTCTAGGGAGAGATGACCCCTTAGCCTTTGTCAAGGCAGAATTCTAGGAGAAGGAAAACTCTGATATAACACCTGCAACCCTGATGGTATCCGATGATGTTGACTTGTTCTTCTTTTTGGTAAATATTATCTTGGTTAAGAGAGTGGGACTGGCTTTGTGCAGTGCCTTTGCTCACTATAAAGGCTTCACGGCACAGGCATTGCTTTATATCTGGAGATCTCTCTGCACTTGTCGTCACATGGTACCATGGGCCCAGCACTATGTGTCAATAATTGTCACAAGTGTAGTGTTTGTACCAGAGTTTTCAAGTCGCTGGCTGGACTAAAAAGTCACACTCGTTCAGCGCATCGGTAGGGGTTCTCCTACATGGATATAAAGTAGTGGCCGTACTCGAAAACGAGTTGGCAGCCACCATGTATGTATGTATGTATGTATGTATGTATGTATGTATGTATGTATGTATGTATGTATGTATGTATGTATGCATGTATGTATGTATGTATGTATGTATGTATGAATGAATGAATGTATGTATGTATGTATGTATGTATGTATGTATGTATGCATGTGAATGTATGTGCATGTGTGTGTATATATGTATATATGTATGTATGAATTTGTTCATCAGTGTCTCAAAGTGTGTGTATGTGTATGTGTATTCTGCCATTGAGTATGTATGTATTTGAATCTGTCTGTGTATGTTAACACACCCTATATATGTGTAGTTATTGCTAATGATTATGTCAGTGTACTATATGTAATACTCTATGTGTGTGTGTGTGTGTGTGTGTCTATGTACTATTGTGTATGTCGATGTATTGTATGTAAAGCTGTATGTGTTTGTGTTCTCTCTAGTTTTTGTTTATTCAGACGGGTGTGCAACTTATGAAGAAGAATCTCAACGTTCTAGTTAACAATCTATAAAGCTTCTTGCTAATCTAGTTTTCGTTTTCAATAACAGACGACACAAAACATATCATCAACAACAACAATAACAACAATATTTTATTAATTACAAGGACTCAAGACGTCGGTGACAGCAGACGGGAAGGGAAGAGGTTCATCATGTAAAGATGAATTAAACTCTACAACAGATAACAATTATATATATAAACAGTGATAATGTCACCAAAAAGTCTGAAGTCTGTCTTAAGCCAGAAGGCTCATTTGGCCGGTGCTTATCCCGGTTTCATGGCATGAAGCGACTGAGAGTACAAGACTTTTTCCTGGACAGGACGCCATTCCATCGCAGGGTTAAACCCCCAGCTATTGCTGGTACTCATTTTCAGCTGAGTATACTGAAGCAACGTGAAATAAAGTGTTTTCCTCAAGAACACCACACGCAACCCAGGAATCGAACCCACGACATTATGATCGTAAGTCCAACACCCTTACCACTAGGCCAGGTGCCTCCACATTGTTACCAATATGAAGGAGATAACCACCCAGAGCCATTCAAGAAACCCCAAATATTCAGGATCATCATGACAACCAAATGTAATTGTTCTTTCCTGGTTGTCTTCTTTAGTTTAAAGTTACATACTGAGAGTACTCCTATTTACTCGGGTCCTGTTCACCCCCTTCACCCGCCTTTCAACAATTTATTGATGTGCACTACACTTCTCTCCACCCGTATCGTCTTCCCCATGCTTACATTACTCTCCACCTTCAACTTTGTCTCCTCGTGGAACTGGCGGAAATTAATAATGGCTGAGCCGAACAGAGAGGTGCCTGCATTCGGTCCTTTTAATCTTTCCATCGTTCAACCACCTTTGTTACGACCAGCAGACGGAAAAATCCATCTACCCTTCCCGATCAAAGGATGGCGATGAGGGTGATTTTCACGACGGATCCGAATTATAGGCAATCTGTCTTGTACACGCCAACAGCAGTTGTTTGACATAACTCTACAAGTCAACCATACCAAAACAATGAACAAATACGTACAAAATGGTTTCGTAACCTTCCACACATCTCAGATAGATCCGTTGGAGGATTCCCGAATTAGGAATGCTCTCCGGTAGAAATATACACTTGAGAGTATAATTGGAAAAGATTGATCAATAACTACAACAATGTTGGAAGAGATATATTAATATTTGCAGCAACTGGGTTGAAGAGAATTTATCACAATGCTTAATAACATTTACACTACCTCTCTAATATAGAAGTAAAATTATTAAATCAGCAATATCGCCATTGTTCTGATTAGACTGGACCACCATTAAGTTTAAAAAACTGCTAAAATATATCAGTGGATCAATGGCGATAATTATATTGCATTAAGCTTTCTGTATAATAATTTACGCATGTATATATATTTTCTTCTGAAAATAAAATACTATACGAATCATGTAACTGAATTAAAGATGAGCATCCATTGTACCCATAAACGGATCCTTGAAATTCCTCGTCCCATCTGAATCAGTGAGAGGACTTGATGGTGAATCGAAAAACTAATTTAAATTTCAGAGGTATTTTAGTGGTTTACAGTACTGAAATAAAATAAAATCCTTTTATACAAAAATGCAAGATTAATCATGAAAGGTGGTTATAGAGCGTAAAATTATGGACTAGCTTCGCTGCATCAACTAAAAATTCAGCTTCGTCTTTTTCGGTAGAAATATTTCGAACAATATTTTTAAAATCGGGGCATTAAATATCTTTGAACGTAAAATAATATAGATTAATATGTAGTTTCTCATTATAATTATCATTTATTGGTCTCAATAAAAGAAGTGGAATAATTTCACTATATAAACCTAACAGGATATTAAAAAGAATACATCAAATTATGTAGTGTCCGTTACAAGATGTGGCGTGCTCATAGATTTTGGCGTGTAAGAATAGGTTATAATAAGGGAATAATTAGCGCACGCAAAGTTGAATATTTCCGTTATCTGATCTACCACATGGAAGCAATAAGCTGTAAAATGTAACAGTTCAGCTTTATTGGCTTTTCTAGGTTGTATCCATGGAAATTCGCTTTCTCCAATAAAGTTCGCATGATAATATATTAATTCTGATTTCAAAGATTGTTTTGATTTTCTTGTTTGTTTCTATTGTAGTTTATAGGTTTATTTAAATCTCTGATCATTCTTAGAATACACTTTTTAACAACAATTGTAGGTGCAACAGAGCATATGGGAATATCATTGCTTGATAGAAGCAGCAAGATTAGGAGTTTATAGGCAGGCATTTTCTGATGAGTTTTAGTCTTAAATACATATAAAGGTTATAGACTTAGCATTAATAAACATAAATAACACAAATGAATAGATTGGACTTGATGGCTTTGTTCAGCTACAGGCAGGAGAATATTTAGTGTCAGTCACCCAAATAGGGATTTCTAATAGAGACACAAAGCTACATATTTCCTTTGGGGAGTGGAGTATAATCGATCAAATCGAACCTAATCATTAACTGGTACTATTTTTACCGTCTCGGGAAAATTGACAGGTAAAGTTTAACCCTTTAGCATTTACATTACCCTATATATATACTATTATATTCTCATGGTAAAGGTTTTACCTCACATAATTATCTCACATAATATCGAATCTATGAGATTTTGATATTATTTATTTTGATAACAATACCTTAACATAAGTATGAGCAGCCAGTTACAGTCGATTTCAACTGAAAAAGGTGAGAGAATTCTGGCCATATATGGCCAATTTAAATGCTAGAGGGTTAGACAGTTACAGCCTTACCTATGGAAATACTCGGTTTGGTGCCCAAGCGTGCAATTAGCCCATCGGAAGTGAGAGATCCCTAGTTTTTATTAGGACATAATTCTAGGAGAAGGAAACCTCGATGACAGTCTATGATGCTAAACTGTTCTTCATTATGGATACCTGT
>OZ024746.1:62064391-62104391 GCA_964016885.1 Eledone cirrhosa | reverse complement strand
ACACGTACAGCCCTGCATACAACACCAACACTGTGGCTATCAGGTCATGTTACTTTGGGGTTAAATCTAAGATATGAGACTTTTTTTACGCTAATTATAAACGTGTGAATGAAATCGACGATTATTAACCAGTTAATAATTCTCTCTGACATTGGCACAAGGTCAATAATTCGGGTGAAGGTTATATAGAACCAGTCTTAACTGATATTTTGTTTTATCGATCCCGAAAGATTAAAAGGCAAATTTGACGTCTGCAGGATTTGAACTTGAAACGTAAAGGGCCGTAACTTTGGGTGAAGGTCATATCCAACCAGTCTTAACTTGTACTTTATTGATCGATCCCGGAAGATTAAAAGGCAAAGTTGACGTTGGCGAGATTTGAACTTAAAACGTAAAGGGCCGTAACTAAATGCCGAATAGCATGTTTTCCGACGCTCTACCGATGCTGCTAATTCACCGCCCTCTAAACAGTTAATAATTGTTTCTACTTTTGGCACAAGACCAGCAATTATCCCAGTGCATTACTGGTACTTTATTTTATCGACCCCGCAAGGATGAAAGGCAAAGTTAACCTCGGCGGGATTTGAACTCAGCTCATAAAGGGGGGTAACTCTATGCTTCAAAGCATGGCGTCCGACCCTCTACCGATACTGCCAATCCACCAATGGTTTCTGATTTAGGCACAAGGCCAACAATTTTGGGCGAGGGGAAAGTCGATTAAATCGACTCCCCCAGTGTGTTACAGGTACTTTATTTTATAGGATGAAAGGCGGAATTTGTCGCAAAGAATGTTATCCGACGCTCTACCGATACTGCCACCCGACCATGTTAACACACACACCACACGACCATGTTAACACACACACACACACACACACACACACACACACACACACACACACACACACACACACACACACACACACACACACACACACACACACACACACACACACACACACACACACACACCACAGTAACAACTGCAGTGAATATTATTTCTATATATCTTTATACTCCCGAACGTGTCAACAACATAAAGCCAGGTGTTGAACAACATTGGCCTTTAATAACCAAGTTTTACACCTATTTCACCCTCACTTGTATGAAGCTCGGGATTAACCACTGACTAAAATAAACACGGGATTAGAGCCTCCAGTTAAAAGGGGCTACACGAAGTTTTTCTCCTGATCAGTATATGGGAATGTTTTTCCATATACTCTATATGGGGACACAATAATCTTTTCAGCCCTTAGTGCCTGAAAAGGTTTTAATCCAGCCGTGCTTGTATGCATGTATGTCTGTTATCTCTTTCTCTTAATTTCGAGTATATTTTTTTGACCGGCCACCTTCCTGGTGGCAAGGTTGTAAAAGAAAAGAAATTGTCATCCCTTGAATCGCAAGAATGTTTTGCAAATTTTGAAGGTGCCAGCTATCGCAGCCATTTGTAGACTATGTATGTATGTATGTATGTATGTATGTATGTATGTATGTATGTATGTATGTATGCGTGTGTATGTATGTGTGCGTATGTATGTATGTATGTATGTATGTATGTATGTATGTATTTATGTATGTATGCGTGTGTATGTATGTATGTATGTATGCGTGTGTATGTATGTATGCGTGTGTATGTATGTTCTTCTGGTTTAATAATTTCACAAATTTTTGCATGTATGTATGTATGTATGTATGTATGCCTGTGTGTGTATGTACGTATGTATGTATATATATATAAGAGAGTGGGACTGGCTTTGTGCAGTGCCTTTGCTCACTATAAAAGCTTCACGGCACAGGCATTGCTTTATATCTGGAGATCTCTCTGCACTTGTCGTCACATGGTACCATGGGCCCAGCACTATGTGTCAATAATTGTCCCAAGAGTAGTGTTTGTACCAGAGTTTTCAAGTCGCTGGATGGACTGAAAAGTCACACTCGTTTAGCGCATCGGTAGGGCTTCTCCTACATGGATATAAAGTAGTGGCCATACTCGAAAACGAGTTGGCAGCCACCATATATATATATATATATATATATATATATATATATATATATATATATGTATGTGTGTGTATGTACGTACGTATGCATTCATGTATGTAATGTTGCATCACGTATGTATGTAAGAAAGTATGTACCCATATATGCACGCGTGTGTGTGTGTATGCTTGTGTGTTTTGGCTGTGCTCAGACACACTCATTCTAAATACTCGTGGGTATAGATAGGTATGTATATATATTCCGTGCGATACTGGATGACTTCAGATGAGCAGATTGGTGCTGGAGTCTGGTCCCTAACACAAGTAAGGATCTTGAGCCAATCATCTGTGAAACGTACGTGACTAATCAATAATCAATAAAATATTGATGAGAAACTTCCCCATGTTTTACTTATTGAGTGCTGCTTGGCAGGAATGAAAATCAGTCATATGAACACTGAGATTTTCGTCCTCTCAAGGAAGTCTGCGCAGTGCACTATACATGTAAGTGGAGTTACTGTAAAGCAGGTGGAGAAGTTCAAGTATCTCGGGGCCGTGGTGAAAGACAGGGGGCTGAATTAAATGCTGGACCTGCGCCAACTTCAGCATTCGGTGATCAGATGAAGTGAGATAGGTGTTAAAGCCAAACTCGCTATCTTTAATTCGATGTTCGTGTCTACTCTTCCCCATGGTCATGAATCATGTGTAATGACCGAAAGAAAACAATCGAGAATACAAGCGCCCGAAATGGGGTCCCTCCGAAGGATCTTTAGAGTAGCGTTACTCAATAGAGTGCGTATCTCAGAGATCAGAGAGTCGCTCCAGGTAGAACCGCTACTTCTTCGAATTGAGAGATCACGACTCCGATATTACGGACATGTGATTAGGATATCTGTGCAAGGAAAAACGAACTGGCAGGAAAGCCAGAGGCTAGAAAGCGGGCAAGATAGTTAGATAACACATATGAGCTCGGTTAGTTGCACTTTGGGATCCAGGCGGATCAGTTGGAGACAGTTGTTTCTGATAGGACCCGCTGGAAGGTGTGTGTGAGGACTCTTCCCCCACGACCCTCTCGGGAATAAGTGAAAGTAGAAGAAGATCCCATATTTGGGACATATTTAACATATTCAATGACAGTACACTATTAAATACAACAAAAAAGGTAGCAATAGCATTTACAACATTAGGAACGCCTGGTCCACACAGCCTCACATGTATCTATTGTATATATATATATATATATATATATATATATATATATATATATGAAAGACGTAAAATAAGAAAATTATAAAAATTAACTTACTTACTAAAATTTCACTCCAACTAATTAGTTTCTGAAAGGGAATAAACATGGTTTCCGAATGGAACAACATGGAGAATGCCTTTCGTCATCAGGAAGTCAATTCTCAGCTAAGTTCCCAGGCGATGCGTGGACACAGGGAACTTATACAAAAATAATTCAGTGGATGGAAAAAAGCAAGCGAGGACTAAATTCCAAGACATTGAAAAAATCACTGCCTACTTGGTCGGTGGCAAATTCAAAAGAATCAATCACCTGACATCGAGGTTAATCAGTGAGGAGTGGGGTGTTAAGAAGACAGTAGCCGAACTATTACTATGAACTATAGTAACAGTTTTGGCAAATTTTTGCTCAACAAAATAATTTGGAGATAATTATAAAGAATTAGTATATCTACCAACATATATATACAGATGCATACCTATGCTAGCAAATATATAGGTTTTGTCTTAGTAACTTTGTGGTTCAATGCAAGGGGATGCAGAACAATTATATGAAAGACGTAAAATAAGAAAATTATAAAAATTAACTTACTTACTATATATATATATATAGGAACGAGTAGGACCCCGACGGCTGAGCTCAAGCCGTTTCGACGGCTAATTCTGGACAAGAATTAGCCGTCGAAACGGCTTGAGCTCAGCCGTCGGGGTCCTACTCGTTCCTATTACCCACTCTACTACCCTAAGTATTGAGTACTTTGGTGCGTTATGGTCCATCTGGTTCCTTACCACATTTCCTTCGTTATATATATATATATATCTATCTCTATATATATATATAACCATTGCGAGTCATCTAAGGAATACCTTTTAGTTATTTATGCCCTTGAGAAGCCCATTCAGGCGAAACGTAGGTAGGTGCTATTTTAAATAAACATGTTTTAACGGTTTGTTCTCCTATATTTACTTCTCCACGTGCTTCCGCTCTGCTAACTCTGTCGCCCACTAGATATTAACACTTCTAATATTTAACACTGCCGGCACTAGTATTGAGCACCCTCTGCATACGCTATTGGCAAATAACTGCATGTATCACCTATCCCTCCTACTCTCTCTCGATACGTAAATATTCTCTATATATATTTATATATATATATATATATATATATATATATATTATATTTAGAGTAGTGGATAGTATCAACGCTTGACTAAGTTTGACTCAACCATTCGTTTCCATAGTGATGCTGCAAGTACGCGGTGGTTTCTATGTAGTTTACACTTGGAGTAATGATAAATCAAGAAAGAAGAGTGACATGGTTTGCTATACAATAAGGGCTTTATTCACATTGGTGATAATTGTTTCTCTGAACTGGTATATGACTATGTATTGGTGATCGATTGACGCAGAAACAGGCGGGTAGCGATCTCTAGACCTACCAGTTCAGAGAAACAATTGTCAGCAATACACACACACACACACACACACACACACACACACACACACACACACACACACACACACACACACACACACACACACACACACACACACACACATATATATATATATATGTGTACAGACGTACAGTAGTATGTATATATACATACATGCACACATATATATATGTACGTATGAATTCACCGAACATTTATTATGATGCTCGGTGTATTTGTAAACAAACATCCCGAATTAAGCCGTACAGTGTCTAGCAACCATCGTTGCTCATTTGTTCAACACTGACAAAGGAACGCTGTTCTAGTTTCAAGCTTATTAGCTATCGTCAGCAACGTATACCTTCCTGCCATATGGTTGAATGTCTGAAAGTATATACTTTCCTTATGCATATTAACGGCTGAGCAGCCTAATTTGCATATCGAGTGAGTTAATCGGCCGGGGTACCGAAAACGATAAACGGAAAAAATGAAACGAAATTTCATTTCTCACTCTTAGTACGGCTATTACTTAAATATAAGTATGTATACGTACATACATATATGTATACAGACGTACAGTAGTATGTATATATATATACTGACGATAGCTAATATATTGCTGATGATAGCTAATAAGCTTGAAACTAGTACAGCGTTCCTTTGTCAGTGTTGAACAAATGAGCAATGGTGGTTACTAGACACTGTACGGCTTAATTAGGGATGTCTGTTTACAAACACACCGAGCATTATAATAAATGTTCGGTGAATCCATACGTACATATATATATGTGTGCATGTATGTATATATATATACATACTACTGTACGTCTGTATACATCTATGTATGTACGTGTACATACTTATATTTAAGTAACAGCCGTACTAAGAGTGAGAAATGAAATTTCGTTTCATTTTTGCCTATATATATATATATATATATATATATATATATATATATATATATATATATATATATATATATATATATATGGCATACGTTAAGACGGGCGTTCGAGAAAGCGAAAGTAAATTTTTTGACAACATTGTGAATTTTCTTTTTTTTTTTTACAATGAAAGTTACGATACACACGCAATTGTATGGATTTCTTAATATATATATATGTATGGGTGTGTATATGTGTGTATACATGTGTGTGTCTGTATGTATATATATATGTGTTTGTGTCATCATCATCATCGTTTAACGTTTATCTAAAGAAAAAATAATCACACACGCAATACTAATTAACACCATATCACTATAGAGACCTGTTGTAAATAAACAAACAAATTCACAGTGTACACACATGTATACACACATATACACACCCACACATATATATATATTAAGAAATCCATACAATTGCGTGTGTATCGTAACTTTCATTGTAAAAGAAAAAAAACAAATTCACAATGTTGTCAAAAAATTTACTTTCACTTTCCCGAACGCCCGTCTTAACGTATGCCATATATATATATATATATATATATATATATATATATATGAATGTATATATATATGTAAATATATATAACCGCCTCCCCTTCTTCATCCTCCTTCTCCTCCTCTTCCACCTATATCATATCACTGTGGATATCACCTAGGAACTGCATGTCGCCTGAAAAGACAGAGAAATTCCCTACCTAACATTAACTTCATCGATACCATCACCTCCACCACTACCACCACCTCCACCACTACCACCACCTCCACCACTACCATCACCTCCACCACTACCACCACCTCCACCACTACCACCACCTCCACCACTATCACCACCAACACCACTACCGCCACCAACACCACTACCACCACCTCCACCACTACCGCCACCTCCACCACTACCACCACCTCCACCACTATCACCACCTCCACCACTACCACCACCTCCACCACTACCACCAACACAACTACCACCACCTTCACCACTACCGCCACCTCCACCACTATCACCACCTCCACCACTACCACCACCTCCACCACTACCACCAACACAACTACCACCACCTTCACCACTACCACCACCTCCACCACTACCATCACCTCCACCACTACCACCACCTCCACCACTACCACCACCTCCACCACTACCGCCACCAACACCACTACCACCACCAACACCACTACCACCACCAACACCACTACCACCACCAACACCACTACCACCACCTCCACCACTACCACCACCTCCACCACTACCATCACCTCCACCACTACCACCACCTCCACCACTATCACCACCAACACCACTACCACCACCTCCACCACTATCACCACCAACACCACTACCACCACCAACACCACTACCACCACCAACACCACTACCACCACCAACACCACTACCACCACCTCCACCACTATCACCACCAACACCACTACCACCACCAACACCACTACCACCACCAACACCACTACCACCACCTCCACCACTACCACCACCTCCACCACTACCATCACCTCCACCACTACCACCACCTCCACCACTACCACCACCTCCACCACTACCGCCACCAACACCACTACCACCACCAACACCACTACCACCACCAACACCACTACCACCACCAACACCACTACCACCACCTCCACCACTACCACCACCTCCACCACTACCATCACCTCCACCACTACCACCACCTCCACCACTATCACCACCAACACCACTACCACCACCTCCACCACTATCACCACCAACACCACTACCACCACCAACACCACTACCACCACCAACACCACTACCACCACCAACACCACTACCACCACCTCCACCACTATCACCACCAACACCACTACCACCACCAACACCACTACCACCACCAACACCACTACCACCACCAACACCACTACCACCACCTCCACCACTACCATCACCTCCACCACTACCACCACCTCCACCACTATCACCACCAACACCACTACCACCACCTCCACCACTACCACCACCTCCACCACTACCATCACCTCCACCACTACCACCACCTCCACCACTATCACCACCAACACCACTACCACCACCTCCACCACTATCACCACCAACACCACTACCACCACCAACACCACTACCACCACCAACACCACTACCACCACCAACACCACTACCACCACCTCCACCACTATCACCACCAACACCACTACCACCACCAACACCACTACCACCACCAACACCACTACCACCACCAACACCACTACCACCACCTCCACCACTATCACCACCAACACCACTACCACCACCAACACCACTACCGCCACCAACACCACTACCACCACCTCCACCACTACCACCACCAACACCACCACCACCATCAACACCACTACCACCACCTCCACCACTACCACCACCTCCACCACCACCACCACCAACACCACTACCACCACCTCCACCACTACCACCACCTCCACCACTATCACCACCAACACCACTACCGCCACCAACACCACTACCATCACCTCCACCACTATCACCACCTCCACCACTACCACCAACACCACTACCACCACCTCCACCACTACCACCACCTCCACCACTACCACCACCTCCACCACTACCACCACCTCCACCACTACCACCACCTCCACCACTACCACCACCTCCACCACCACCACCACCAACACCACTACCACCACCTCCACCACTACCACCACCTCCACCACTATCACCACCAACACCACTACCACCACCTCCACCACTATCACCACCAACACCACTACCACCACCAACACCACTACCACCACCAACACCACTACCACCACCAACACCACTACCACCACCTCCACCACTATCACCACAAACACCACTACCACCACCAACACCACTACCGCCACCAACACCACTACCACCACCTCCACCACTACCACCACCAACACCACCACCACCATCAACACCACTACCACCACCTCCACCACTACCACCACCTCCACCACCACCACCACCAACACCACTACCACCACCTCCACCACTACCACCACCTCCACCACTATCACCACCAACACCACTACCACCACCTCCACCACTATCACCACCAACACCACTACCACCACCAACACCACTACCACCACCAACACCACTACCACCACCAACACCACTACCACCACCTCCACCACTATCACCACCAACACCACTACCACCACCAACACCACTACCGCCACCAACACCACTACCACCACCTCCACCACCACCACCACCAACACCACTACCACCACCTCCACCACTACCACCACCTCCACCACTATCACCACCAACACCACTACCACCACCTCCAGCACCACCACCACCAACACCACTACCACCACCTCCACCACTACCACCACCTCCACCACTATCACCACCAACACCACTACCAACACCTCCACCACTATCACCACCAACACCACTACCACCACCAACACCACTACCACCACCTCCACCACTACCACCACCAACACCACTACCACCACCTCCACCACTATCACCACCAACACCACTACCACCACCAACACCACTACCGCCACCAACACCACTACCGCCACCAACACCACTACCACCACCAACACCACTACCACCACCAACACCACTACCACCACCAACACCACTACCACCACCAACACCACTACCACCACCAACACCACTACCACCACCTCCACCACTATCACCACCAACACCACTACCACCACCAACACCACTACCACCACCTCCACCACTACCACCACCTCCACCTCCACCACTACCACCACCAACACCACTACCACCACCAACACCACTACCGCCACCAACACCACTACCACCACCTCCACCACTACCACCACCAACACCACTACCACCACCAACACCACTACCACCACCAACACCACTACCACCACCAACACCACTACCACCACCAACACCACTACCACCACCAACACCACTACCACCACCTCCACCACTATCACCACCAACACCACTACCACCACCAACACCACTACCACCACCAACACCACTACCACCACCAACACCACTACCACCACCAACACCACTACCACCACCAACACCACTACCACCACCAACACCACTACCACCACCTCCACCACTATCACCACCAACACCACTACCACCACCTCCACCACTATCACCACCAACACCACTACCACCACCAACACCACTACCACCACCAACACCACTACCGCCACCAACACCACTACCGCCACCAACACCACTACCACCACCTCCACCACTATCACCACCAACACCACTACCACCACCTCCACCACTACCACCACCAACACCACTACCACCACCAACACCACTATCACCACCAAACACCACTACCACCACCTCCACCACTATCACCACCAACTCCACTACCACCACCTCCACCACTATCACCACCAACACCACTACCACCACCTCCACCACTACCACCACCAATACCACTACCACCACCAACACCACTACCACCACCTCCACCACTACCACCACCAACACCACTACCACCACCTCCACCACTATCACCACCAACACCACTACCACCACCTCCACCACTACCACCACCAAACACCACTACCACCACCTCCACCACTATCACCACCAACACCACTACCACCACCTCCACCACTACCACCACCAACACCACTACCACCACCTCCACCACTATCACCACCAACACCACTACCACCACCTCCACCACTACCACCACCAACACCACTACCACCACCTCCACCACTACCACCACCAACACCACTACCACCACCTCCACCACTACCACCACCAACACCACTATCACCACCAACACCACTACCACCACCTCCACCACTATCACCACCAACACCACTACCACCACCTCCACCACTACCACCACCAACACCACTACCACCACCTCCACCACTACCACCACCAACACCACTACCACCACCTCCACCACTACCACCACCAACACCACTACCACCACCTCCACCACTACCACCACCAACACCACTATCACCACCAACACCACTACCACCACCTCCACCACTACCACCACCAACACCACTACCACCACCTCCACCACTACCACCACCAACACCACTACCACCACCTCCACCACTACCACCACCAACACCACTATCACCACCAACACCACTACCACCACCTCCACCACTATCACCACCAACACCACTACCACCACCTCCACCACTACCACCACCAACACCACTACCACCACCTCCACCACTATCACCACCAACACCACTACCACCACCTCCACCACTACCACCACCAACACCACTACCACCACCTCCACCACTACCACCACCAAACACCACTACCACCACCTCCACCACTACCACCACCTCCACCACTACCACCACCTCCACCACTACCACCACCATCACCACTACCACCAACACAACAGCAACATAACCACAAACTACACCACCATCACAACCACTGCCAGCACCCCACTCCCAACGCCATCGTTCCAGCTTCTAATGAAACAAATTATACTACACCGCTCCACCTCACCACACCTCCGCCTCATCCAATCACACCACCACCCTTCCACTCTCCCCCTCTCACTCTCCTTATCCTACCTACCACACCCACGCCATGCACATCAACAATTCAACTCACTACATCACCTTACAATTCTCACTTGTACTACACTCCCACACACACCACTCCACACCACTCCACTCTACACCACACCAGACCACTCCACACCACACCGCACCACTCCACACCACTCCACTCCAGACCACTCCACACCACTCCACTGCACACTCCCACACACACCACTCCATACCACTCCACACCACTCCACTCCACACCGCACCACTCCACACCACTCCACTCCACACCACACCGCACCATTCCACACCACTCCACTCCACACCATTTATGTATGTACGAATGCGTGTCTATTATGTATGTATGTATGTATGCACGTATGTATGTAAATATTTATGTATGTAAATATTTATGTATGTATACGTGTGTATATATATGTATGTATGTTCATATGTATGTATATATGTATGTATATATGTATATATATATGTCAGGTCACCAGTTGGTGCTACTGGTAACATGTATCCCAGTACAACTTGTCCCATGGTCGCGTCGTTGGCGACTAAACTGGCAACCCCACCAAGGTTTCTTGGTGAGGAGGGTGACTTTGGACATCCTGCAGGACTAAAAACAAAACCTGTCAAAGGGCAAAGGAGGTCTTAAGAGTCAATGGCCATCCAAAATCACCGGGAGAGATGACCCCTTAGCCTTTGTCAAGGCAGAATTCTAGGAGAAGGAAAACTCTGATATAACACCTGCAACCCTGATGGTATCCAATGATGTTGACTTGTTCTTCTTTTTGGTAAATATCATCTTGGTTAAGAGAGTGGGACTGGCTTTGTGCAGTGCCTTTGCTCACTATAAAAGCTTCACGGCACAGGCATTGTTTTATATCTGGAGATCTCTGCACTTGTCGTCACATGGTACCATGGGCCCAGCACTATGTGTCAATAATTGTCACAAGTGTAGTGTTTGTACCAGAGTTTTCAAGTCGCTGGCTGGACTAAAAAGTCACACTCGTTCAGCGCATCGGTAGGGGTTCTCCTACATGGATATAAAGTAGTGGCCATACTCGAAAACGAGTTGGCAGCCACCATATATGTATGTAAATATTTATGTATATATGTACATGTATATATGTATGTATGTATGTATATGTATATATGTATGTAAATATTTATGTATGTATGCTTGTGTATATGTATGCATGCTTACATGCATATGTGTATGTGCGTATGTATGTAGATATAACCTAATATAATTTTAAATTTGCCTCCTGTGTTTTGTTTGTTTGATATATATATATATATATATATATATACAGATCAGAGCAAACATCACGGACGCTCTATCTCAAAATTATTTTTGAAAAGCATTAGAAATGCGCAACCGGTAAAACTTTAAACCAAAACTGAATACTAACCAATACTATTACTAATTCTCACTTATTCCTAATTAAACTATTTTTCACTGTGAATAATTTGTCAGCATTTTCTTTTCCGTTTACCAATATATATATATATATATATGTATTGAAGTTTCCGTTAAAAATTGAAAAAGTCAGAGGAATGAAGAGTGCTCTATGTAAGTTACAGAGCTAAATATTTAATGTATAATAAACAATACAGTATAATTACCTCATTACCAGAGGTTTCCCGAATAAGACGAATACAATAAACGTCCGCATTCGTTCGTCAGACAAGGCAATTTAAAACACTGAAATATTTGAAAAATCTCCTCAAGAAAGGCAAAAGTTTAACGAGCAAAAAAAATAAATAAAAGTAATAATACAAGAAATGTATAAACAAATAAAAATGAAGAAATATAGTAAGGGGATGTGTGTAAATGAGTGTATATGCACATACTTATGTACATATGTATATGTGTGTGTATGTACAACTGCATGTGTGTAGTGAAAAAAATGTGTGCGTAAGTACATACATGAGGGCAAACGTTAGTGTATGTGTGACCACAAATACATATAAACAACTATCTGGTTGTGGAACCAACCAACCAACCAGAAATTTATAAATTTATAAATTTATTATAAATTTATTATAATAAATTGAAGTGAAAGCAACTGGTGCGTGTGTTTCTTATTGGCAACATGACCCTCCCAAAGTATAACAATACATATATATATATATATGTTGAAAAAGGAATTGTAAGATAAGATAATGGAGTTAGCGTACATCAGGGACTAAGGGCTGAAATATAGACACATACAAGGATGAAAGGACGCACGCGTATAAACATACACACACGCGCAACCACATATATGTATGTGATATATACAGGGAAGGGAGTGTATAAAGACAACGCAGTGTCAGGCGGAAGGTCGATACAAATATAAAAAATATAAAATATTAATTATATATTGTTATACTTTGGGAGGGTCAAATTTATAAATTTATAAATTTCTGGTTGGTTGGTTGGTTCCACAACCAGATAGTTGTTTATATATAGTCATAGTTCTTTCGTCACACACTCTGTGACCTCTTCAGTGACTGGGGATTCCTTTCTTTGTTTCTGTGCCTCTCCTTTGTTCTGTCCTAGAAACAAAATGGCGTAGGACAGAACAAAGGAGAGGCACAGAAACAAAGAAAGAAATCCCCAGTCACTGAAGAGGTCACAGAGTGTGTGACGAAAGGACTATGACTATATATAAACAACTATCTGGTTGTGGAACCAACCAACCAACCAGAAATTTATAAATTTATAAATTTATTATAAATTTATTATAATAAATTGAAGTGAAATCAACTGGTGCGTGTGTTTCTTATTGGCAACATGACCCTCCCAAAGTATAACAATATCGGTTTCAACACAAGATTTCAGATAAAGAATCTTGCTAAACAAATTCAGAAACGAAATATAAAATATTAATTATATATATATATATATATATATATACAGTATATACAAATGAAAGTAGAGTATATTCGAAGCTCGAGCCGCAGCTAAGCCGACGAATGCCTTCAACAGTGCAGCCAAGCACTCGATAAGGTAATAACACAGTTTAAAGGGCTTTACATGAAGATAGCAACCGTTAATTCAGCCGTGGGGTCTGTAGCAACGAAAGAACTGACTCGCGAGAAAACACACACACACACACACACACACACACACACACACACACACACACACACACACACACACACACACACACACACACACACACACACACACACACACACACACACATATAGTGAAGAATGAATAAAATAATAAAACCTGAAGGACATTCAAACATACATATACGTTCCGACGGCTTGAGCACTGTCGTCGGGGTCAAACATACTCCTATTACCCACTCTACTACCCTAAGTATTGAGTACTCTGGTGCGTTATGGTCCATCTGGTTCCTTACCACACCTCCTTCGTTATATATATATATATATATACATATATATATATATGTATGTATAAATTAGTAAAAACAATGAAATAAAAACAAAGAACAGGTTTCTTATATTGAAAAATTCATGATTTTGTGATCGTTTCTGGGATATATATGTGTGTTGGTGTGTATATCATGTTAAAGATCTATGTAAAAAAAATTCAAAATTATCAGAGGAGATATACATACCTTCACATATACATGCCATCTTCATATATATATATATATATATATATATATATATATATATATATATATATATATATATAGCTTACATTTGTAATAATATATATATATATATATATATATATATATATATATAGTATTAAGGATGCTATTTATAGTTATGTATATAATAAAACCTTTTATAGTTATATATATTTTAAACTCTAAATAGTGAAAGACAGTAATTCATTACTATCTTATTACCAGTAAGATAAAGAACGGTTTGGAGGAAACAATTGTAAGCAAATAAATGATTTAAACCGAACTTTGATCATGTAATTTCTATATATATATATATATATATATATATATATATATATAGGAATATGAATATATTTGTGTGTATATGTATGTTTGAATGTCCTTCTGGTTTTATTATTTTATTCATTCTTCACTATAGAGAGAGAGAGAGCCACTTTCTAACACAGAAACAAAACTCTTTCACTGAAATTTTGATATTAACTAGGTTATTGTTTGTTTGGATCTGAATGTTTTGAGTTATATGTGCACATATTCATACATTTCTATGCCTTTACTTGTGTATATGTAGTTATTACACACTAAATTTCTGAAATGTTTTACATATTTTGACCATACCGTTAATGGACTGTACTTACAACTTCCTTACTAACCGTGCTTCTTCTGGTTCTGCTACTCCACTGATACCCCACTGCTATCCTACTGTTACTTCACTGCTACTCTACTGCTACTCTACTACTACCCCACTGCTACCCTACTGTTACTCCACTGCTACTCCACTGCTATTCTACTGTTACTCCACTGCTACTCTACTGCTACTCTACTGTTACTCTACTACTACCCCACTGCTACCCTACTGTTACTCCACTGCTACCCCACTGCTATCCTACTGTTACTCCACTGCTACTCTACTGTTACTCTACTGATACTCTACTACTACCCCACTTCTACCCTACTGTTACTCCACTGCTACCCCACTGCTACCCTACTGTTACTCCACTGCTACTCTACTGCTACTCTACTGCTACTCTACTGCTACCCCATGCTACCCTACTGCTACCCTACTGCTACTCCACTGCTACCCCACTGCTCACCCTGTTACCATCTCTCAACAACACCCTTGCATCTTTAATTACAATGTGTACCGTTTATTTACATACATGTGTGTGCATAGCTGTACGAGTGTGCGCGTGTATATTTATGTGTGTGTACGTATGCGTGTAGGTGTGTGTGTGCGCGTGGGTGTGTGGGTGTTTGTGTTTGTGTGCGTGTGTGTGTAAGTGGGTGTGTATGCTTGTGTGCTGGTGTGCGTGTGTATGTTTGTGCGCGTGCGTGTGTGTAGGTGGGTGCGCTTGCGTGTGTATATGTGTGTGTGCTTGCGTGTGTATGTGTGTGTGTGTGTGCGCTTGTCTGTGTGTATATTTGTGTTTGTATGGGTAGGCGTGTGTGTGTGCGTTTGTCTGTGTGTATGTTTGTGTGTGTGTGGGTGGGCGTGTGTCGGCGCGTGTGTGTGTGTGTGAGGGCGTGTGTTTGCTCATGTATGTACGTTAACAGATAGCCTTTTAATGTGTGTTTGTGTGTGTGCATGTGTTTGTGTTTGTGTGTATGTGTGTAGGTGGGCGTGTGTCGGCGCGTGTGTGTGTATAGGTGTGCGTGTGAAGGCGTGTGTGTGCTCATGTGTGTGCCTTTTTATGTGTGTTTGCGTGCCTCACTCTTCAAACTAATCTCAACATAAGACACAGAATAGTCTTGTTCTCTTTTTATATCTGTAATGACAACAACAACAATAACATTGGTGATAATGGGACCAATAATGACAATAACGCCCTCTACCACCACCACCACCACCACCACCATCACCACCACCATACCACTGCCGCTGCAGCTGAATCCAACACCATATCACCACCACCAGCGCCGCCACAATCACCAGAGTCACTACCACCAACACCACCAACAACACCATCACCACCACCAACACTACCACAACAATCAACAACAGTAACAATAACAACCGCCGACTTCACCACCACCATCACCGCCACAATCACCACAGTCACCACCACCATCACCGCCACAATCACCACAGTCACCACCACCATCACCGCCACAATCACCACAGTCACCACCACCATCACCGCCACAATCACCACAGTCACCACCACCATCACCGCCACAATCACCACAGTCACCATCACCATCACCACCACCAGCACCGCCACAATCACCAGCAACACCAACACCACCACCAACACTACCACCACAAACAACAACAACAGTAACAATAACAACACTGCCGCCGCCGACTTCACCACCACCATCACCACCACCAGCACCGCCACAATCACCACAGTCACCACCACCATCACCACCACCAGCACCGCCACAATCACCAGCATCACCAACACCAACACTACCACCACAAACAACAACAACAGTAACAATAACAACACTGCCGCCGCTGACTCCACCACCACCATCACGCCACCACAGTCCCCACCACACTTCCACCATCACCACCACCACCACCACCACCACCACCACCACACCACCACATACAACAACGACAACAAAAATAACAGTAATTATTGGCAGTATCGGTAGAGGGTCGGACGCCATGCTTTGCAGTAAAGAGTTACGGCCCTTTATGATCTGAATTCAAATCTCACCGAGGTTGACTTTGCCTTTCATCCTTACGGGGGGTCGATAAAACAAAGTACCAGTAATACACTGGGATAATTGCTGGCCTTGTGCCAAAAGTAGAAACAATTATTATTATTATTGCTATTATTACCCACTCTACTACCTTAAGTATTGAGTACTCTGGTGCGTTATGGTCCATCTGGTTCCTTACCACAACTCCTTCGTTATATATATATATATGTGTGTGTGCGTGTGTGTGTGTGTGTGTATACTGAGAGAGAGAGAGAGAGAGAGAGAGAGAGAGAGAGAGAGAGAGAGAGAGAGAGAGAGAGAAAGAGAGAGAGAGATTTCAATGTCTAAAAATCTTGTTACCCAGTAGGTTGTTGTTGTCTTTTAACTATCTTTGCTGTCATTAGTAATTAAACTGACATATTGATATTACAATAATAACCTTACGAAATAGCAAATGAGAATTGGGATCTAATCACAACAAATTCTTTGTCCCCTTTCAAATATCCATAGGGGTCTCCAGTCCCCCTCATTCTCCCTATTCTATTGGGCTTTTCTTTTCTTCAAAATCCCATTAGTTTGTCATTGAGCTGGCACATTGTATGGCAACAAATTGAACAGCTGTGGTTGGTTGCTATTTTTTTTTTTGCTTTATATATATATATATATATGTGTGTGTGTGTGTGTGTGTGTGTGTGTGTGTGTGTGTGTGTGTGTGTGTGTGTGTGTGTGTGTGTGTGTGTGTGTGTGTGTGTGTGTGTGTACGTATGTATGTAGGGGTGCATGTGTATACACAGGTAGAAATACACACACAAACAAAAGAAATTGTTTCTTAAAGACTGTCGTCTCTTTATTGGAGAATTTAGATTTAATTTTCTTTATTGTCACTGTATAGAAACACAACGAAAACCACGGACCAATGACACCACCTCAATGGGATCGCTTGACACGCTAGAAAACATAGCAAGAAAAATACTCTGAAATCAAAGCCTGTTTATTTTTTTAATTTATTTATTTATTTATTTATTTATTTATTTATTTATTTATTTATTTATTTATTTATTTGTTTCTTTCTTTGTTTGTCGCCATTAGGAGGACATATTGGATAATGTAGTCTGTGACAAAATATGTCCAAAAAGATGTGATGGTCATTGCTAACGTCTATTTTATGGAGACTGACCAATAGCTGGACTATAACAACAATGAAACCTGGATTTATTTAATCATTTAATCAGGAGAGTATTAATATAATGAATATATATCCCCATTCTATAAACATAGATGTATAAATGTATATCTGTATATATGAATATATATATGTGTGTGTGTGTGTGTGTGTGTGTGTGTGTGTATGTGTGTGTGCGTGTGTGTCTGTGTGATTCGTACTCACGATAATTTATTTGCAGCCAATGGTTTCATGAGCTAGAAAAATTTGCAAAACTGTTAGTCATGCACTGTTAGTCATGCCCTTATGTGAATGCGTATAAAAATGGCCGAAGGAGATTTTGAAAAATATCTCACGGGAAATGATGAGAAAAAACGAGAAAAACCATGAAAGAGTAGCAGTGATAAAGGGAGAATAACTCTGGCATATGAAAATAAATTTCCCATTAGAAACAGCTATGAAAAACGAAAAAATATTGAATATTAGTCTGTCTACTACATACGTATATATTATCAATATGTTATCAATTTATATCTATATACTCATTCACACACACACAAACACACACAAACACACATATATATATATATATGTGTGTGTGCGTTTGTGTGTGTGTGTGCGTATATGTGAATGAGTATATATATATATATATATATATATACGTTATTCCGGGTTGAATCGGAGGTAACCACAGTAAGTAAGGTACTCAATACATAGCAGAGTATAAAAGTTTTAATATAGAAGAGATTCTACAGGACTAGAACTGTTTCATTCTTTAGAAATCATCAGGAATCATGATGATTTCTAAAGAATGAAACAGTTCTAGTCCTGTAGAATCTCTTCTATATATATATATATATATATATATATATATATATATATATGCTATGGCCCCACTCGGTCACGAATGACCATGGTTTTGCACCTAGAAAGTTTCCCTCTGAGGCACAAGCCTGAAGACCAGCAGTCACCCAGGCATACCAGTCTCCCCTCTCCACGCCACCGATGTTGTCCAAGAGAAAGGCAAAGGCCAATACAGCTTGGCACCTGTGGCGTCGCAACTCATTTCTACAGCTGAGTAAACTGGAGCAACTTGAAATAAAGTGTCTTGCTCAAGGACACAACGCATCACCCGGTTCGAGAATCGAACTCACAACCTCTCAATTGCAAGCCCAATGCTCTAACCACTAAGCCATATATATATATATATATATATATATATATATATATATATATGTGTGTGTGTATATATATATTTTTATATATATATATATATATATATATATATATATATATTGGATATATATATATATATATATATATATATATATATATATTATATATATATATATATATATATATATATATATATATATATATATATATATATATATATATATATATATATATATATATATATATATATATATATATATATATATATATAAATATATATATATATATATATATATATATATATATATATATATATATATATATATATATATATATATATCCAAAATTAAGATACATCTAAATGAATATAATCTAAATCAAAATTATGGGTGTCATGCCAGAAAGACATGCGCCATATCACCCGCAAAATAAGCTCTAAGATTCTAACGAATAGGTCCGAGCCTTTTATAATAACTAGAAATTGATTAACATATAAATAAACATGAATAATCACAGGAGATAACTTTTACAAGTGTGTAACCACACATAGCTAGGTAGATAACTAAATAAAGTTAACGAGAACTTCAAAAATAGATACCTACCTTATAATATGATTAATCTTTCCTGTATATATTCCATTAAAGAAATATATTTCACCAATTAATCGAATGGTAAACCACGGATGCCGATACTTGGATTTTCAACAAGGAAGATATATATATATATATATATGTGTGTATGTGAATATATATATATATATATATATATATATATATATATATATATATATATATATATATATATGTATGTATATATATATACATATATATATATACATACATACATACATATATATATATATATATATATATATATATATATATATATATATATATATATGTATGTATGTATATATATATATGTATATGTATATACATACATATATATATATATATATATATATATATATATATATATATATATATATATATATATATATATATATATATATATATATATATATATATATTCACACACACACATATATATATATATATATATCTTCCTTGTTGAAAATCCAAGTATCGGCATCCGTGGTTTACATATATATATATATATATATATATATATATATATATATATATATATATATATACATATATATATACATATATATATATATATATATATATATATATATATATATATATATATATATACATATATATATATATATACATATATATATATATATATATATATATATATATATATATATATATATATATATATACTCATTCACATATACGCTGACAAGAAATGATCAGATGAGAAAAGCAACAGGAGATTGTAAAGTCATAAATTCGATGTCAGTGAGATAATTGTTTCTACGTTAGGCACAAGGCCAGCAATTACCCAGTGTATTACTGGTACTTTATGTTATCGACCCCGTAAGGATGAAAGGCAAAGTTAACCTCGGCGGGATTTGAACTCAGAATGGCAAGGGCCGTAACTCTATGCGCTGTCAGTGAGATAATATTAGTCTAATCGTGTTATATCCGTCTTGGGTAAGGAGGGGTGCATATAAAGATAATAAGGTAATTGTTTCTACTTATGGCTCAAGGCCACCAATTACCCAGTACATTACTGGTACTTTATTTTATCGACCCTGTAAAGATGAAAGGCAAAGTTAACCTCGGCGGGATTTGAATTAAGTCGGTAAAGGGACGTAACTGAGCTGCAAAGCATGGCGTCTGACCCTCTACTGATACTGCCAATTCATAAGATAATGATTGAGAGAAGTTATGTTTGCAAATGTTGAAAAATAAAGTATAAAGGACTGCAAACGTGAAAAGCATTACTAAGGTGGATTTTTTTAATTTTAAAATTACAAAACACCTCCCTTACCATCCTCCGGGGAAACGCCTTCACCATTCGGTCCCCCGGGATCGTGGGGCGGCCAGCACGTGGGACCCATTTGCTCATAATACAGAGAGATGGAAGCGATGACAGTGGGAGTTCGGCTCTTTTGTGTTCGTACCTGGTGTGCAGCGTCAGTTGTCCATAATGAGATAAAAGTCGCATGATTTTCCTCGTCCTTTCCTTGTTTGGCTTCTGGAATCAGCCGATAACTACAAGTTGCCAAAACCATCTTTGTATTTTAGCGTATAAATATTTCTGTGAGAAAAGCTTTTCTTCATATGACACACACACACACACACACACACACACACACACACACACACACACACACACACACACATATAGTAATAATAATAAATGTGAAGACTAAAATCCGAAGAGGGCTCGATAAGGATAATATATATATCAAAATATATAAAACCGTAGAGCAAATATTTATTCAGATCTCGTTAAGGCTGAAAGCAGCCATTCTTTGCTTAAACTTTAATCTGTTATTTTAATATATATATATATATATATATGTGTATGTTTGAGTGTGTGTGTGTGCGTGTCTGTGTGTGATATCGTATTATGAATGAATGAACCCTCGATATGTAAACATAGAGGTAATATATATTTTAATACATAATTGTTTCTACCTTTTTTTAATACATAATATTACATTATTACACTTTAAAAAGACAGTCAGTGTGTGTGTGTGGGGGGGGGGGGGGGGTAGGTTTGTGTCACAGAAACAACATAACAACAACAACAACAACAATAAGATGAACTCTAGAAACATATTAAGCATCAGCAATTATAAGAACAAAATAAAACATTTTAATTTATCTTCACATGAAGCTTCTTTTACAAATAAAATAAATAAAAAGTAGAGCAAAAATTATTGAGAAATTTTCTGTTACAGAATTGTTAGTAAAACGTTGTTTCGTCACGAATAAATATCGATGATGGTTGGCCAATTCAGTTAGGTTCTTTAGTAATAATCTCAATTAGATTGAACAAGTGAGAAAACAGTGTGTGGTAGATAATATTCCTGGTTATTCTGCTAATAAGAATTTGACAGAATTCAATTCCAGACACGTTCTCAAGTTACACACCCTTTTCACACATCCGAAGAACATGTTTATCGGAAATTGGCTTCGCTCGGTAAATAAATTCAATTAGTTGGAACAAGCAATATTATAGTTTGATGACTTCCTTTATCTGTAGATCAAAATTTTCTCTCTTTTAGTATATGGGAGGTGCAGCGCACATTGCTGAATACAACATCCGGCTACTCACTATATTTTGACTCTGTCAACTCTTTTCTTTCTCTCATATGTCACCCCTTCTCTCTTCTTCTATTCATCCTTTCTTCCTCTAGCTAATCCTCTCTCCTGTTTATACCCCTACCCCTCGCTCTCCCCCTCTCTCTCTCTCCCTCCCGAGTAATTCCCAGCTTTCTCCCGTTTAACCTCCTCTCTCCTCTTCCTCTGTTCATCCTTCTCTCTCTGTCTCTCTCTCTCTCTCTCTCTCTCTCTCTCTCTCTCTCTCTCTCTCTCTCTCTCTCTCTCACTCTCTCTCCCGAGTAAGCCCCAGCTTTCTCCCGTTTAACCCCCTCTCTCCTCTTCCTCTGTCCACCCCCTCTCTCTCTTTCTCCCTCTCACTCTCTTCCTAACCTTTACTGGTATATTACTATTTATTACCCAAGTTCGTATTTTAGATCACTAGAAGTCGTGCTTCTCTAAACTACCCAACAGGAAATAATTACTTAATTGCGCTATTATTTACTAAACACACGTACAACATAATGGCCAGTTGACCACACAAGATTTCCCTTACCATACAATAGCAAAGGAAGTGATTTTCTTTCGAAACTTGATGGACTTCTTTTCTTCCTTTATTTCTTTATATTTTATATTTCATTTTTATTTTTAACCAGTGGAAGGGCGGTGGATTGGCAATAACGGTAGAGGGTCGGACGCCATGCTTTGCAGCATAGAGTTATGGCCCTTTTTGATCTGAGTTCAAATCCCACCGAGGTTAACTTTGACTTTCATCCTTATGGGGTCGATAAAATAAAGTACCAGTCACGCACTGGAGTCGATTTAATCGACTTTCCCCTCTCCCCAAATTACTGGCCAATTACTAGAAATCATTTTTACCCAGTGAAATAATTTACATCTTCCATTGGTTCTACACAAGAGAAAAGGAGAAAATGTTAAGTTATTCGAGTAGAAGTGAGGCAGAGGTCGGTTGGAGTGGAACAGAAGTAGATGCAAAATATGGGTAGAAATTTAAGACTGAGTACCCTGGGAAACCTGTGGAAGAACGAGTGACAGCACAGAGGCAAATTAAAAAAAAAAAAAAAAATTTCTAAGGACTTTAGATGTGGATTTCGAGATATGTTTCCTTACATTTGTTTTTAATATTTTTCTTCCTGCGAGTATGGAGGTGGTCTCCTTTGGGAGGGGTGGTGGAATAAAAACGGGGGTGGGAGATCTGAAAAATTAATAAGCTGGAGCCTGGACGGGGGTGATTATTCAAGATTTGGGAGTAGGTGAATTATAGACGGACGTAAGAATGAAAACTCAATACCGAAATAGAGTTTAAATATTATGGCTAACTAAGCCTTGTTACTCTGGAGTCCCACCTACGTATTCACCGAATCATCAGACAAGACTGGTGATCCTGTGAGTGCGAAGGTGAAACTTTAGTGTAACAAAGCTCACCAATAGTCATAAATGTATGTATATATATATATATATATATATATATGTGTGTGTGTGTGTGTGTGTGTGTGTGTGTGTGTGTGTGTGTGTGTGTGTGTGTGTGTGTGTGTTCAGAAAAGATTGCTTTGGTAATAACAGGACTAAGCAGGAGAAAGCTCTCAACAATCGTAGTTTTTAGTTATGATGGAGAATTTCATAAAAATAACAAAATAAGATGCTGAGGTTACATATATCTTTTAATCATTATAATTATTTCCACGGTTCTCCATGCAATTGAGATGTGTTTCATGTATTTGCTGTTGACTATGAGAACGGTATCCTCAGATGAATATTCGATATGTTTGATATGTCGCTGGCAGGAAAAAACACACGCCCTATTGCTTGTGTGCCCAACAGACATATGAGTTCCTTGAAGGGTTTGCCAGCCGTTGTGTTTGCTAGAAAAAGCTATCAACGAAAAAAACTTCTTTTATTGATAACTCGAGCTCCCCTCTCGATTATTTCCATAATTTGGGTGACACACAAATCGCATGAGTCATGTCCACCCCCTCTTTAGGGTTGGGCTGAGGCTACTTTGGGCCACTACAAGATGTATTCTAAGTTATCATGTTTGAGACGCCACACCAGTTCTGAGAGGGCGGTGCTGTATTTCTTATCAACTCTCCTAAAGGTGTGTCAGTGATTGTACCAGCGTTCCTTAAATTTATTAGCCGTAGCTCCGATATAGGTGAAGGTTTGGTTGTTGGCATTCACTCTACATTCATATACTAAGTCACTGCTAAGACACTTTCTCTCCAGGGGGCAGTTACTGGGATTTCTACAATTACAGCTCGGAGGGGTGTTGCCGTCCGGATCTCCGGATCGCGTTGTATGATTCCCCGGTCTTTCACGGTTTAAGATGTTACCAACAGAGGAAGAGGCATTTGCGTGGTGCGCCTCCTCGTGGCTGCTGTTTCCCCTGGAGTTGCGGACGTTTTTTAATCTACTGCGGTTTAAGGCTTCTATATTTTGCGCTAGGTTTCTAGCTGTGGAGTAGGACAATTTAAAAGTGTGCCTGTTGAAAATGGCATGGTACCGGTGCTGCTTATGGAAATGCTTATCCAAAGCCCTGATGAAAGAGGCCGCTAGGTTATTGCGTAAACCGGCGCAGAATGGAGGGGGTGGTTAAACTAAATGACATTACGGGAACGGGTTCGCTTCCTGTTGTAGTCACCATCTCGATTGCATGGAGAACCGTGGAAATAATTATAATGATTAAACGATATATGTAACCTCAGCATCTTATTTTGTTATATATATATATATATATATATATATATATATATATATATATATATATATATATATATATATATATATATGTATGTATGTATGTATATATTTATTTATTAAAATAACAGATTAAAGTTTAAGCAAAGAATCGCTGTTTTCACCCTTAACGGGATATATATCGAGCCCTCTTTGGATTTTAGTCTTCAAATTTATTATTATTACTATATATATATATATATAAATATATTTGTATATATTTGTATTACTATCTCCTAGACCTAATGATTAATTGATTAATTTAATTTGACAATTCAATTGATTGGTTAATTATTTAAGTTTGTTTAATAACGGTCTGGTTGGGTGCTTAATTCAGTTTGTGTATGGAATTTTTTCCATTGCTGATAATTTGAATTTGACCGTCTTAAACCGGGGTTACCTCCCTTTGGAGTAACATGTGCTATCACCTGGGTTTGGGTTAGAACGAAAGCCTGTTGAGAACGTAAGTCCTCTGTTCGATATTCCAGAAACCTAACTTGTATACACCACAAGCGGATTTTGTTGATTTCGGATTTACAGAAACCTCACTTAGATATTCAATAATTTCGAAGTGACTGTCCAGGTTTGTTATATATACAGATATGTATATATATATATATATATATATATATATATATATATATATGTATGTGTATGTATTTTTTCTCATTAGTCAGTTCTTTCATTGCTACAGATCACGCGGCTGAATTAGCGGTCGCTATCTTCAATTTGCAAAGCCCTTTAAACTGTATGTTATTACTCTGAGGTCTATACCTTGTCGGGTGCTTGACTGCACTGCTGAAGGCATTCGTTGGCTTAGCTGGTGCTCGAACATGCTGTACTTTCATTTGTATATATGTATATATATATATAGTAATAATAATAAATGTGTAGACTAAAATCCAAAGAGGGCTCGATAAGGATAAATATATATCAAATATATAAGAACCGTAGAGCAAATATTTATTAAAATAACAGATTAAAGTTTAAGCAAAGAATCGCTGCTTTCACCTTTAACAGGATCTTCTGAAACATCTCATATATATATATATATATATATATATATATATATATATATATATATATATATATATATATTTATATATGAGATGAATAAATTGAGTATAATACCAGTTTATTACCAAATGCAAAGAAACTCGATATATTAACCCCTTAGGAAAGGGTACAGAGCATATTTTTTTAAAAACTTATATACATACAATATACAGGGGCGGTGGAATTGTTGGGTGCACCCCCCCCCCCCCAATTATATTGTTCTCCTCAAACTACCAAAACACATATCTATTTGGATATGCGGTACGATTTATGTACATGTTATGTTTATCGCATATCGAAGAGTGCAAAGAGCTAACTAATCACAAGTAAATTGACACCAAATGTCGTCTCCCCAATTCAGAAATGCTTCCACCGCCCCTGATATATATATAATACGATATATATATATAATATATAATATATATATATATACGGCTTAGCTCCGGCCGTTTCGACAGCTAGATCCGAACTAACCCAGCCTGGTGGATTAGTTTGTATCTAGCTGTCGAAGCAGCCGGAGCTCAGCCTTCCAGTTCCTGACTCAGGTGCGTTATGGTCCACCTGGTTCCTTACCACACTTTCTTTCTTATATATATATAACCAACTAAAATCTAAATTTAATATTAACTGTTTTGTTTCCCCACTCTCGTTATTGTTCTATAATTGGTTGGGTAGGAGTTGGATTATAGAAAACTAGACGTTGTAGGTAGGGTCTTACTGGGGACTGGAAGATAATAACTGGTGAAATAACATTAAGAATTGATTGTTGAAGACCAGTAGGTGTGACGTAGTTGTTAGCAGGGTATTATTGGGGTGAAATATTAAGGATTGGTAGCTGAAGACTAGTAAACGTGAAGACGAGATCGGACGATAGTTACTGGTAAAATAACTGGTAAAATGAATTGATGGTTGAAAACTTGTAGACGTGAAGCAGTTGTTAGCAGTGTATTACTGGGGATTGGACGATAGTTACTAGTGAAATATCATTAAGAATTGATGGTTGAAGACCTATAGACGTGAAGAGGTTATTGGCAGAGTATTCCTGGGGATTGGACGATAGTTACTGGTGAAATAACACTAAGAATTGATGGTTTAAAACCAGTAGAAGTAAATTTTAAAACTCCTTGTTTATCTTGTTCGTCATTCCCTTTACGTTGTTTCTATCTATTTGTCGTCTGTTCTATCGTCTGCCTGCTTATTTCGTCTTATTTATATTCATTGTTTATTTTATTCATTATTGCATATCATTTTCCTTCTTTTATTGAATCGTTTTTCTTTATTTTATTGTTTCTTTATTTTATTATTTATTTTTTAGATCTCTTAAATAGAAAGATTTTCTGCTGTGCCGTTTAAATAGGCGTTTCTGTTGTAATGACGGAGAGACCACAGTCATCGAGGCTATCAACTTCCTGTTAAGGTGTCACGAGTCACACATATCAAACCAGTGAATGGAAACTGTCTCTTGAAATCGCTGCTTTAGTTAACCATAATAAGCCATATTTACAGGTAAGGCTAGTTAAATGGGTGACAGTGGTTGTAGAGCTGAAGAGGGTTGTATGTATATATATATATATATATAGAGAGAGAGAGAGAGAGAGGGGATGAGAGAGAGAGAAAGAGGTAGGGATATATATAGAGAGAGGGGTTGAAAGAAGGACTGTGATTACTGCAGAGTATTATGGTGTCAAGGTAAGATGGAGTAGAAGAGAAATGGAAATAATTTTCTCTCCCCTTCCTCCTCCTCCTCCTCCTCCTCCTCCTCCTCCTCCTCCTCCTTCTTCTTCTTCTTCTTCTTCTTCTTCTTCTTCTTCTTCTTCTTCTTCTTCTTCTTCTTCTTCTTCTTCTTCTTCTTCTTCTTCTTCTTCTTCTACCCCATCATGTGACTCACAGGTATCCGTGACCCGATGACAGTAAATCATGCGAGACACCGATGTCGTGAAACGCGAGGTTTGGTGGTGGTGGTGGTGGTGGTTATGGTGGTGGTGATGATGATGGTGGTGGTGAGGGTGATGATGATGGTGGTGGCGGTGGTGGTAGTGATGATAGTGGTGATGATGGCAGTAGTGGTGGTGATGGTGATGGTGGTGGTGGTGGTGGGGGGGGGTGATGGTGGTGGTGGTTATGGTGGCAGTGGTGGTGGTGGTGGTGGTGGTGATGTTGGTGGTGGTAGTGGTGATGATGGTGGTGGTGGTGGTGGTGCTGGTGGTGGTGGTGGTGGGGGTGGTGGTGCTGGTAGTGGTGATGATGGTGGTGGTGGTAGTGGTGGTGGTAGTGGTGGTGATGGTGGTAGTGGTTGTGATGATGATGATGGTGGTGATGGTGGTGGTGGTGGTGGTGATAGGGTAGCTGTGGGTTAATAATGGTGGTGTTTGATGTCGATAAATAAAAATAAACTGTTGATTAGGCTGTTGTTGGTGGTCCGGGGTATATATAGTGGATATAGGTTAGTGGTGGAGGTGATGGTGATGGTGGAAATGGTAGTGGGGGTGTAATAGTGTGACAGTGGTAGTGGTAGTGACAGTGGCGGTGGTGGTTGTAGTTATGTGGTTGTATGTGTATGTTTACACAAATACCTTAAGGATTGCATATTTACATGCGTGTGTATTTACGTTTGTGTGTATATATATATATATATATATATATATATATATATATATATATATATATATATATATATATATATATCCGGGAGAGATGACCCCTTAGCCTTTGTCAAGGCAGAATTCTAGAAGGAAAACTCTGATATAACACCTGCAACTCTGATGGTATCCAAAGATGTTGCCTTGTTCTTCTTTTTGGTAAATATCATCTTGGTTAAGAGAGTGGGACTGGCTTTGTGCAGTGCCTTTGCTCACTATAAAAGCTTCACAGCACAGGCATTGCTTTATATCTGGAGATCTCTCTGCACTTGTCGTCACATGGTACCATGGGCCCAGCACTATGTGTCAATAATTGTCACAAGTGTAGTGTTTGTACCAGAGTTTTCAAGTCGCTGGCTGGACTAAAAAGTGACACTCGTTCAGCGCATCGGTAGGGGTTCTCCTACATGGATATAAAGTAGTGGCCGTACTCGAAAACGAGTTGGCAGCCACCATATATATATATATATATATACACACACACACAAACGTAAATACACACACATGTAAATATGCAATCCTTAAGGTATTTCATATATATATATTTATATATATATATGAAAGAAATAGGATTTCGCTTCAAGCATAGCTTTATACAATTTGTATAAATATTTCGTATCTCCAAAGAAATACGGTTTTAGGAAGCCGTAGCTATGCATTTCAGGCTTAACTGGCCATCGTCAGGACAGTCCCTCCCACCGCTTGCGACTGCTGGGCTAGAAGACAGGCGAGAATATATACTTTTCTCTTCTGTGTAAATGAGGTGATTAATCTCATTTGCATATGAAGCTGCATGAGTAATATATTCTCGCCTGTCTTCTAGTCTAGCAGTCGCATGCGGTGGAAGGGACCGTCCTAACGATGGCCAGTTAAGCCTGAAATGCATAGACGGTTGTCCCCCTTGCTTCTGCTGGACATCACCAGAGGGCGTTAGCCCCCCGGTGTTTGCATAGCTACGGCTTCCTAAAACCGTATTTCTTTGGAGATACGGAATATTTATATATATATATATATATATATATATATATATATATATAGTGAAAAATTGAACGGGAACAAAACAGAGAGGCAGTACGAACAAATGTTTATTAGTTTCACGCTCTTTATGGTGATTGGTGGTGGACGACGTTTCTGGCATAAGCCCTTCTTCAGGCGAAAAGTGTGTGGGAAGAGAGTTCCAATGATGTGTAGGGGAGTGGGGGAGAGACATTTAGAAGAAAGGGGGTGAGAGGAAACGGTACAAATGAAAATAAATATAAAAGCTAAATAAAAATAAAAATAAACATGAAGTAAAACAAGTGGTGGAAGAGTGTGGGGCGTGTAGGGGTGGTGGCGGGTGGAATGGGGAGAGGGAGGCGGGGTGTCCGAGCGGGGAGGGCTGAAGGTGATGTGTGTGTGTAGGTGTACGTGTGTGTGTGTGTGTGTATGTGAATGTGAGAGTTGGGGGAAGAACGGGGTTGCATGTTCAGGAAAATGTGTGTGTGGCTGGGGAGGGGTCAGAGGGGTGGGGAGGGGAGGAGAGGATTCCGGAAGCTGAGTGTGTAAATATGTGGTGGTACGCACGTGTGTGTGGTGTTTATACGTATTGTGGATGTAGGTGGCGTGTGGGAAACATTTTTTTTAGTGTATGTCCGTGGGTGAGATATATATATATATATATAAGTTAAAACAATGAAATTTTTATTTCATTGTTTTAACTTATATCATGACTCTGTTTTCCCTTTAATGTTTTATTGTTTTCTGAGATTTATCTTAACCTACAACATTTTCAACATATGGATTACATTGAGTTCTTCATACAGAATAGACCCCACAACTTACAGTGGATACCTCTGTATATATATATATATATATATATATATATATATATATATATATATATAGATGGAAAAAATTAAATTTCATTTCTTACTCTTAGTACGGATGTATATACATACATATATGCACACACATATATATATATATATGTACGTATGGGTTTACCGAACATTTATTATAATGCTCGGTTTGTTTGTAAACAAACAGCCCGAATTAAGCCGTACAGTGTTCGGCAACCATCGTTGCCATTTTGTTCAACACTGACAAAGGAATGCTGTACTAGTTTCTAGCTTATAAGCTGTCATCAGCACCGTATGCCTTCCTGTCAGTTGATTGAACGTTTGAAAGTAAATTACTTTCCTTATGCATATTAATGGCTGAGCAGCCTAATTTGCATATCGAGTGAGTTAGTCAGCCGGGCGTACAGAAAACGATAAATGGAAAAAATGAAAAAAAATGAAAAAATGAAATTCTTTACAAATAAACCGAGCATTATAATAAATGTTCGGTAAATCCATACGTACATATATATATGTGTGTGCATGTATGTATATATATACATACTACTGTTCGTCTGTACACATATATGTATGTACGTATACATACTTATATTTATGTATATTTATATATACATATATATATATATATGTGTGTGTCTATGTGTGTGTGTGAAGGCGTGTGGCTGAGTGGTTAGAGAATTGAATTAGCAATCGTGAGGTTGTGAGTTCGATTCCCGAACCGGGCGATGCGTTATGTCCTTGAGGAAGACACTTTATTTCATGTTGCTCCTTGCATGAGAAATAAGATAGATTGAGGGGACAGGCGGGTTGGAATTGGAAAAGAAGTCTTTAGATAAAAATAACAGTGAAATTCTTATATAAATGATAGTTTCTGATTTAAGCACAAGACAAACAATTTTGGGGGAGGAGAAAGTCAATTAAATTAATCCCAGTGCGTTACTGGTACTTTATTTTATCGACCTCATATGGATGAAAGACAAATCTATTCTCGGCAGGATTTGAACTCAGAACGTAAAGGTTCGTAACTGTATGCAGAGTATGTTGTTCACCATCATACCGGTACTACTAACCAACGTTGTGTGTGTGTGTGTGTGTGTGTGTGTGTGTGTGTGTGTGTGTGTGTGTAGTATGTTAAAAAAGAAAGGGGTTTCTTAAATGGGAATGAGACGTTCGAGAGTCACTCGTGGACAAAACCTCATAAAACCACGGTGCCCCGATTTCTAGGGTAAGTGCCCTACAGTCACACACTCTGAGCGGGCCCATTCACTCGGGTCATGCTCGCCTCTCTCATCAACCCTTCAACAAAGTGCTTTGAAGGCAGCACTTCATTCTCTATCTTGATTTTCCTCTTAATGTGAAACCCGAAGAAGTTGATCAGGGCTTCACCAAAGAAGAAGGTGCTCGTCTTCAAACCTTTCAAGCACATCTACCATATCTCTTGGCAACAAGACAGATAAAAACAGCCTTCCTTTCTTGACTACGGAAGGTGGCGGGACAAACTTCACAATGGACTCGGCTGATAGCCGGATTAGTATACGCGACAGCAGGTATACGCGACAGCAGGCGACATTGGACGATTGCGTGCACGAGGGCTTCGTCGCCCTGTGCACATCTCGAACATGCCCGGCTGTAGAATTTATCTCGAACTGGCAATGCTCCTTGGTAGCACTACCAGACCAAGGATTTCTGGAAATTATCCACGAACCCTGGATCGAAATAGTAATAATGATAAAGAATTTTAGTTTGCGGATGGCATCACAGAAAAAACGCTTCTGTGATTTGTTTTCTTTGTTCTACTTACTTATCTACATAAACGATGGTGATGATGAAGATGTGGAAAATATACTTGAAAGCGGCGAACTGGCAGAATCGGTAGAATTTCAGATGAAACTCCAACATTCACCCCGGCTCTCTATGCTCCGTGTTCAAATCCCACCGAAGTCACTTTGCATTTCATCCTTTCGAGGTCGATAAAAAAAAGTACCAATCCAGTACTGGGTTGATTCTTTATATCCCTTTACCACACATTCTCTCTTACTCTCCATGAAATCAACTGTGTTTAAACCTTGTGAGGGAATGTGCTCCACTAGGTTTTAAATGGCCAAGAAACAGCGCCCTTACGACTCCGCCAGGAGTTGCTGGTCCGTCCGTCCGTTCATCCATCCACCCACCAATCGTCTTATGAACTTTGTTTGGTCTTGTAACCTACACTTGGTTGTGTGGTATAATAGATAAATATATTTATTAAACACATTTCAAACAAATTATACAATGTTTGCAATAAATAAAAAATGATAAAGAAAGAAAAAATATATAATGAAAGTAAGGGTAAGTGGAAAAGAAACAACAGACTCCACACCCCGGTTGAGGTTGTATATCTCGGCTGCACCCCACGGACAAAATAGCGAAGGCATTGCCATGGAGAACAGTCAGCAACGCCTGCTTTATCAGCCACTCCACTCCATGAAGCAGACACTACACCCAGTTTAGGCGATATATCACTTCTGTTCCTCACAAACAAAAGAGCGATGGCATTGCAGTGGAGAGCAGCCATCTACACCCGTTGCATCAGCCACACCACCTCACGAGGTGGACTCTACACCCAGTCAAGGTAGTATATCTCGGAAGCACCCCAACGGTGGTTGGTGACGGTGGCAGTGAGATTGGTAGTGGTGGTGGTGGTGGTGGTATAGGTGGTGGTGATGGTGATAGTAATGATAATGGTGGCGATAATTTCCGTCTCGTTTTCAACCTAGCGGGGTTTTATATTATGGTCATTACAGAATAAATTCGACTTTTATTTCACAGTAAAGTTTATTTACATTGTTCATTTGTGTGAGAGAGGTGTGTGAGTATGGGTGTGGGTGTGTGTGTGTGTGTGTCTGAGATAGGGGGCGTGTGAGTATTTTGTCATTGCTTCAATTTATTACGTTGCTTTGGTCAACAAAGATCAAGCAATTTAGATAGAGTTTTACTTCCTCATAACGGGGAGGTTTGATTTTAGTACTATAAAATATATACACACATGTGTATATACCCGTAGACAAACACTCACTGACACATTTACACACGCATTCGCGGTGAATACAATACAGTAATGAGGGCATGAACATTGTTTTCCTAGCAGGCAGGGTGCCTTGTGAGATATTACTCATCGTAAAGTGGACCCCACTATGTAGTACAGAAACCACCAGGTATTACATTTTAAAAAGTGATTGAAAGCAAGCGGAAATAAATGTGAGAGAGAAAGAAACGAAATTGCTTATATTAACAACGTGTACTATAGTTTATGTTGTAAAATGTTAATAAAAAGTTACGTTTAATTGAAGAAACGTTGTTTCAGTACCGGGCTTAAAGTATCCGAGACTTAAAGACACATTAAAGACTGGATATACTGTTACTCAATGTTTCTCTGAAAGTAGAGTGAAACTATTTAAAGAAACATTAAATTGTTTCTACTTTTGGCACACCAGCATTACTGGTACTTTATTTTATCGACCCCGTAAGGATGAAAGGCAAAGTTAACCGCGGCGGGATTTGAACTCATACCGTAAAGGACCGTAACTCTATGTTGCAAAGCATGGCGTCCGATCCTCTACCGATATTGCCAATCTACCGCCATCATTAACTAATGATGGACATAACATTATCTAATGTTTATTTAAAAATAGGGTGAAGTGGTTTAAGTTGAAAGCACAGCTGGCTCCGGCTGACAGTACCTGCAATAGGGCCCCACTCCAGTGTTACAGATCCTTCTTCTTCATTTCGAAACGCTAGGTTAATTTTCGGCCTGTGTTGAGAAGGGCGAAGTGATGGAGCTTATTCTTTCATCATTTAATATTATATATCTGAATCTGTAGTTTTGAATACTCAACGATGTATAAACAGGGATATCATCGTATGTATATATATATATATATATATATATATATGTAAATATGATAATAATGGAGCTGCGGCGTTGCAAATGGGTTACATATGAAAAAGTTTGTCCTTCATCAGTGGCCTTCCAACCGTCGTAGGCATTTCGTCGCTTTAAAGGCCATATACCTGTTGCTTAAACCATTTTGTTTGTTACCCTAGCGTCCCCTTTATTTACGTGTCCTAACGACTTTTTTTAGCCGTTGCTCGCACCAACCTGAGGTATATGGCCTTTAAAGCGACGAAATGCCTACGACGGTTGGAAGGCCACTGATGAAGGACAAACTTTTTCATATGTAACCCATTTGCAACGCCGCAGCTCCATTATTATCATATTTACACATATATTTTTTCCTCCGCTGCTACACGTCTGTTTCGTTCTTTGTATCTTTACCCTTTCTAGCAGTCTCTCTCTCTCTGTTAGCCTCTTCCTCACCTTTCACTCACTCAATCTCTGTCACTACCTCTCCTCCTCCCCTTTCTTCCCGTTTGACTTGTCCGCAATCCTTTTCTCGCGCACACTTGGCCAAGCCGGTATGAATTTTTTTCTCTCTCTCTCTCTCTCTCTCTCTCTCTCTCTCTCTCTCTCTCTCTCTCTCTCTCTCTCTCTCTCTCTCTCTCTCTCTCTCGTCTGCGACTTCACAGAACTTATGTTTACCGAATTCGCAGACCAGACCCCTTCTTCCTCCCGTTAGACCTGTGCGAAATTCCTTCCTTGCTCACATTTCAACCAGGTTTGATGGTCTTTATTCTCTCGTTCACGATTCCACCGAATTTATATTCATAGAAATCTGGGACTTGTTTCTTTCTTCTTCATCACTTTCTGTTGCTTAAACCATTTTGTTTGTTACACTAGCGTCCCCTTTATTTATGTGTCCCAACGACTTTTTTTAGCCGTTGCTCGCACCAACCTGAGGTATATGGCCTTTAAAGCGACGAAATGCCTACGACGGTTGGAAGGCCACTGATGAAGGACAAACTTTTTCATATATATATATATATATATATAAATGGAAAAGAATGAAACGAAATTTCATTTCTCACTCTTAGTACGGCTGATACTTAAATGTAAGTATGTATGTATACGTACATACATATATGTATACAGACGTACAGTAGTATGTATATATATACATACATGCACACATATATATAAATGTACGTATGGGTTTACCGAACATTTATTATAATGCTCGGTTTGTTTGTAAACAAACAGCCCGAATTACGCCGTACATTGTTCAGGCAACCATCGTCGCCTTTTTGTTCAACACTGACACAGGAACGATGTACTAGTTTCAAGCTTATTAGCTATCGTCAGCATCGTATACCTTCCTGCCAGATGATTGAACGTCTGAAAGTATATACTTTCCTTATGAATATTAACGGCTGAGCAGCCTAATTTGCATATCGAGTGAGTTAGTCGGCCGGGTATACCGAAAACGATAAATGGAAAAGAATGAAACGAAATTTCATTTCTCACTCTTAGTACGGCTGATACTTAAATGTAAGTATGTATGTATACGTACATACATATATGTATACAGACGTACAGTAGTATGTATATATATACATACATGCACACACATATATATATATGCACGTATGGGTTTACCGAACATTTATTATAATGCTCGGTTTGTTTGTAAACAAACAGCCCAAATTACGCCTATATAGGAAAATGTTTAACCCCGGCGGCAGAGCTCAAGCTGTTTTGACGACTATTTCTGGACTAAAAACATATATATATATATATATATGTTATCTAACCTGAATGTGTTTTCGATGTTTTGATGTATTATGTGGCTAAGCCCGCTTGCCGCAGTTTTCAATTTGTTACGCTATCTAACGTAAGTTAATTACTCTAGGGTGACACACCCCATTGAGTGCTTTGCTGCACAAACCTAATTGTATCTCGTTAGCTTGGCCACCGCCAAAACTTCGATTTTACTAAACTTCCATTTGTATATATATATATATATATATATATATATATATAGTTTTAATATAGATGAGATTCTACAGGACTAGAACTGTTTCATTCATTAGAAATCATCAGGAATCTCATCAGATTCCTGATGATTTCTAATGAATGAAACAGTTCTAGTCCTGTAGAATCTCATCTATATTAAAACTGTTATACTCTGCTATGTATTGAGTACCTTACTTACTGTGGTTACCTCCGATTCAACCCGGAACAACGTATATATATATATATATATATATATATATATATATATGTATGTGTTTGTGTGTGTGTGTGTGTGTAACATGTAACCTAGTACAACCTGTCGCATGGTCGGGTCGTCGGCGACTAAACCGGCAACCCCACCAAGTTTATTTGGTGAGGAGGGTGATTTTGGACCCCCTGCAAGGCAAAAAACAAAACCTGACAATGGACGGAAGAACTCATAAGAGTCAACGGCCATCCGAAAGTGTGCAAATATCTATATACACATGTACCGCGCGGTTAAACCACTGGGAGTGAAGGACCTCTAGCTTTTGTCAGGGCATTTTTCTAGAAGGCAAATCAGGAAACTGGGATAATTCCGATATAAAACCTGCGGCTCAGTAGTAACCGATGTTGTTGATCTTTTCTTCTTTTCGGGTTATAGCTACTGTCGGTCAGAGAGTGGGATTGGTTCAGTGCACAGTCTTTCCTCACTTTAAAAAATATCTTCACGCACAGGCATTGCATGATAGAATTAATTAATAATTATTAATAATGGTATATCGTGCAATAGCCTTACTCGATATTTCCCCATTACCCACTCTACTACCCTAAGTATTGAGTACTCTGGTGCGTTATGGTCCATCTGGTTCCTTACCACACTTCCTCCGTTATATATATATATATATTTTATTAACGAATCGAATATTATTATTAATATTCGAAAAACTCAGATTATATATATATATATATATATATATATATATATATGAATGTATGTATAGTATATTTGATAATATACTGTATGTTTAATTAAAACATTTTGAAGACCTTGCGGTATTATTTTAAAGTAATGACTGTGTCACTACTTTAAAATAATACCGCAAGGTCCACAAATTGTTTTTAATTAAACATACAGTATATACAAATACACTATACATACATTCATGTATACATCGTTATTTCAGAGCACCAATCCTAATTTATATATATATATATATATATATTTATAGTTAAAAGAATAGAGGTGTAACACACAAGTTATTATATATTGGTAAACGGAATAGAAAATGCTGACAAATTGTTCACAGTTGAAAAATGGTTTAATTAGGAATAAAAGAGTATTAGTGATTGTATGGGTTAGTATTCAGTTGTGGTTTTAAGTTTTTAAGTTTTTACCGGTTGCGCATTTCTAAATGCTTTTCAAAAATAATTTTGAGATAGTGTCCGTGTTGTTTGCTATATATATATATATATATATATATATATATATATATATATATACATATGTGTGTATATATATATATATATTTATATACGAAGGCACTTGATTAGTCCCAATGACTGGAAACAGAAAAAAAGAATGGCTACTTTCGAAAAATTCCGTCTCTTTCACTTTTCCATGTTTCACGTGTTATTTTTTTGTTTTATTGCTCCGCCCATATTTATCATGACCAACGAAGTATATCAACCACGCCCATATAGGATATGGCTTATAAAATGTATCCCTCCGCTCTACATGAAATATATTGCAGCATATACGCTGAAAAAAATTCATTGCCTGATAAGTTTGCTCCGCCCAAATTCAAACAACTGTTCCGCCCACTTACAGTATGACTGACTGCTTACTCTATATGATGCATTAAATACATTTCCCCTTCCATATTCAATATTGCTGATATATATCTACGCCCACAAGTAATATAATTGACAGGTTATTAGTATTATTGTGGCCAATAAAGAAATGATTATTAATATTATTATTAAGGCGGTTGATTGGCAGAATCGGTTGAGCGTCGGACACCGTGCTTTGCAGCATAGTGTTTATGGCTCTTGCCATTCTGAGTTCAAATCCCGCCGAGGTTAGCTTTGCCTTTCATCCTTACATGGTCGATAAAATAAAGTACCAGTCACGCACTGGGGTCGATTTAATCGACTTTCCCTCTTTCCCTTCTTTCCCTTCAAATTGCTGGCCTTGTGCCTAAAGTAGAAATCATTACGAAGCGAGTAATTATATGGTGATGTTAGTTGGCATTGTGGTTCGATTAAATCGTCTTTCCCCTCCCACAAAATTGCTGGCCTTGTGCCTAAAGTAGAAACAATTATTATTATTATTTTCAAGTTTCACCTGGAAAGGAAGGTGAGAGTGGAGAGAGAAGTGCTGCCCCCCCCCCCCGTACATTTGCTAAAGGGTGGATGAATGTGGCGAGAATGGCCCGTGTGAATGGGCCTACTCTGACCATGCGCCTATAGGCTAGCTAATTTGAGGAGGAGAGGGGTGCACTTCACGGGTGCCCTAGAAGCGCAGGGGGGTTCAGGGTTGGTGGGGTACCTGAGTCCCCCCCCCCCCTGGGTCGTCCACCTCCCTATTAGGGAATTAATTTTGTTATATTTATGCATAGTTTATTTTATATATTTTATATCTTCATTGTTAAATTAGTCTTGCCATTGTGCACTTTTACTCGAGCTTATTGTAAACCCCCACTGTCCCTGTCTTTGTATTGTCCCCTACATATCGGCCCTTGTGGCCAATAAATGAAATCATTATTACTGGCAGTATTGGTAGAGGGTCGGACGCCATGTTTTGACGTATAGAGTTACGGCCCTTGCCATTCTGAGTTCAAATCCCGCCAAGGTTAACTTTGCCTTTCATCCTTACGGGGTCGATAAAATAAAGTACCA
>OZ024746.1:62041034-62053534 GCA_964016885.1 Eledone cirrhosa | reverse complement strand
AATTTTGACAACCTAAAATTTGAAAAAAAGATAATAAACAGCCTTCGGCCTCCAAGACGCATGGTATATTTTTGAGACTTATTTCAGGAAAAAGTAGCCGGGAAATACGGTACATGCTAGTCATAGAAACAAACCTTCGGAGGACCTCTTATCATATATCTGGGACAAAGATGGGATGATCACGGCTGGAACATCCTTGATCATAGTGTATAGAGTTTATTCTCACTTAATTTTAATATATACATATAATATATATATATATTATATATATATATATATATATATATTATGAAAATAAAATTAGAATTGTATTTCTCGCCTTAGCACAGCTGATACATAAATGTAAGTATGCATACGTACACACACACACACAATTACACACACACACACACACACACACACACACACACACATATATATATATATATATATATATATATATATATATACACTATCCAGGAAGCTCCAACCGTTAAGGTTGTCTTTTTTCAGGGTATGTCAATATTTATTTATAAAACTAATCTGTATTGTATTTTATCTGATGAAAGCGCACCATAATTTCCCTTGGTGGCCCTTGAAATATGTATAATAAAATAAATATAGTTTTATAAATATAGTTTCCATTTAATATATTGTATATTTACTCCAATCATTTGTTGAGTGCTTTATATCAGTAATAAAAATATTTTTAAGCTTGTTGTATCCCAACAAATTAAATATAACCTCTGCACAAATTTTCAATCACATATATTTTTATTTGTTTGACCCGAATTACTTGGTCTTTTTTTTGGTTGTGCGGATGATCGTTTAACCATCGTCTCAGTGTGTTTGGCCTTTAACGTATGTTGTAGCTCTGGTTCATCTGAATCATTGAGCACTTGCCACACATCTCGGAGGTTGTTTTTCGTTATTTCATAGGCCGAAATACGATTCTCGATAATTTATATTTATATATATATATATATATATATATATATATATATATATATATATATATATATATATATATATATATATATATATATATATTCATATGTACGTATGGGTTATATCGAATATTAATAATAATATTCGATTCGCTTGTAAACAAACGGCCCGATTAAAGTTGTGCCGTGCCGATGACAAATCGTCATCCGTTTATTCAACACTGGCGTTGAGGAACAATCAACATGTTTCTGGGTCATTACCTTTCATCAGGACTGTATACCTCAACGCCAGTGTTGAATAAACGGATGACGATTTGTCATCGGCACGGCACAACTTTAATCGGGCCGTTTGTTTACAAGCGAATCGAATATTATTATTAATATTCGATATAACCAATACGTACACACACACACACACACACACACACACACACACATATATATATATATATATATATATATATATATATATATATATATATATATATATATATATATATATATATATATATATATATATATATATATGGACTATTGATGACCTGGGGAGGTTAAACAAGGATAACGAAAACAACAAAAATATCACATATAATGAAGACGATAGAAACAAAGACCAGAGTGAAATTGATGTTATAATAGTTTAATTGAAGGGAGGAATAAATAATAAAGATAAAAGTAAACAAAACATAAAAATTAATTATAATTATTTACAAACATTTTAAAATAGAAGTCACGAGGTATAATTAGTTCGTGTGAAACACTAGTTAGTAAACGATTGTGTTGTGTGTGATGAATGTACGTGAAATATATATATGTATGTGTGTGTGTGTGTGTGTGTGTGTGTGTGTGTGTGTGTGTGTGTGTGTGTGTGTGTGTGTGTGTGTGTGTGTGTGTGTGTGTGTGCATTTACATGTATGTGTGTGAGTGTGTGAGTGTATATGTCTGTGTGTAAAATATGCAGTCAACCATGTCCAAAAAGCAGTATGGATCCAGTGATGAAACAGTCTATGATTCTTATCTTATATTTCAGATGTGCTGTTTGCTTGTTTGTCCAATGTACACTCCAATCTTCATCTCTTCAGCTGTTTCATTTATTTAACTTATTTAAATCATATATATATATATATATATATATATATATATATATATATATATATATATATATATATATATATATATATATATATATATATATATTAATTAAGGGTTAATTAGTCTCTAATAATATAAGTGAGTTTAGATAGAATACTTTTTTGTCTATTTTGTATGTACTCCCATAATTAGAGTTTATTCTCACTTAATTTTAATATATATATATATATATTATAAAAATAAAATTAGAATTTAATTTCTCGCCCTAGCACAGCTGATACATAAATGTATACGTACACACACACGCCCCCCCCCCCATATATATATATATATATATATATATATATATATATATATATATATACATATATGTGTGTACGTATGCATACTTACATATATATTATAAATTATTGTTATAATTAATTAATTAATTAATTAATTAATTAAGTTAATTAATTGAATGTTTGAGTTGGTACCTCGGACTTGGTTGAACTGCTAAAAATATTTTGTTCAATTTCGCTCTTTCTTTTATGTGGAATGGTTGTATGTAGATCATGTGTTGTGTATATGTGAATATGTATTGTGTACATCTATGAATATGTATGTATATTGTGGTGTATATTGTGTGAATCTATGAATATGTGCATATTGTGTATCTATGAATATATGTGTATATTATGTGTATCTATGAATATTTGTATATTTCGTGTATTAGTGAATATGTGTGTATATACGAAGTGTGTCAGAAAAGTTCCAGGACTGATGTCACAAAAGATTTATTTCAAACCCAAACTTCACACTAAGAGTTTTCTCCTTCAAAGTAATCCCCCTGGAGCATGTAACTGTAATCTTAGCTCTCTGCAGCGATCAACATTTTTTCTTCATAATTTTATATACATGTCCTCTATTTCAGGCCGTCAAGCAATGAGCACAGAGCAACGAACAAACATGAAAACTCCGTCAGAAGCACTGGGATTGCTGCAACAAGTGTATGGAGATGAGACGATGTCACGCTCGTGTGTTTTTGAGTGGTGCAAGAGGTTTAAAGAAGGACGCGGGGACGTGGAAGATGACCTCAGGAGCGGAAGGCCCTCAACAACCAGGACTGAGGTCAACGTTGAGCGCGTCAGGCAGATGGTGCGTAGCTATCGTCGGCTGACTGTTCGACTGATGGCAAATGAGCTGGGCATGAATCGGGACAGCGTCTGGAAGATTCTCACTGAACATTTGGACATGCGGAAAGTCTGCGCGAAGATGGTGCCAAAACTGCTGAATGATGTCCAGAAGGGTCGACGCATGCAAGTGTGCCAGGACATCCTCGAGCGTCTTGAAACCGAACCAGACTTGCTAGGGACAGTCATCACCGGTGATGAGTCATGGATCTTCGAGTACGACCCAGAGGGGACCCGTTTTGAAGACGTGGACGACATCAAAAAGGCCGTGACGACGGAACTGCGGAGGATACCGGAAGAATCCTTCTAGGAGTGCATGCAAGCGTGGCAGAAAAGGATGGAAAAGTGCATTAGACTCCAGGGGGATTACTTTGAAGGAGAAAACTCTTAGTGTGAAGTTTGGGTTTGAAATAAATCTTTTGTGACATCAGTCCTGGAACTTTTCTGACACATCTCGTATATGTATTATGTGTATCTGTAAATATGTGTATATATATATATGTGTTATGTGTATATATATATATTGTGTATCTGTGAATGTGTGTATATATATATATATATTGTGTATCTGTGAATGTGTGTATATATATATATATATTATGTGTATCTGTGAATGTGTGTGTATATATATATATATTATGTGTATTTGTGAATATGTGTGAATATATATATATTATGTGTATTTGTGAATGTGTGTATATAAATATATTATGTGTATTTGTGAATATGTGTGTATATATATATATATGTTATGTGTATCTGTGAATAGGTGTGTATATATATATATTATGTGTATCTGTGAATATGTGTGTATATATATATATATATATTATGTGTATCTGTGAATATGTATATATATATATATATATAAATATATATATATATATATATATATATATATATATATATATATATATATATATATATATATATATATATATATATATATTATTATGTGTATCTGTGAATATGTGTATACATATATATATATATATATATATATATATATATTATGTGTATCTGTGAATATGTGTGTATATATATATATATATTATGTGTATCTGTGAATATGTGTGTATATATATATTATGTGTATCTGTGAATATGTGTATCTGTGTATATATATTATGAATGTGTGAATATGTGTATGTATATATTTATATATATATATATATATATATATATATATATATATATATATATATATATATATATATATATATATATATATATATATATATATATATATATATTGTGTATCTGTGAATGTCCAAATTTCCAAATAGTGATATGTTTTGGGGTGTTTTCTTTTTTCCTTTTAGTCCGAGGAGGATAAGCAATGCCATGAGTTTTTGCAGGCCCACCCAGACCGGTGAGGTCGATGCGGTTTTGTTATTACATGAAATTCTGCAAGTTGATGCATTTAGAAAGAAAAACATGGGCAGGGAAGAAAATTCAGAAGAATGATGATGTGTGAAAGATGCATTCGGTGAAGTATTTAGGACGAAGTTTAATACGTAGTGACAGAAACAGTGGGTATGACGAGAGAATAAAAAGCATAAAAGGGGCTTGTATAGGAGTTACAAGCAGACTTATTAATCGGAGAAGCGGCAACCGTTGTATAAGCCGTAGAACGCCAGAGGGAATATGCAACATGTCGGTAGATGATGTGTTGCACAAAGTTGGTAAATAAAGGTTGTTGTTTTCCTATTCGCCTGATAACCTTTTGAGGAAGATGCATTCGTTTCTATGTTTAACAAACGTTTCCTTCCAGATGTGTGAGAAGTACTCTGAGGGGATTCACAACTTATAGAGTTAGCAATTGCTCAGAACTGCAGTACATTTTAGCTTTGTAGAAGAAGCCTTTTAGAGGCAGTTTTGTCTATGTATGGTCGCCATAAGATTATAAGGCCTAACAATTGCAGCGAGTTTATGTGTCTTGGCTTCACGTTGTTCATGATAAGGTAAGTTGTAATACTGGGAATATTTTCTTTGTAGGTGTAGTGGTTACAATTTGTTTGTTTTGTACGTGATTAAGTTTGGTTGTCATGGTTCCACTGCAGGAAGTTTTCGATGTATCTGTTATTAGAAGTAGTGCATGTCTAGCGCGTGATTGGCGATTGAGGAATGAAATGTGTTATCACCTGAAGAGTAATGAATGTGTATGGTTAGAGATAACAGAGAGATAGTCATTGATAAAGTTGAGAAAATGTATGAAAGACATAACAAAACCGTGAGACACATTTCAATTGATATGATGTAGATCTGAGAGAGAGAGAGAGGGGGGGGGGAGATGGATGAAGATAATGACAGACGACTTTGGCAGATATAGTCAAGGGATTTGCCAAAGACAAAGTAACAACATTGTTTTCACTAAATTTCACAAAGGCAAGAATATATTTATGTGGGACGTTGGAAAAGATGTGTCCAGTGAATTTACCTCTACGAAAACCTATCATAGATTTATTCATGTGTCCACCTGTAAATATACTTACATTTTTAGACAGAAAGGTATCGTTTCAGTAAGATTTGGCGGCTATTCCTAGCAGTTCGAACATTATGTTGTTATTTGTTGTTGTTTAGCCATAGGTCAGCCCTGATTGAGCTCAACTATGATCAAAGATCATGATGACAATCCCGCCTCTTTATGGATATTTTGGACTACATTATCGAATGTATCTTTTCCTTATTCAAGATATGAAAGTTTCTATTTCTAGCGGGTTAAGTGACCATGCAGAGGCTCACTTTGTTGAAAGTCTGACAGGAAAGATAGTCTACATATTTAGTTACGATATTTTAGGCTTGGATTTTACCGGAGTCGTATTCGGCCATTTTACTTCTTTTTTTTTTTTTTTTTTGCCGGCTTGATAAATACGAATTATATAGTAATGCGAGGGGGGGGGGAGATTTATTTGACATTTACTCCTATAAATATGCAACATTGGTTCCACATGAGGGATCAATATTATTACTGTAAAAAACAACGGAACAATAGAGCTGACTGAGTGTAATTGTAGTAGTTAGTCCTGTGCTTTTTTATATTAATTATTTGAGACCAATTCTAGGTAATGGTCAATTCTGATTTTCGACTGCCCGGACTTGACTAAAAACCAGTAACATATTGAGCTTGATTCAAATTATCCTATATATCCTTCTTTCTTTATGACATTAGGTTGTGATTGAAGAGAGATTTTACTGCTATTTCTAGCAGTTCACATGACCATATAGGCTCTACATTGTAGCAGCTTCCTCGTTGGCTCCTGTGTTGTTGTTATTGTTGTTGCTGTCGTCATTGTTTTTTCTGATTTTATTCTTAATCATCTGTAGTAGTAGTAGTAGTAGTAGTAGTAGTAGTAGTAGTAGTAGTAGTAGTAGTAGTAGTAGTAGTTATTGTTGTTGTTTGTGGTATTTAGCCCTAGGTCAGTTATGATTGAGCAAACATATACTCAAAAGTATTCCAACGGTGACCAACCCATATTTCTTGCAGACATATCTAAGACTATTGTATTTTACAATGTGTCCTTCTTTATCTAAGACAGTATCGCGTGATTGAGAGGAATTTGGCTGCTCTCTCTAATAGATCCATTGAACAATTAGAGGTTCTCTTGTGGCTTTGGATGTAGCAGTTATTACCAGTGCCTTGCTGTTGTTAATATTGAGGTTACGATTGTACTTGTTAGTGTTGTTGTTGTTGTTGATAATGACCATGATGATGATGATGATGATGATGATGATGATGATGATGGTGGTGGTGGTGACGATCGAGGTGGTGTTAGTAGTCGTGGTGGAGGTGGTGGAGGTGATCGTGGTGGTGGTGGTGGTGGTAGTAGTAGTGTTAGAGTTGATGATGGAGGTGCTGTTGGTAGTGGTGGTGGTGGTGGCGGCGGCGGCGGCGGCGTTGGTGATCGTGGTGATGAATATGGTGGTGGTGGTGGTGGTGGCGGCAGCGGCGGTGACGGTGTTAGGAGAGGTGGTGTTGGTGATAGTAGGGATTGTAGTGAAATTGATGATGATGAATTTCCCCCCCCCCCCCCCGGGAGAAGAGGAAGTGCCTGCTCTGCTACAATGGTCTAATTGCTGACTTCTCCAGCTGTTGATGTTGTGTCCGGATGGCCATCCTGTTGACATGGACAGGGATAGGGACAATGATTTTAGGTTTGCTGTTCGGGTCACCACCATGACGTCCGTGGATAATACCAGCTTTTACTCGTTTCCACTTGGCCCGTCGGTTTTGAAACCAGATTTTTACCTGGACTTCGCTAAGTTTCAAATTATGTGCAATCTGTGAGCGTTCTGTTAAGGACAAATATTTCTTACTATGAAATTCCTTTTCAAGTTCCAGCAATTGCTCGCTGGTAAACGCTGTTCGACGTCGGCGAGTTTTGTTGGAACCCGCACCACCACCATTAATATAATCATCTGATGTTTTACCTCCTACTTTAGTGTCAGAATCTGGTGACAATGACTGCCGTGATGACATTCCAGCATCACTGACATCGCTATCTGCTCCGTTATCACCGGACGTTAATCTTATACAGCCGTTATCTGCAACAACAAGAAAAAGAAATATTGAATATCAAAATCAATTCAAGTAAAGGTTATTGTTATTTATATTCAATATACATATGACCCTATACACTTATTATATATATATATATATAGTATTTCCTCTTGCTTTATCTTAGTAAACTGCCAATGTTTTATTTTTATTTTTATTTTTATTTTTATTTTTATTTTTATTTTAATTTTAACTTTAATTTTGTCCTTTAATATGACTGTAATCTTTGTATGTAAATTACCATGCTATATTATTATAATGGATGTCAACCCACTGTGGGTCAATATATACATATGTTTCTATATGTCTCTTGTGTTGAAAAGGAGGTCAAGTATGTTAAAAATCACTGAATAATTGCTCCGAAGACCCCAAACCTCGGTTTGGAAGAAACAATTGTAAGCAAATAAATGATTTAAACAGAACTTTGATTCATGTAATCTATATATATATATATATATATATATATATATATATATAAACATGAATGGACCTGTTATTTTTATCTAAAGACATTTTTTTCCAATTCCACCCCGCCCGTCCCTTCAATCTATATAATTTCTCATTCTTTCTTCTGATGAAAGACTAGCGTCCGAAACGTTAAGACCCTCTTCCTGCTATTTCAAGCGTTAACCTAATATATTCCTTCTATATACTGTACCGATTGTCTTGTTATTTCTGTTTACCTTTTACACACACACACACACACACACACACACACACACACACACACACACACACACACACACACACACACACACACACATATATATATATATATATATATATAAGAAGGTATGCGATTCGAAGGGCTGTGACAATGCAAAAGGTGTGGTACAATTTAAGATAAAAGAAGGTAACAAAGCTCGTCTGTTTTACCTGTTTATATACACACACACACACACACACACACACACACACACACATATATATATATATATATATATATATATATATATATATATACATATATATATATATAACTCAAATATTGGACTATACAAACAGAACAAACAATTATTTCCTATCTTCAGCAATCCGTTTCAAGCATGAAAATCCAAGGATATTACAGATATCAAAGGAAATTCAAGGTTTTCTTATATTTAGGATGGTAACTGACGAATCAGTCAGTTTGTTTAAATTTCTGGTGTCAGTTACTTATAGAATTAAATGATCTATTTCTGGTATCGTGTATTTTTCTCCCGTTTCTTACTAAGCACACACTTTCCTCGTGTAAAAAGTTCCCTTTCTCCCTCTTCTTCCTCTAGTTTATCTTTCTATTTCTCCTCCAATCTTTCAATCTATCCTCAGATGAAGAACAAACGTCTGAAAAGTTAAGACACCTTCCCTACTATATCAAGCGTTAAACTAATATACATCATCATTGTACTGTATTGTTCTCATGTGGTGTTTATCCTCGTTGACTTATCGCATACACACACGCATACAAAACTCACGCACACACACACACACACACACACACACACACACACACACAAACACACATACCCAAACACAAACACACAAACCCACACACACAAATACACACGTACTCGCTCACACACACGCACGCACACATTTACACACACACACAAACACATAAACACACATTCACAAACACACATATTCGCTCACACACAAACACATACACGCACACACACATTTACACACACATATATATACACACACACACCTATATATATATATACACACATATACACACATATATATACACACACACACACACACACACAAACACAAACACACCAACACACATACTCACATATATGGGATGTGTATGTGTGTGAGAAAGTAATAGTTGCTGTATACGTGTTTCTAGATTTACTTATTTGAAGTTAATATTTTTGTTTATTGAAATTCATCAAAAATATATAAATATATAAATATATAAATATATAAATATATTAAACATACAAACATCACATGGCACCGGTGACTAACTATATACCTACACAATAACACTCTCGGCATGTATTACAATATACAATGTGAACTGTATGTATCAAAATTGCTGCCGGAATTAATATATTTGAAATATATCTCACGTGAATATACAATCGATATGGATATCAAAATTTAAGATATGACTCATAACTCAATTAAAATTGTTCGGTTGGAATTTGATATTGGAAACCCAGAATTATCAAGTTAGGCAAATGTTACAAGGAAGATTCTCTCGTGTTTATTTTAAAATACATTTTTAACAACTGAAGTATTTGCTAGAATATACTGTCGAAAGTTCTCTTAAATTCTTTCTTAAAAAGACTAAAGTCATTTCAAAGTCTTTATGTAAAATACATACATAGGTACATACCTAGGTACGTACATACATACATACATAATACATGCAAGCATACATACATAGGTACTTACACACATACATCATACATTCATATATACATATACAATACAACATACCTATATACATGCATACATACATCATACATACATTATATATTCCTGCATATATATGCATACATATATACATGATGACTGCCCCCTCGTTATCGAGTATGGCCATTGCACGATATACCATTATTAATAATTATTAATTAATTCTATCGTACAATGCTTGTGCGTGAAGATTTTTTTAAAGTGAGGAGAGACTGTGCACTGAGCCAATCCCATTCCATGAGCGACAGTAGCTATAACCCGAAAAGAAGAAAAGATCAACATCATCGGTTACTACTGAGCCGCAGGTTTTATGTCGGAATTATCCCAGTTTCCTGAGTTGCCTTCTCCTAGAAGAATGCCCTGACAAAAGCTAGAGGTCCTTCACTCCCAGTGGTTTAACCGCGCGGTACATGTGTATATACATAATTACACACTTTCGGATGGCCGTTGACTCTTAAGAGTTCTTCCGTCCATTGTTAGGTTTTGTTTTTTGTCCTGCAGGGTGTCCAAAATCACCCTCCTCACCAAGTAAACTTGGTGGGGTTGCCGGTTTAGTCGCCGACGACCCGACCATGCGACAGGTTGTACTGGGTTACATGTTACCAGTAGCACTCAAGAGTGACCCGACATATATACATACATACATACATGCATATATATATATACATACTTACATGCCTACATATATACATACATAGATGCATACATATATATATGCATACGTACATGCATACATATATACATACATACATGCATACATACATACATGCATACATATATACATACATTCATGCATACATATATACACATACATACATGTATACATATATACCTACATACATACATACATATATATATATACATACATATATACATACATATATACATACATACATACATACATACATACATACATACATACATACATACATACATACATACATACATACATACATACATACATACATACATAAGAAAAATACAGGAGAAGGAGGACATCTACGGACCATTGATGAGGAGTTTACAAATTCAGTATCCAAGATACACCTTTAGCTTCATACCCATCATTATTGGAGCTACGGGTTATATACCAACCTGCTTGGACCAAAGTATGACTGAACTTGGATTTGCGGACAAAAAGCGCAGCTCCCTAATTCATAGTCTACAAATGGCTGCGATAGCTGGCACCTTCAAAATTTGCAAAACATTCTTGCGATTCAAGGGATGACAATTTCTTTTCTTTTACAACCTTGCCACCAGGAAGGTTGCCGGTCAAAAAAAATATACTCGAAATTAAGTGAAAGAGATAACATACATACATACATACATACATACATACATACATACATACATGCATACATAAATATATACATGCATACAAACATACATGCAAACTCTCAAACTACAAAACACACAAAGACATACGAGTATAATAAGTAATAAGCATACACTTGGCTTACACTGATACATGTGTACACACACATACGAGGTGTGTCAGAAAAATTCGTTTTCTTTTTTTTTTCTTCTTCTTCTTCTTCTTCTTCTTCTTCTTCTTCTTCTTCTTCTTCTTCTTCTTCTTCTTCGCCCACTTATTCCTGGTAAAGTAGACCCCGGAGAGATATGAATATAGAACGTAAAGGGACTCCACGAAATACTATAATCACTATAGTACTAGAAGGCGGTGGATTGGCAGAATCGGTAGAGCGTCGGACACCCTGCATCGCAACATAGAGTTACGGCCCTTTACATTCTGAGTTCGAATCCCGCCGAGGGTAGCTTTGCCTTTCTGATCCCTATGGGTTCGGTTCGATAAAATAAAGTACCAGTAACGCACTGAGGTCGATATATAATCGACTTTCTCCTCCCCAAAATTGATGGCCCTATGCCTTCTTCTTCTTCTTCTTCTTCTTCTTCTTCTTCTTCTGCTCATTCTTCTTCTTTTTCTTCTTCTTCTTCTTCTTCTTCTCCCCCCCCCTCTCCCTCCTCTCCTTCTCCTCCTCTCTACTATCGATCATTAATTAAACCGTCAGTTTCCTCCGCTGTCCAATAACCACATCTCAGCTCTAGTTATCCTACCACCCCCTCCCCGCTACATCCTCGTAGCAAAAAAATACATTTAAAATGAACGAAATAAAATAGCAAGATGGTCTTGAATTAATTTCAACACACTGCCATCTCCCCCTCTCTCTCTCACTCTCTCTCTCTCTGTCTCTCTCTCTCTATCTATCTAACTATCTATCCCCCCCTCTTTCTCTCTCTCTTTCTCTCTCTCTATCTATCACTCCACCTCTCTCTCCTCTCTCGCCTCTCCCCACCTCTCTCTCTATCTATCTATCTATC
>OZ024746.1:62033534-62036034 GCA_964016885.1 Eledone cirrhosa | reverse complement strand
AGAGTGGGGTGGTGGTATGTATATATATATATATATGTATATATATATATATATATATATATATGTATATATATATATATATATATATATATATATATATATAGTTTTAATATAGATGAGATTCTACAGGACTAGAACTGTTTCATTCATTAGAAATCATCAGGAATCTGGGTATCAAAAAATAAATATGGTATTTATAGGTCTCTACAAGTGGTAGGAGAGGGTGGGGAGTGGGATGGGTGCAGGTCATTGGTTGATAGAGAAGGGAATTCATTAAAAGCTAATTCTACATAGCTATAGTTAATTTATATTTATTTATGTTTTTAGAGTAACAAAGGCAGACAGAATTCTATAAACAGGTTCTGGATGGCGTACCATTCCTTGTCAATAAGTTTCTCTTAAGCTAGCAGATGTCTATAAAATCAGTGGGGGGTCATTCATGCTCGATAGAATTAAAGAAAAGGGAGATTCTTTACATTAAGGTTCTGCTAAGTGACAAAGGTCTAGGGAATTCTGCAGACAGATTCAAAATACTGAGTGCATATCTTACTATTATCTTCGAACTTCTCTTAAACTAATCAACAATATGCCAAATCAACAGACACATTCACAAAAAAACAAAAAAACCCAATAAAACAAAAAAAAACAGAAAAACAAAAGAAACCACACCTAAAAAACAAAAAAACACTCATACTCACTCACACACTTACGCGCAACCATAAAGACACACATAAACACATATACACACATAAAAACACACACACATATATAAAAAAAATATATTATTTTTTGATACCCAGATTCCTGATGATTTCTAATGAATGAAACAGTTCTAGTCCTGTAGAATCTCATCTATATTAAAACTGTTATACTCTGCTATGTATTGAGTACCTTACTTACTGTGGTTACCTCCGATTCAACCCGGAATAACGTTCTTATATATATATATATATATATATATATATATATATATATATAACAAAGAGGGTGTGGTAAGATACCAGGTGGACCAGAACGTACTCAATACTTAGGGTAGTAGAGTGGAAAAGGAGTCAGAACCCCGACGACTGAGCTCCGGCAGTTTCGACAGCTAGATCTAGCTATCGAAACGACCGGAGCTCAGCCGTCGGGGTCTTGATTCTTTTCATATATATATATATATATATATATATATATATATATATATATATATATATCAAGTAAGTATGTTTTGAAACAGTGAGCAGGTTTGAAATTAGAAAATAGAATAGCTTTCACCGTATTTTTGACTAAAGGAATTTTAGCCTGATAATGGGGTTTAGAACCCTCAGGTAAATGGAAAAAGATGAGTATTGATGTACATCAATACTCATCTTATTCTATTTATCTGAGGGTTGTAAACCCCATTATCAGGCTAAAATTCCTTTAGTCAAAAATACGGTGAAAGCTATATATATATATATATATATATATATATATATATATATATATATATATATATATATATATATATATTAAAGGATCGATTGACTTTCGTCAAATCGGACCGAGGAAACAGTGTTTCCGCGTTGGTCTTTCCAATTGCTAATACTATCTATCGGTCGCAACTCCAGGTAGAAGGACATAATGCATCACCCGGTCCAGGAATATATATATATATATATATATATATATATATATATATATATATATATATATATATATATATATATATATATATATATATGTCTCTCCACCACTCCCCTACACACCCTTGGAACTCTCTTCCCACACGCTTTTCACCTGAAGAAGGGCTTATGCCCGAAACGTCGTTCCCCACCACCACCCCACTCGCAAGAGCATGAAACTAATAAACCTTTGTTCGTACTGCCTCTCTGTTTTGTTCCCGTTCAATTTTTTACTATATATATATATATATATATATATATATATATATATATATATATATAAAAATGGCGTAGACATACAATACAACAGGAGGAAACGATAGCACCACTGACGATGTTGCAGATGTGCAACGAAAGATTTATGATAAACTATATATATGTGTTTGTGTCTATATTGTATCTGTATTGTTTTTGACCGTTGATCAGTCAATGGCAACATTGAGGACCGAGTAAGTTAGATTACCGATATAAAAGACACAGAAGCGAGAAGCGAAAACCAACCAAACAGTGAGTGTGTTCTGTTATTAATTGTGGCAATATTACACAAATATGACCCTCCCAAAGTATAACAATATATATATATATATTTTAGTAAGTAAGTTAATTTTTATAATTTTCTTATTTTACGTCTCTCATATATATATATATATATATATATATATATATATATATATATGCAAAAGTTCTATTTAAAATTGTTGGGATACAACAAGTAAATATTTTATAACTGATATAAAGCACTCGACAAGTTTTTGGAGTAGATATACGATATTAAATAAATGGAAACTATATTTATAAAACCATATTTATTTCATTATACATATTTCAGGGATACCAAATTAAAATATGGTATG
>OZ024746.1:62018534-62023534 GCA_964016885.1 Eledone cirrhosa | reverse complement strand
ACTTCGGAAGAATAATAGTCAACATTGACTCTGGCCAAATTTGAACACAGAACCTCTTAATACAACATACAGACAAAATATACTCGCTCACAAGTTGATAATTTCATACGAATGAAACAGTTCTAGTCCTGTAGAAGTCATATCTATATAATATATATATATATATATATATATATATATATATATATATATATATATATATATATATATATATATATATATATATATATATATATATATATATATATATATATATATATATATATATATATATATACACAATATTAAATAAATGGAAAACTATATTTATAAAACCATATTTATTTCATTATATATATTTCGGGGATATCATATTAACAATATGCTATGCCTTCATCAGACAAAATACAATATAAACAGTTTTATAGATAAATATATTCGACATACCGTAATAAACATCAACTTCATTTGAAGAGGTTTACGCTAGCAGTGAAAATACAGAGAGAAAGAAAGAGAGAGAGAAAAGAGGGAAATAAGAAAGAAAGAAAGACAAAACGAAGAAAAGGAAGAAAAAGAAAAAGAAAAAGAAGAAATGCATGGGACAAAATAGAGAGATGGAAAAATAGATAAAGCGAAGAGCTTCATGTAAAGAGACAGAAAGAGATATATATATATAGAGAGAGAGGAAATAGAGATAGATACATATATATATATAGAAAATGTATAGAAAATTAGGTAGTGGGAGGTCATTTTGAGTAAGTGTATCAATGAGGCATTTATTTATTTATTTATTTATTTATTTATTTATTTATTTAGCTCAAGTATTAATGTAAGGGAGATATATAGAGAGATATAGAGAGATATAGAGAGAGAAAAAAATTTAAAAATAGCCAGACATATTCGAGGCGTAGAAAACCCTATGTTTTAATGTATTAGTATTTATAAAACTTACACTATATTGTAAATTTCAGTATTCCTGAATGAAACAAGTATTCACAATGTGTGAAAATTCATTATCTTATGTTTAGTTTTAAAAAATTCATATGTCTATGTGACATCTACAAACATCAATGTGAATCCAACTGATTCACTCCGCAAACCTTAAGTTACCAGAAAACATTCTCAATGTGGTATAAAAATTTGAGCGTATTATTATTCTTGCGATTACTCTACAAGATTATCTATCAAGCAGAAATAGAGAGCAGATTTCAATATACTAATCGAAAATATATATTATATTATAAACAAAGATAACAATAATGTGACCTCTGCGCAGAGGAGATATTCTTTATACTAAAATCTAAAAATTCCCTTAACCTACGGACAAATTTATTCAGTTGTTGCAAACATAGATTAAACTCAACGTTTAAATATAAATTTAAATTTAAAATGTAGTATATTTAGTTTGATTTATATTTATATGAGAACTAGCCGATAAATCTTTTGATTCCTAAATCTTTGATTCCCTCTTTTTACTCTTTTTATTGTTTATTTTATTTTATTTATTTTTATTTTTATTTTTATCTAAACATTCCTCATGAAAAATTAAGCTACCCTAAAAGCCGATGCTCCAAATTTTTTTGAATTAACCTTACACTAGATAAACTTATATATTAAATATAGGAACATATGTAGACATTATTGGACATCATAATCTTTTTTGCGATATTCCTTGCTAGATGTGATTTGATAGATAATTTTTGGCTTTGTCTTGTAATGAACTTGGCAATATATTGTCAATTAACTTTGAAGGGTTGTTCTTTGTGGTTTATTTTTATTTTTATTTTTATTTTTATTTTTATTTTTATTTTTATTTTTATTTTTATTTTTATTTTTATTTTTATTTTTATTTTTATTTTTATTTTTATTTTTATTTTTATTTTTATTTTTATTTTTATTTTTATTTTTATTTTTATTTTTATTTTTATTCTTTTAGTATTGTAGTATTCTATAATATTTTTATTTTTTATTTTTTATTTTATTTTTATTTTTAATATTTTTATATGTAAATTTTTAATACGTAATATTTTTAATACGTAGTATTTTTAATATGCAATATTTTTATTATGTAATATTCTTTCGTAATATTTTTTTTTTTTTTTTTTTTTAGTTTTTTTAGTTTTTTTTTTTTAGTTTTTTTTTTTTTTTTTTTAGTTTTTTTTTAGTTTTTTTTAGTTTTTTTTTAGTTTTCTATTCTATATTTTTATATTTTTATATTTTTATATATTTTTTTATATATTTTTATATATTTTTATAATTTTTTATATATTTTTATATATTTTTATATATTTTTATATATTTTTACTTATTATCATTATTATTGTTATCTTTGTTTATAATATAATATATATTTTCGATTAGTATATTGAAATCTGCTCTCTATTTCTGCTTGATAGATAATCTTGTAGAGTAATCGCAAGAATAATAATACGCTCAAATTTTTATACCACATTGAGAATGTTTTCCGGTAACTTAAGGTTTGCGGAGTGAATCAGTTGGATTCACATTGATGTTTGTAGCTGTCACATAGACATATGAATTTTTTAAAACTAAACATAAGATAATGAATTTTCACACATTGTGAATACTTGTTTCATTCAGGAATACTGAAATTTACAATATAGTGTAAGTTTTATAAATACTAATACATTAAAACATAGGGTTTTCTACGCCTCGAATATGTCTGGCTATTTTTAAATTTTTTTCTCTCTCTATATCTCTCTATATCTCTCTATATATCTCCCTTACATTAATACTTGAGCTAAATAAATAAATAAATAAATAAATAAATAAATAAATAAATAAATGCATCATTGATACACTTACTCAAAATGACCTCCCACTACCTAATTTTCTATACATTTTCTATATATATATATGTATCTATCTCTATTTCCTCTCTCTCTATATATATATATATCTTTCTGTCTCTTTACATGAAGCTCTTCGCTTTATCTATTTTTCCATCTCTCTATTTTGTCCCATGCATTTCTTCTTTTACTTTTTCTTTTTCTTTTTCTTCCTTTTCTTCGTTTTGTCTTTCTTTCTTTCTTATTTCCCTCTTTTCTCTCTCTCTTTCTTTCTCTCTGTATTTTCACTGCTAGCGTAAACCTCTTCAAATGAAGTTGATGTTTATTACGGTATGTCGAATATATTTATCTATAAAACTGTTTATATTGTATTTTGTCTGAGGAAGGCATAGCATATTGTTAATATGATATCCCCGAAATATATATAATGAAATAAATATGGTTTTATAAATATAGTTTTCCATTTATTTAATATTGTAAATATACTCCAAATATTTGTCGAGTGCTTTTATATCAGTTATAAATATTTACTAGTTGTAACCCAACAATTTTAAATATAACTTTACATATATATATATATATATATATATATATATATATATATATATATATATATATATATATAATAGCTGCAAACTCAGCTAAGAGTATTGCAATCGCTTGTCAGATTATAGAGTTTGATGCACTTTTAGGCTACGGCCCTCCACACGAAACTGTAACATATCCTGAATAAGCAATGCCTGTGCTTTGAAGGTTTTTTAAGTGGGGAAAGGCCTTGCACTCGACTAATCCCACTCTCTGAGCATCGAAAAGACTACCCGAAAAGGAGTCAACATCATCGGATGCTTCTGAAGCCGCAGGTTTATTTTTCAGAGTTTCCCTCTCTTAGAAAGGTGTTGTGACAGCAACTGGGGGCCTTTCACTCACAAGTGGAAAAAAAAAACAAACTATTTGGATGGCCGTTGACTCTGCTGAGTTTCTCCGCCCTTTGCCGGGTCTTGTATTTCATCCCGCAGGGTGTCCAAATATCACCCTCCTCACCAAGGAAGCTTGGTGGTGTTGGCGGTTTATATATATATATATATATATATATATATATATATATATAGAAAGGCTTAGTACTGTAGAAGCATTTCTATATTAAATAATTATACTCTGCTTTGTATTGAGTACCTTACTTACTGTGGTTCTGGGATAAATATATATATATATATATATATATATATATATATATATATATATATATATATATAGAGAGAGAGAGAGAGAGAGTGAGAGAGATTTAATACAACAATAAATTTTGTTCGGCTCTCTAGTTTTCTTTACTAGTTCGGGATTTAGAACGTAACTTTATATCGTCCACTTCTGGAACCAATGAAAAGGTAGATTGTTCAGTCTTCCTCGAAAATGTAACTGGTGATATTACTGTTGGTGCTACAGGAAGACAAGACGCAGAAACTAGTCCGTTGCAGGGTTTTGTTTTCAGCTCCACAGAACAAAAAAGTTCTCAAGTATCTCTTCCTGCCACAAGTGTAGCAACTGGGCCTTCTGCCCTGCATCATCAGTCTTATTGCTTTTCATTCTGCGCCCATAACGGGACAACGTTCTGGAATGGCCTTGTGATACTTAGGGGTTATGTTCATACCCTCCCCCCTCCCCCAATCATCATTCTGCGCCCATAACGGGATAACCTTCTGGAATAGCCTTGTGATACTTAGGGGTTATGTTCATACTTACCCCTCATCATATATATGCTAATGTTGTTTAACAAAGGCGACAATGACCCGGGGCTCAATGTCTTTTGATTTGCCTTTAACTGTTACTTGTGTGCTGCGCTTCCCCATGTATTGCAGTATAAGCTTGTAAGCGGAGGACTATACGCTTACTGACTGCATATTATTTCATTCGAGAGAGAACCTAATAACAAAGTAATCCCCTCTCAACCAATATCTTGTTTCTTTCCTTCAGTTGTTTTCATTTACATTCACTAATCCCTTTCTTCCACGTTTACAACTTCTATCCGCTACTTAATTTTCAAACCCATCTTTCACACATATTGATATAATTAAATATATTATATTTCTTAATCTTTATAAAGGAAAATTTATTGATTCCTATCTCACTTTTTACCGCCTACATATTCTCTTATCTACGTTTTGCCTCCACCTTCCCCTTCCGTCAAAATCTCTTAATTCTTTCAACTACTCATAT
>OZ024746.1:61981034-62011034 GCA_964016885.1 Eledone cirrhosa | reverse complement strand
AGTTCTGTACAAATCATTTATTAGCTTACAATTGTTTCATCTAAACCGAGGGTTGTAGTCTTCGGAGCAATTTTTCAATGTTTGTTTACATACATGACCTCCTTTCCAACACAAGAGACATACAGATACATACGTATATATTGATGCACAGTGGGGTGACATCCATTATATTATTTTTGCATGGCAATTTAAATTCAAAAATTAAAATCATATTAAAACAGAATCAAAGCAAAATTAAAATTAAAATACAACATCGGCAGTTTACGAAGATAATGCAAGAGGATAGTTTGTTAGTCAGTTGTAGTAGTTATTGCATGCAATAGTTACACGTGGGGCATGCACGTGTGTCTTATTTATAATTGTTTCATCCTCGGTTTGGATGAAACAATTGTAAGCTAATAAATGATTTGAACAGAACTTTGATTCATGTAATTTCTATATAACTGCTCTGCAGAACAACTGATGTTATTACATTGAGCTATTTATCTTACTGGTAATAAGGTAGTAATATATTACTGTCTTTCACTGTTTAGGGTTTAAAATATATATAACTATAAAAAGTTTTAGTATATACATAACCATAAATAGTATCCTTAATACTATATATATATATATAGGTGAAATGAATATTTTATAAAGAACTACGAACATTCACTGAATAACGGAGTCAATAAATGTGCAGTGTCCAATATTAATAATAATTTTAGTGTCAGCACCAATAAAATTATATCCACATCATCGTTTTTACGTCTGCTTCGCCATACAGGCATGGAATGGGTGGTATATTCTGAGGCAGCATTTTACGGCCGGATGCCTTTTCTGACGCCAGGCACTTCCTGTTGTCAAAATTTTCCTCACGATTTATATATATATATATATATATATATATATATACACGCACATATCTGTATATATATATATATATATATATATATATATATATATATATATATATATATATATATATATATATATATAGGAACCAGTAAGACCCCGACAGCTGAGCTCAAGCCGTTTCGACGGCTAATTCTGGACTAATTAATGAGTCCAGAATTAGCCGTCGAAACGGCTTGAGCTCAGCTGTCGGGGTCTTACTGGTTCCTATTACCCACTCTACTACCTCAAGTATTGAGTACTTTGGTGCGTTATGGTCCACCTGGTTCCTTACCACATTTCCTTCGTTATATATATATATATATATATATATATATATAAGTATATATATATATATATATATATATATATATATATATATATATATAAGTATATATATATATATATATATATATATATATATATATATATATATATATATATATATATATATATATATATATATATATATATATATATATAAATATATATATATATCCAGGGAGTGTAAGGTGAGCACTCGATGTTTCGGTTTCACGTTAGTGGTGAGGTGTAGAGTTAGATAAAGTGTAATATAATAATATAATTGTTTCTACTTTTGGCACAAGGCCAGCAAGATACCCAGTGCATTACTGGTACTTTATTTTATCGACCCCGTAAAGGCAAAGTTAACCTCGATAATAATACAAGGACGATTTGTTAAGCCTTTGTTACGTTTATTGATTGGGGACGCGCGTTTCGTTAATGATCGGCTCAAGGTTCTATCTGTATCGATCTGGCTCAACTCTGGAATCAAAAACTCGTCATTACAGCTGCAAAGGTCTGACGAGCTTTTGATTCCAGAGTCGGGCTTGATCGATACAGATCTAACCCTGAGCTGATCATTAGCGAAACACGCATCAGCAATCAATAAACGCAGTGAAGGCTTAACAAATCGTCCTTGAATTATATATATATATATTCTTTAAAAATATAGGAATCCTAAACGCAGAAAATAAATGTAACATATATAAATGTAACTATATTCTCCATGCAGCTCGACAGACAGATATATCTATATATATTCTGAGTGTAGCAATATTCCTTTGTAGAGTATATAGAATTGTTGGAATAGTTATATCCTAATAGACAAAACTCTTTTCATTTCTGTGCACAAAGAAAGAAATGAGAGTGTTTACCTTTCCTTTTTTTCAACGTGAAAACTTTTAATCAAAAGCTGTAGTAATACCTACATTAAATATGCCTATATGTATATATATGTATATATGTCTGTATGTATGTATGTAAATATATATATCCCAGTACAATATATACATGTATCCCAGTACAACCTGTCTCATGGTCGGGTCGTTGGCGACTAAACTGGCAACCCCACCAAGGTTTCTTGGTGAGGAGGGTGACTTTGGACATCCTGCAGGACCAAAAACAAAACCTGTCAAAGGGCAAAGGAGCTCTTAAGAGTCAATGGCCATCCAAAATCACCGGGAGAGATGACCCCTTAGCCTTTGTCAAGGCAGAATTCTAGGAGAAGGAAAATTCTGATATAACACCTGCAACCCTGATGGTATCCAATGATGTTGACTTGTTCTTCTTTTTGGTAAATATGGTCTTGGTTAAGAGAGTGGGACTGGCTTTGTGTAGTGCCTTTGCTCACTATAAAAACTTCATGGCACAGGCATTGCTTTATATCTGGAGATCTCTCTGCACTTGTCGTCACATGGTACCATGGGCCCAGCACTATGTGTCAATAATTGTCACAAGTGTAGTGTTTGTACCAGAGTTTTCAAGTCGCTGGCTGGACTAAAAAGTCACACTTGTTCAGCGCGTCGGTAGGGGTTCTCCTACATGGATATAAAGTAGTGGCCGTACTCGAAAACGAGTTGGCAGCCACCATATATATATATATATATATATATAATATTAAATATACCTATATATATATATATATATGAGTGTGTGAGTGTGTGTAATGAAAACATTATATCTGTCCGTTCCCTTGACTTTAGATTGGATTGCCTCGGAAACGTAACCTTAATACATAAGATGCGTGACCGAACCATCCCGTAGCAATGAATACCATTGAAATATGTATCACAGCTTTATAAATAAAAGATTTTAAGCATCTACACCGAACTTCGCATTTATTTTTATTGTACATACACTCAATTACGGACTAACAAATTATGTTTGGAAGAAAACACATGATGTTGAGTGCTTGAATCGAATTACATCATTAAGCACTGATCAGTGTGTTACATATGCAACCTTGATTAGTCAACATCTTTACTGTAATTATATATTTTTGGATCGATCGACTTTCGTCAAATCGGACCGAGGAAACAATGTTTCCGTTGGTCTTTCCAGTTGCTAATACTATCTATCGGTCGCAACTCCAGGTAGAAGGAGCAACGTGAAATAAAGTGTCTTGCTCAAGGACATAACGCATCGCCCGGTCCATATATATATATATATATATATATATATATATATATATATACACACACACAACTAGACCGGAGGATGAGAGATAGACGTTACTTTGAGGATAGACTGATGATGTTTCACCAGGCCAGCAAATACCCCCAGTACATTACTGGTACTTTATTTTATCGACCCCGTAAGGATGAAAGGCAAAGTTTACCTCGGCGGGATTTGAACTCACACCGTAAAGGGACGTAACTATGCTGGAAAGCATGGCGTCCGACCCTCTACCGATGAAATAATGAACCAATGAGCGGACGCAAAATACCACGTTGTTAGAATGTGCTGAATATAACAACCGACTGGAGAAGTTCGTACACAGAATTAGAGACAAGAGGCATATCTGAGGATCTTTCGATTCCAGAGTCAGGTTTCATCAATAATAGATCGGTCCTCGAGTTGATCGACAGTGAAACATATGTAATATGTTATTAAATATGTTATGATGCAACACTGATTCTTTGTTCCTTTATTCTTATAGTATTATATATATATATATATATATATATATATATATATATATATATATATATATATATATATATATATATATATATACATATACATATATATCTTATATATATAAACACATATATATACATATGTGTATGTGTGTGTGTGTGTGTGTACGCGCGCGCGTGTGTGTGTGTGTGTGTGTGTGTGTGCATGCGAGCATGTGCATATGTGTGTGTTGGACTTGTCAATTTAAGCACTATTATTATTATTATTATTATTATTATTATTATTATTATTTCTATTATTATCACCATCATTAGTCATATTTTATTGCGTGCTGTCACTGCATCACCGAGCACAAATTTGTGCGCCAGCCGGGTGTAACATGAAAATTGAACCGCCATTTTCCTTTAGATCGGTGACGCGGCAAGTTTTCCTCTGTCTGGAGGTAGTTATGATGAAAGAAGCTGTATGGTGGACGTATCTAAAAGCTTTGGGGCCAGAAACCTTTCTCTCTGGCCAAGCCATCGTCAACTTCTTCAAGTACTGCATAAAGATGAAGGTGAGTTTAGAGAGGAGCGTGCTGCCTTCTTGTGTGTGTTATGAAGGATGGAGTGAGAGAAGCTAGAGTGACGAGACTGACATGGCCCTCTTTGACCAGGAAGAAATAACCGGGAGAGGGCTCTTTCAATGAGTGAGGTAAATTTGATGACCTTATGCCAAAAGCAGAAACAGTTATTACAAGGTGGTGAGTTGACAGAACGGTTACCAGATTAAATAGAATGTTTGTTGCTATTTCCAAACTCTCTGCATTTTGGGTTCTAACTTAGCCAAAGCTGACTTTTCCTGTTAACTTTTTGAGGTTGATGAAATAAAGAACATTGCCAGAAGTCCCTCCGCTCTCACTCTCTCTGTATCTACTTCCCCTCCATCTCCCCTCTCTTTCTTTCTCTCTGAATCGACTTTGGTAAAGGGGCCAAGAAAGAAGTATTCATATCGCAGCTTTTCAAATCCTTTCACCATCACTTGGCAGAATCGTTAGAGCGTCGGATTAACTACTTTGCTGTACAAGCCCTTTACGTTCTTAGTTCAAATCATGCCCAGTCAACTTTACTTTTCATCCTTCCAATGTTGATAAAACCACAATAACAAAAAAGGAAAGTACCGAGGTCGCTTTAATCAATTAACCTCACCTGCTAAATTTCCACCTTTCTGCCTAAGTTAGAAATAATTATTATCATTATTATTCCAGTAACCTTGAGAAGTCACACCTGCTCCCAATTAATACCTTTTTCCAGCACATCTCCCTTACCATCCTCCGAGGAAACGCCATCTCCATTCTGTCCGCCGGGACCGTGGGGAGGCCAACACGTGGGACCCCATTTGCTCTCCATACAGAGAAATGGGAAGGGCGAGAGAGATGGGGGCGATGACAGTGGGAGTTCGACTCTTCCACGTTCGGACCATATCCTTGAGGTTGTGTTCATTATCTATAGAGGTCATAGGGCGGTGGATTGGCAGTATCGGTGGAGGGTCAGACGCCATGCTTTGTAGCAAAGAGTTACACCCCTTTACGGTCTGAGTTCAAACCCCGCCGAGGTTGACTTTGCCTTTCATCCTTACGGGGTCGATAAAATAAAGTACCAGTAATACACTGGTTAATTGCTGGCCTTGTGCCTAACGTAGAAACAATTACCTTCTAGAGTGTTCTGTACCGAACTGTTGGGCTATGTTAGATCAACAACTACGTTTACTGTTGCTTAGGAATAGAGAACAAGTTGTTGACAAATACATTTTTTTTATTCGGGGTCAAATGAACCTAGGGATCTAAAGGCTACAGGCGCGTCACTTCCATTGCTGTGTTCTAATACACTTCAGTCCGCCAACATCTCCACCACCACCACCACTACCACCATCACCACTGTCACCGCCGTCGCCGCCGCCATCACCACCATCACTACCACAGTCACCACTAACACAGTCGCCACCACCGCCGCCGCCACCACAACCACCACCACCACCACCACCACCACCACCACTCTCACCGTCACAACGGCCATCAGCGCCACCACCATCACCACCACCACTACTACCGTCACCGCCGTCGCCGCCGACGCCGCCGCCGCCGCCGCCGCCACCACTACCACCACCACTACCACCATGACCACAGTCACCGCCGTCACCACCACCACCACCACCACCACCACCACTAACACCACCACTACCACCACTACCACCACAGTCACCGCCGTCACCACCACCACCACCATCACCACCACCACCACTAACACCACCACCACCACTACCACCACTACCACCACTACCACCACAGTCACCGACGCTTCCGATGCCTCCGACGCCACCGCCATCGCTAACACCATCACCACACTCACCGCCGCGTCCGCCGTCACCACCACCACCACCACCACCACCACCACTAACACCACCACTACCACCACTACCACCACAGTCACCGCCGTCACCACCACCACCACCATCACCACTACCACCACTACCACCACCACCACCACTACCACCACTACCACCACTACCACCACTACCACCACAGTCACCGACGCTTCCGATGCCTCCGACGCCACCGCCATCGCTAACACCATCACCACACTCACCGCCGCGTCCGCCGTCACCACCACCACCGCCACAGTCACCGCCACCACCATCACCACTACCACCACTACCACCACTACCACCACAGTCACCGACGCCTCCGCCACCACCGCCACCACCACCACCATCACCACACTCACCGCCGCCGCCGCCGCCGCCGCCACCACCACCACCACAACCACAGTCACCGCCGCCTCCATTACTAACACCACTTGTCTGTTCAGTTTCTCGTTAAATATCGTAACAATAACAAATGTCTGGGTGGAGTCAGCAGTGATGAGGTAAAGATGATTCTTTATTGAAGCGGATGAAGAGTGCAGAAGAGATAATATAGCTGTGAGAAACGGCTGATTAAGCGTAGTTCCGCTGAGATGTTGCTAGGAAAGTGAGAAATTGGGGGAGAGACGCGTCGAAAATTGCCGATCCGAGCAGTCAAACCAATTGTATTATTTCCCTAAATAGGGAGTTTAATACCAAAACAGCTCGTCCATTTAGCTAAATATCATTTATTTAATCAGCTTATATTATCGTTCAGTAGTCAGTGGTGGATTTGGCAGTATCGGTAGAGGGGTCGGACGCCATGCTTTCCAGCATAGTTACGTCCCTTTACGATCTGAGTTCAAATCTCGCCCCGAGATTGACTTTGCCTTTCATCCTTACGGGGTCGATAAAATAAAGTACCAGTAATGCACTATGTAATTGCTGGCCTTGTGCCTAAAGTAGAAACAATTATCATTCAGTAGTCATATAAGAATAGTAGAAATACTGCGGCTAAACAGCCACCATTTTCGTTCATATCATCTTTTCATTAGAATTTGTATTATAGTTTACTTTGTTTTTTGGTAAAATAAAAAATACCGGAGGCGGAAGAAGGGGAAGTTAGTTAGAAATAAATAATTGTTTCTTATTTAGGCACAAGGCCAGCAATTTAGAGGGAGGGAGAAGTCGATTAAATCGACACTAGTGCGTGACTGGTACTGTATTTTATCGACCCCGTAGGGATGAAAGGCAAAGTTAACCTCGGCAGGATTTGAAATCAGGTCATAAAGGGCCGCAACTCTATGCTGCAAAGCATGGCATCCGACCCTCTACCTATACTGCCAATCCACCGCCCTTAGTTGGAAATAAATAATTGTTTCTACTTTTGGCACAAGGTCAGCAATTATCTCAGTGTATTACTGGTACTTTATTTTATCGCCCCCGTAAGGATGAAAGGCAAAGTTAACCTCGGCGGGATTTAACTTTACCTTTCATCCTTACGGGGGCGATAAAATAATAGTTGGAAATAAATAATTGTTTCTACTTTTGGCACAAGGCCAGCAATTATCCCAGTACATTACTGGTACTTTATTTTATCGCCCCCGTAAGGATGAAAGGCAAAGTTAACCTCGGCGGGATTTGAACTCAGATCGTAAAGGGACGTAACTATGCTGGAAAGCATGGCCTCCGACCTTCTACCGATACTGCCAATCCACCGCCCTTGGAAATAAATAATGGAAGTCCTATATACATGTGTGTGTGTGTGTGTGTGTGTGTGTGTGTGTGTGTGTGTGTGTGTGTGTGTGTGTGTGTGTGTGTGTGTGTGTGTGTGTGTGTGTGTGTGTGTGTGTGTGTAGGTTAATTAGTCAGCTAGATGTGTAAACATGAAAATACACTCTTTGACAGGTGCAATGTGTCCGAACACGGAGAAGCCAAACTCCCACCATCATCGCCTCCATCTCTCTCGCCCTCCCCATCTCTCAGTATAGTGAGCAAATGGGGTCCCACGTGCTGGCAGCCCCACTGTCCCGGCGGACAGAATGGAGAAGGCGTTTCCTCGGAGGATGGTAAGGGAGATGCGCTGGAAGGGCCACTCCATCTCTCAATATACATACATATATGTAGGTTTATTTCTGAGTGTCCATGAGTACACTTTAAATATCTATATATGTATATATATGTGATTGCATGTATGAAAGTTTTGTATTATAGATGTCCCTTTCTCTTAATGTTGAGTTTATTTTTGACCAGCCAACTTCCCGGTGGCAAAGTTGTAAAGAAAAGACAATCTTCATCGTCCCTTGTGCAATTGTTCGTCCTTTTACTCCTTTTAATCGTAAGAATGTTTTACAGATTTTGAAGGTTCCAGATATGTATGTATGTATGTATGTATGTATGTAAGTATGTATGTATGTATGTATGTATGTATGTATGTATGTATGTATGTATGTATGTATGTATGTTCTTTTGGTTTTATAATTTCACAAAGTTTTACCAATAGAGAGAGAGTCGGTTTCTAACATAGACACAAGACTCTCTCATTGGAATTTACACAAGATCAGCTAGGTAGATATGTATGTATGTCTGCATGTGTAGATATGGATGTTATTATATGTGTGGATGTGTATGTTTTGAGTTGTATGTGTGCATGTGTATATGCTTTGTATCTGTACATGTGCATATGCAGTTTTTAGGTGCACAATTTTTGATGCATGTATGTTTGTATGTATGTATGTATGAATGCATGTATGTATATATGTATGTATGTATATATGTATGTATGGTCAGGTCACCAGTTGGTGCTACTGGTAACATGTATCCCAGTACAACCTGTCTCATGGTCGGGTCGTTGGCGACTAAACTGGCAACCCTACCAAGGTTTCTTGGTGAGGAGGGTGACTTTGGACATCCTGCAGGACTAAAAACAAAACCTGTCAAAGGGCAAAGGAGCTCTTAAGAGTCAATGGCCATCCAAAATCACCGGGAGAGATGACCCCTTAGCCTTTGTCAAGGCAGAATTCTAGGAGAAGGAAAACTCTAATATAACACCTGCAACTCTGATGGTATCCAATGATGTTGACTTGTTCTTCTTTTTGGTAAATATCATCTTGGTTAAGAGAGTGGGACTGGCTTTGTGCAGTCCCTTTGCTCACTATAAAAGCTTCACGGCACAGGCATTGCTTTATATCTGGAGATCTCTCTGCACTTTGTGTCAATAATTGTCACAAGTGTAGTGTTTGTACCAGAGTTTTCAAGTCACTTGCTGGACTAAAAAGTTACACTTGTTTAGCGCATCGGTATGGGTTCTCCTACATGGATATAAAGTAGTGGCCGTACTCGAAAACGAGTTGGCAGCCACCATGTATGTATATATGTTCTGGTTTTATAATTTCACAAATTTTTGCAATAGAGAGAGAGTTGGTTTCTAACATAGACACAAGACTCTCTCATTGGAATTTACACAACATCAACTAGGTAGATATGTATGTATGTCTGCATGTGTAGATATGGATGTTATTGTATGTGTGCATGTGTATATGCTTAGTATCTGTACATGTGTATATGCAGTTATTAGATGCAAAATATTTGGAATATTTTACATATTTTTACTGTTTCATTAATGGATTGTACTTGTAATTTCCTAACTAATTGTATGTCTGTATGTATGTATGTATGTATGTATGTATGTATGTATGTATGTATGTATGTATGTATGTATGTTTGTGTGTATGTGTGTACGTATGTATGCATGTGTGTATGTATGTGTGTGTGTGTATGTATATATATATGTATGTATGTATGTATGTATGTGTGTATGTATGTATGTGTGTACGTACAGATATGCAGTGGTCACATGTGGTGTTGATCATAATGCGAGTTCAGTCCCAATTCTATAAATTATTACTAGGTTAATGAACCTGTGTAAACAGTAAAAAAAAAAAAAAAACTATCTGATTTTATATGTGCCTAGCAGACGTTGTACTCCCGCTGTAACTTTAGAATTATACCAGTGATTTCTTGGGTACAGTTTAGTCAATAACAGCCTCAACACCAATTTTGAAATACTGCACTAGGCTTCATAAGATAGTAAACGACACGGTTAATTAGAATTTAATAATACAAGCCGTTAATTGAACTGTTAAATCACGTAATGAACTCCAGTATAGCCCAGACCTGCCAACCTCTAAAAACCAAAACCGGGAGTACCATGAAAAGAAGTGCCCCAAAACGGAGAGAAATGAGGCAAAATGGGGAGATTTTATATAATGAAAGCTATATCCATTTTCACAAGAGAAGACATCTCTCACCTACCCCAAAGTGGGTGGGAGATCTCCCCATCTCGGACGGGGAGAGTTGACTGGTATGATAGCCTGTAGTATATGTACATAATCACGTATATAATCAGGGTAAAATATGCATGTACACATATATAAATCAAACATATATAAATAGACACAGAGCAATGACATGCTTGCATGCACACATGCATACGTGTGTACATACAATTATGCATGACTACGGAGTTACTGTATATCTTACAATGATTTGGCGCTCTTCCTGGGTTACAGATCCACTCTTTATGTATTGGTTAGGCCGTATTTTGGTAGCTGGGTGGTCTCGTTACGATAAAATTCTGTCCAGTTGGCCGCGCCGTATCTTGCTCCTTGTGGGACCGCGTGTGTGGGGTGAGTTTTTACGGCTGCTGGATGCTCTTTGTAACACCAACCATGTTTACAGTGCGTGGTTGGGTGACCCTGTTATATATATATATATATATATATATATATATATATATATATATATATATATATATATATATATATATATAACGAAGGAAATGTGGTAAGGAACCAGGTGGACCATAACGCACCAAAGTACACAATACTTAAGGGTAGTAGAGTGGGTAATAGGAACGAGTAGGACCCCGACGGCTGAGCTCAAGCCGTTTCGACGGCTAATTCTGGACAAGAATTATCCGTCGAAACGGCTTGAGCTCAGCCGTCGGGGTCCTACTCGTTCTTATATATATATATATATATATATATATATATATATATATATATATATATATATATATATATATATATATATATATATATATATATTGTTATAGTATGGGAGGATCATGCTACCAATAAAAACATACGCATCTGCTCGTTTTCACTTCAATATATTAAAAATTTCCAGTTGGTTGTTTTAATAACCGGAATCTTTGCTTGTTTATTGTCAAAGCTCCATCGTCACACATTCTGCAACCTCGTCAATGAGTAATTTGTTATTTTCCTGTCTCTCCTTTGTTCTGTCCTACAGCATCTTGTATTTGTGTCACTCACACGCACACACACACGCACACATATTTACATACATGTATATACGAGAATGCTGAGGATGGTTCTGAACATTAATCAGTATACACTGAGGATGAAAAACTCAGAGCTGTATGGGAGCATCCCAAAAGTTAGCTCAAAAGTGACACAGAGGAGACTGAGGTTAGCTAGACATGCTTACCCACATCCAGAGTTGACATTGCACTCAGTGCTCCTTTGGGAGCCCCTACATGGACACACTAGAAGAGGAAGACCAAGGTTAACGTATGTTGATGCCCTAAGGACAGACATTGGTCTGTTGGAGGCGCAGAACATGGCAGCGGTAATGAGGGACAGAGACCGCTGGAGAGAACTCGTCCATGGATCTCGAGAATTTTACCCGCCTTAGATATATATATATATATATATATATATATAAACACATACTCCCACGTATAGTGAAGAAACGTTTTTTTAATTCAATATATTCTATAAAAACATGACTATATATGAGGTTGAGTATGTACTATACACCACTATAATATTTATGGGTATCGATGGTCAATATGTATTTATATATATATATATATATATATATATATATATATATATATATATATATATATATATATATATCAAAATAAACATACATAGGTACCTGTTAATATGTGTATGTGTAAATGTAGTTGTTAATATGTGTATGTGTAAATGTATCTGTTAATATGTGTGTGTGTAAATGTATCTGTTAATATGTGTATGTGTAAATGTACCTATTAATATGTGTATGTGTAAATGTAGTTGTTAATATTGGTATGTGTAAATCTACCTGTTAATATGTGTATGTGTAAATGTATCTGTTATATGTGTATGTGTAAATGTATCTTAATATTCGTATGTGTAAATGTACCTGTTAATATGTGTATGTGTAAATGTACCTGTTAATATGTGTATGTGTAAATGTATCTGTTAATATGTGTATGTGTAAACGTATCTGTTAATATGTGTATGTGTAAACGTATCTGTTAATATGTGTATGTGTAAATGTATCTGTTATATGTGTATGTGTAAATGTACCTGTTAATACGTGTATGTGTAAATGTACCTGTTAATATGTGTATGTGTAAATGTACCTGTTAATATGTGTATGTGTAAATGTATCTGTTAATAATTGTATGTGTAAATGTACCTGTTAATATGTGTATGTATAAACGTATGTGTTAATATGTGTATGTGTAAATGTATCTGTTATATGTGTATGTGTAAATGTACCTGTTAATATGTGTATGTGTAAATGTATCTGTTAATATGTGTATGTGTAAATGTACGTGTTAATATGTGTATGTGTAAATGTACCTGTTAATATGTGTATGTGTAAATGTACCTGTTAATATGTGTATGTGTAAATGTACCTGTTAATATGTGTATGTGTAAATGTATCTGTTATATGTGTATGTGTAAATGTATCTGTTATATGTGTATGTGTAAATGTATCTGTTATATGTGTATGTGTAAATGTACCTGTTAATATGTGTATGTGTAAATGTTGTTGTTATATGTGTATGTGTAAATGTACCTGTTAATATGTGTATGTGTAAATGTACCTGTTAATATGTGTATGTGTAAATGTAGTTGTTATATGTGTATGTGTAAATGTACCTATTAATATGTGTATGTGTAAATGTACCTGTTAATATGTGTATGTGTAAATGTACCTGTTAATAATTGTATGTGTAAATGTACCTATTAATGTTTATGTGTAAATTTAGTTGTTAATATGTGTATGTGTAAATGTAGTTGTTATATGTGTATGTGTAAATGTATGTGTTAATATGTGTATGTGTAAATGTAGTTGTTATATGTGTATGTGTAAATGTACCTGTTAATATGTGTATGTGTAAATGTATCTGTTAATATGTGTATGTGTAAATGTACCTGTTAATATGTGTATGTGTAAATGTACCTGTTAATATGTGTATGTGTAAATGTACCTGTTAATATGTGTATGTGTAAATGTATCTGTTATATGTGTATGTGTAAATGTATCTGTTATATGTGTATGTGTAAATGTATCTGTTATATGTGTATGTGTAAATGTACCTGTTCATATGTGTATGTGTAAATGTACCTGTTAATATGTGTATGTGTAAATGTACCTGTTAATATGTGTATGTGTAAATGTACCTGTTAATATGTGTATGTGTAAACGTATCTGTTAATATGTGTATGTGTAAATGTATCTGTTATATGTGTATGTGTAAACGTATCTGTTAATATGGGTATGTGTAAATGTACCTGTTAATATGTGTATGTGTAAATGTTGTTGTTATATGTGTATGTGTAAATGTACCTGTTAATATGTGTATGTGTAAATGTACCTGTTAATATGTGTATGTGTAAATGTAGTTGTTATATGTGTATGTGTAAATGTACCTATTAATATGTGTATGTGTAAATGTACCTGTTAATATGTGTATGTGTAAATGTACCTGTTAATAATTGTATGTGTAAATGTACCTATTAATGTGTATGTGTAAATTTAGTTGTTAATATGTGTATGTGTAAATGTAGTTGTTATATGTGTATGTGTAAATGTATGTGTTAATATGTGTATGTGTAAATGTATCTGTTAATAATTGCATGTGTAAATTTACCTGCTAATATGTGTATGTGTAAATGTATCTGTTAATATGTGTATGTGTAAATGTACCTGTTAATATGTGTATGTGTAAATGTACCTGTTAATATGTGTATGTGTAAATGTAGTTGTTAATATGTGTATGTGTAAATGTACCTGTTAATATGTGTATGTGTAAACGTATCTGTTAATATGTGTATGTGTAAACGTATCTGTTAATATGTGTATGTGTAAATGTATCTGTTATATGTGTATGTGTAAATGTACCTGTTAATACGTGTATGTGTAAATGTACCTGTTAATATGTGTATGTGTAAATGTACCTGTTAATATGTGTATGTGTAAATGTATCTGTTAATAATTGTATGTGTAAATTTACCTGTTAATATGTGTATGTGTAAATGTATGTATTAATATGTGTATGTATAAATGTATCTGTTATATGTGTATGTGTAAATGTACCTGTTAATATGTGTATGTGTAAATGTATCTGTTAATATGTGTATGTGTAAATGTACGTGTTAATATCTGTATGTGTAAATGTACCTGTTAATATGTGTATGTGTAAATGTACCTGTTAATATGTGTATGTGTAAATGTACCTGTTAATATGTGTATGTGTAAATGTATCTGTTATATGTGTATGTGTAAATGTATCTGTTATATGTGTATGTGTAAACGTATCTGTTAATATGTGTATGTGTAAACGTATCTGTTAATATGTGTATGTGTAAATGTACCTGTTAATATGTGTATGTGTAAATGTACCTGTTAATATGTGTATGTGTAAATGTATCTGTTAATATGTGTATGTGTAAATGTACCTGTTAATATGTGTATGTGTAAATGTAGCTGTTAATATGTGTATGTGTAAACGTATCTGTTAATATGTGTATGTGTAAATATACCTGTTAATATGTGTATGTGTAAATGTAGTTGTTATATGTGTATGTGTAAATGTATCTGTTAATATGTGTATGTGTAAATGTATCTGTTAATATGTGTATGTGTAAATGTACCTGTTAATATGTGTATGTGTAAATGTACCTGTTAATATGTGTATGTGTAAATGTATCTGTTATATGTGTATGTGTAAACGTATCTGTTAATATGTGTATGTGTAAACGTATCTGTTAATATGTGTATGTGTAAATGTATCTGTTATATGTGTATGTGTAAACGTATCTGTTAATATGGGTATGTGTAAATGTACCTGTTAATATGTGTATGTGTAAATGTACGTGTTAATATGTGTATGTGTAAATGTATCTGTTAATATGTGTATGTGTAAATGTATCTGTTAATATGTGTATGTGTAAATGTATCTGTTAATATGTGTATGTGTAAATGTATCTGTTAATATGTGTATGTGTAAATGTACCTGTTAATATGTGTATGTGTAAATGTACCTGTTAATATGTGTATGTGTAAACGTATCTGTTAATATGTGTATGTGTAAATATACCTGTTAATATGTGTATGTGTAAATGTAGTTGTTATATGTGTATGTGTAAATGTATCTGTTAATATGTGTATGTGTAAATGTATCTGTTAATATGTGTATGTGTAAACGTATCTGTTAATATGTGTATGTGTAAATGTATCTGTTAATATGTGTATGTGTAAATGTATCTGTTAATATGTGTATGTGTAAACGTATCTGTTAATATGTGTATGTGTAAATGTTGTTGTTATATGTGTATGTGTAAATGTACCTGTTAATATGTGTATGTGTAAATGTACCTGTTAATATGTGTATGTGTAAATGTAGTTGTTATATGTGTATGTGTAAATGTACCTATTAATATGTGTATGTGTAAATGTACCTGTTAATATGTGTATGTGTAAATGTACCTGTTAATAATTGTATGTGTAAATGTACCTATTAATGTTTATGTGTAAATTTAGTTGTTAATATGTGTATGTGTAAATGTAGTTGTTATATGTGTATGTGTAAATGTATGTGTTAATATGTGTATGTGTAAATGTAGTTGTTATATGTGTATGTGTAAATGTACCTGTTAATATGTGTATGTGTAAATGTATCTGTTAATATGTGTATGTGTAAATGTACCTGTTAATATGTGTATGTGTAAATGTACCTGTTAATATGTGTATGTGTAAATGTACCTGTTAATATGTGTATGTGTAAATGTATCTGTTATATGTGTATGTGTAAATGTATCTGTTATATGTGTATGTGTAAATGTATCTGTTATATGTGTATGTGTAAATGTACCTGTTCATATGTGTATGTGTAAATGTACCTGTTAATATGTGTATGTGTAAATGTACCTGTTAATATGTGTATGTGTAAATGTACCTGTTAATATGTGTATGTGTAAACGTATCTGTTAATATGTGTATGTGTAAATGTATCTGTTATATGTGTATGTGTAAACGTATCTGTTAATATGGGTATGTGTAAATGTACCTGTTAATATGTGTATGTGTAAATGTTGTTGTTATATGTGTATGTGTAAATGTACCTGTTAATATGTGTATGTGTAAATGTACCTGTTAATATGTGTATGTGTAAATGTAGTTGTTATATGTGTATGTGTAAATGTACCTATTAATATGTGTATGTGTAAATGTACCTGTTAATATGTGTATGTGTAAATGTACCTGTTAATAATTGTATGTGTAAATGTACCTATTAATGTGTATGTGTAAATTTAGTTGTTAATATGTGTATGTGTAAATGTAGTTGTTATATGTGTATGTGTAAATGTATGTGTTAATATGTGTATGTGTAAATGTATCTGTTAATAATTGTATGTGTAAATTTACCTGCTAATATGTGTATGTGTAAATGTATCTGTTAATATGTGTATGTGTAAATGTACCTGTTAATATGTGTATGTGTAAATGTACCTGTTAATATGTGTATGTGTAAATGTAGTTGTTAATATGTGTATGTGTAAATGTACCTGTTAATATGTGTATGTGTAAACGTATCTGTTAATATGTGTATGTGTAAACGTATCTGTTAATATGTGTATGTGTAAATGTATCTGTTATATGTGTATGTGTAAATGTACCTGTTAATACGTGTATGTGTAAATGTACCTGTTAATATGTGTATGTGTAAATGTACCTGTTAATATGTGTATGTGTAAATGTATCTGTTAATAATTGTATGTGTAAATTTACCTGTTAATATGTGTATGTGTAAATGTATGTATTAATATGTGTATGTATAAATGTATCTGTTATATGTGTATGTGTAAATGTACCTGTTAATATGTGTATGTGTAAATGTATCTGTTAATATGTGTATGTGTAAATGTACGTGTTAATATCTGTATGTGTAAATGTACCTGTTAATATGTGTATGTGTAAATGTACCTGTTAATATGTGTATGTGTAAATGTACCTGTTAATATGTGTATGTGTAAATGTATCTGTTATATGTGTATGTGTAAATGTATCTGTTATATGTGTATGTGTAAACGTATCTGTTAATATGTGTATGTGTAAACGTATCTGTTAATATGTGTATGTGTAAATGTACCTGTTAATATGTGTATGTGTAAATGTATCTGTTAATAATTGTATGTGTAAATTTACCTGTTAATATGTGTATGTGTAAATGTATGTATTAATATGTGTATGTATAAATGTATCTGTTATATGTGTATGTGTAAATGTACCTGTTAATATGTGTATGTGTAAATGTATCTGTTAATATGTGTATGTGTAAATGTACCTGTTAATATGTGTATGTGTAAATGTAGCTGTTAATATGTGTATGTGTAAACGTATCTGTTAATATGTGTATGTGTAAATATACCTGTTAATATGTGTATGTGTAAATGTAGTTGTTATATGTGTATGTGTAAATGTATCTGTTAATATGTGTATGTGTAAATGTATCTGTTAATATGTGTATGTGTAAATGTACCTGTTAATATGTGTATGTGTAAATGTACCTGTTAATATGTGTATGTGTAAATGTATCTGTTATATGTGTATGTGTAAACGTATCTGTTAATATGTGTATGTGTAAACGTATCTGTTAATATGTGTATGTGTAAATGTATCTGTTATATGTGTATGTGTAAACGTATCTGTTAATATGGGTATGTGTAAATGTACCTGTTAATATGTGTATGTGTAAATGTACGTGTTAATATGTGTATGTGTAAATGTATCTGTTAATATGTGTATGTGTAAATGTATCTGTTAATATGTGTATGTGTAAATGTATCTGTTAATATGTGTATGTGTAAATGTATCTGTTAATATGTGTATGTGTAAATGTACCTGTTAATATGTGTATGTGTAAATGTACCTGTTAATATGTGTATGTGTAAACGTATCTGTTAATATGTGTATGTGTAAATATACCTGTTAATATGTGTATGTGTAAATGTAGTTGTTATATGTGTATGTGTAAATGTATCTGTTAATATGTGTATGTGTAAATGTATCTGTTAATATGTGTATGTGTAAACGTATCTGTTAATATGTGTATGTGTAAATGTATCTGTTAATATGTGTATGTGTAAATGTATCTGTTAATATGTGTATGTGAAAACGTATCTGTTAATATGTGTATGTGTAAATGTATCTGTTAATATGTGTATGTGTAAACGTATCTGTTAATATGTGTATGTGTAAATGTATCTGTTATATGTGTATGTGTAAATGTACGTGTTAATATGTGTATGTGTAAATGTACATGTTAATATGTGTATGTGTAAATGTACCTATTAATATGTGTATGTGTAAATGTAGTTGTTATATGTGTATGTGTAAATGTACCTGTTAATAATTGTATGTGTAAATGTAGTTGTTAATATGCGTATGTGTAAATGTACCTGTTAATATGTGTATGTGTAAATGTACCTGTTAATATGTGTATGTGTAAACGTATCTGTTAATATGTGTATGTGTAAATGTATCTGTTAATATACGTATGTGTTAACGTATCTGTTAATATGTGTAAATGTATCTGTTAATATGTGTATGTGTAAATGTACCTGTTAATACGTGTATGTGTAAATGTACCTCTTAATATGTGTATGTGTAAATGTACCTGTTAATATGTGTATGTGTAAATGTATCTGTTAATAATTGTATGTGTAAATGTACCTGTTAATATGTGTATGTGTAAACGTATGTGTTAATATGTGTATGTGTAAATGTATCTGTTATATGTGTATGTGTAAATGTACCTGTTAATATGTGTATGTGTAAATGTACCTGTTAATATGTGTATGTGTAAATGTATCTGTTAATATGTGTATGTGTAAATGTACCTGTTAATACGTGTATGTGTAAATGTACCTCTTAATATGTGTATGTGTAAATGTACCTGTTAATATGTGTATGTGTAAATGTATCTGTTAATAATTGTATGTGTAAATGTACCTGTTAATATGTGTATGTGTAAACGTATGTGTTAATATGTGTATGTGTAAATGTATCTGTTATATGTGTATGTGTAAATGTACCTGTTAATATGTGTATGTGTAAATGTACCTGTTAATATGTGTATGTGTAAATGTATCTGTTAATATGTGTATGTGTAAATGTACGTGTTAATATGTGTATGTGTAAATGTACCTGTTAATATGTGTATGTGTAAATGTACCTGTTAATATGTGTATGTGTAAATGTACCTGTTAATATGTGTATGTATAAATGTATCTGTTATATGTGTATGTGTAAATGTATCTGTTATATGTGTATGTGTAAACGTATCTGTTAATATGTGTATGTGTAAACGTATCTGTTAATATGTGTATGTGTAAATGTATCTGTTATATGTGTATGTGTAAATGTACCTGTTAATATGTGTATGTGTAAATGTATCTGTTATATGTGTATGTGTAAACGTATCTGTTAATATGTGTATGTGTAAATGTACCTGTTAATATGTGTATGTGTAAACGTATCTGTTAATATGTGTATGTGTAAACGTATCTGTTATATGTGTATGTGTAAATGTACCTGTTAATATGTGTATGTGTAAATGTACCTGTTAATATGTGTATGTGTAAATGTACCTGTTAATATGTGTATGTGTAAACGTATGTGTTAATATGTGTATGTGTAAATGTATCTGTTATATGTGTATGTGTAAACGTATCTGTTAATATGGGTATGTGTAAATGTACCTGTTAATATGTGTCTGTGTAAATGTTGTTGTTATATGTGTATGTGTAAATGTACCTGTTAATATGTGTATGTGTAAATGTATCTGTTAATAAGTGTATGTGTAAATGTACCTGTTAATATGTGTATGTGTAAATGTACCTGTTAATATGTGTATGTGTAAACGTATCTGTTAATATGTGTATGTGTAAATATACCTGTTAATATGTGTATGTGTAAATGTAGTTGTTATATGTGTATGTGTAAATGTATCTGTTAATATGTGTATGTGTAAATGTATCTGTTAATATGTGTATGTGTAAATGTACCTGTTAATATGTGTATGTGTAAATGTACCTGTTAATATGTGTATGTGTAAATGTATCTGTTATATGTGTATGTGTAAACGTATCTGTTAATATGTGTATGTGTAAACGTATCTGTTAATATGTGTATGTGTAAATGTATCTGTTATATGTGTATGTGTAAATGTATCTGTTAATATGTGTATGTGTAAATGTATCTGTTAATATGTGTATGTGTAAATGTACCTGTTAATATGTGTATGTGTAAATGTACCTGTTAATAAGTGTATGTGTAAATGTACCTGTTAATATGTGTATGTGTAAATGTACCTGTTAATATGTGTATGTGTAAATGTATCTGTTAATATGTGTATGTGTAAATGTACCTGTTAATAAGTGTATGTGTAAATGTACCTATTAATATGTGTATGTGTAAATGTACCTGTTAATATGTGTATGTGTAAACGTATCTGTTAATATGTGTATGTGTAAATGAACCTGTTAATATGTGTATGTGTAAATGTATCTGTTATATGTGTATGTGTAAATGTACCTGTTAATATGTGTGTGTAAATGCATCTGTTAATATATGTATGTGTAAATGTATCTGTTAATATGTGTATGTGTAAATGTATCTGTTATATGTGTATGTGTAAATGTATCTGTTAATATGTGTATGTGTAAATGTACCTGTTAATATGTGTATGTGTAAATGTACATGTTAATATGTGTATGTGTAAATGTATCTGTTAATATGTGTATGTGTAAATGTACCTGTTAATATGTGTATGTGTAAATGTACCTGTTAATATGCGTATGTGTAAATGTATGTATCTGTTCATATGTGTATGTAAAAATGTGTGTAATTGTTAATATGTGAATGTGTGTATGTGTAAATGTGTGTTAATATGGGTGTGTTAATATGGGTATGTGTTAATATGGTTATGTGTTAATATGTGTATGTATAAATGTGTGCATCTGTTAATATGTGTGTATGTGCACATATGTATATGTGTAAATGTGTGTATCTGTTAATATGCGTATCTATTAATGTGTTTATATGTCTATATATTCATATGTGTATGTGTTAATGTGTGTATGGGTTAATATATGTAGCTGTTCATTTGTGTATGTGTAATTGTGTGGTTGTATTAATATGTGTATGTGTATATATATGTATATATGTGTATGTGTATATATGTATATATGTGTATCTATGTAAAAGAAACCAAAGAACGCTAACATACTCAAACAGTTTTTATTTGCTTACAATGTTTCATCCATACCATTGGGTAGGAATCATCAGAGCTTAATAAACAATATGTGTATGTGTTAATGTGTTAATGTGTATGTACACAAATATGTGTATGTGTATATATGTATATATGTGTATCTATTAATATATGTATGTGTTAATGTGTATGTACATATATGTATATCTGTTAATGTGTATGTGTTAATGTGTAACAGTTCATATGTGTATATATTAATTTGTATGTGTAAACACGAAATCTATTAACGTGTATGTGTAAACATGTGTAAGTGTAAACATGTGTATGTGTTAATGTGTATGTGTAAACATGTGTATGTGTTATTGTGTATGTGTTAATGTGTATATGTTAATGTGTGTATGTAACCATGTGTATGTGTTAATGTGTATATGTGTTAATGTGTATGTGTTAATGTGTATATGTTAATGTGTATGTGTTAATGTGTATGTGTTAATGTGTATTTGTAAACATGTCTATGTGTAAACATGTGCATGTGTTAATGTGTATATGTAAACATGTATAAGTGTTAATGTGTGTATACATAATGTGTGTTGTCTGAGTCAAATTTAATTATATTTCATAAAATATTATCAAAGAATATTTCATTAAATTCATGGGATTTATTTAAGGTTTCAACATAAAATATATATAAGGGTATATATATTATATTACCTCTCTTTAAATCTCTCTCTCTCTCTCTCTCTCTATATATATATATATATATCTATATATATATATATATATATATATATATATATATATATATATATATATATATATATATATATATATATATATATATATATATATGTATATATATATATACATATATATATATATATATACATATACATATATATATATATACATATATATATATATATATATATATATATATATATATATATATATATATATATATGTATATATATATATACATATATATATATATATATATATATATATACATATATATCAGGTTAGAACCAGTTTGAAACTAGTTAGACTATTACACAGCAGAGTACTCGATACTTGGGGTAGTAGAGTATGGCTATATTATAAAGAGTCGGATTATATATATATATATATATATATATATATATATATATATATATATATATATATATATATATATATATATATGTACATATATATACATATATATATATATATATATATATATATATATATATATATATATATATATATATATATATATATATATATATATACATATATATATATATATATATATATATATATATATATATATATACATATATATATATATATATATATATATACATATATATATATATATATATATATATATATATATATATATATATATATATATATATATATATATATATATATATATATATATATATATATATATATATATATATATAAATAAATAAAATACAGAGTTACTAACTCATATTGATACCCTGCAATTAACAAGCTAAAAGTATAAATACTGGGTGTACTAAGGCTATCATTTCTAGCATATCCACTCACCCCACTTCTAACGTCCAACGCACGAGGTGAGATATTCATTCGTGTGGATTGTAGCTACATGTGTTTGTTCCATTTGATCTCTCGCTGAGGAAAGCCTACGGATTATCTGTTACAAACACAATTTTCAGGGCGAAACAGAATAAGTCTCTAATCTGTCCGAGAGATGAAATGGTTATTGATACGGTCTGTATATACTTATTATACATCTTACGTATGCTTCAGGTTAAATCTTTCAGTACAATGTGGTATTTCTACCCTCGTAATTTTAGACACACAATTTACTGTGTTTATTTCTACATATATATATATATATATATATAAATTAATAAAAACAAAGAAACAGTTCCTTATATTAAAAAATTCATCATTTTACGATCGTTTCTAGGATATATGTGTGTGTTGGTATGTATATCATATAGATCTATGTAAAAGTTTTACAAACTATCAGAGGGAATATACATACCTACACCTATATATGGTGTCTTCAGAAATAATTATATATATATATATATATATATATATATATATATATATATATATATATATATATATATATATAAGCAAAAGGGATATTCAATTTGTTGGTAATTCAACAAATATAAATGTTTATAACTGATTCAGAACACTCGAAAGATTTTCTGGAGTTTAATATTCAATGATATTTAATAAATGGAACCTATATTTAGAAAACCATATTTATTCTATTATATATATTTCAAGGGTACCAAAACTTTGGTACGCTTTCATCAGATAAAATACAAAGTTTGTTTTATAAATTTTGACATAACCAAGAAAAGATACCTTACCAGTTCAAGTTTTTCTTGGATAGTCAAGAAAAACTTGAACTGGTAAGGTATCTTTTCTTGGTTATGTCAAAATTTATAAAACAAACTTTGTATTTTATCTGATGAAAGCGTACCAAAGTTTTGGTACCCTTGAAATATATATAATAGAATAAATATGGTTTTCTAAATATAGGTTCCATTTATTAAATATCATTGTATATATATATATATATGTAGATAAATCTACCAAAATATACGGTAGTGTCCAATCCGTATGAAGAACTCAATGTATTCCAAATATCATGAAAAGAAAAGATGCATTCAAACATTTTTTCGATGAAAATCACAGGAAAACAGAGTCAAGATAAATTAATAAAAAGAATGAATAAAAACAAAGAAACAGTTCCTTATATTAAAAAATTCATCATTTTACGATCGTTTCTAGGATATATGTGTGGGTGTTGGTATGTATATCATATAGATCTATGTAAAAATTTTACAAACTATCAGAGGGAATATACATACCTACACATATATATGTGTAGGTATGTATATTCCCTCTGATATATATATATATATATATATATATATATATATATATATATATATATATATATATATATATATATATATATATATATATATATATATATATATATATATATATATACATATATATAATATATACATATATATAATATATATATATATAAATACAGGAAGTATAAAAAATAATTAAATAATTATCGGATTTTATTTACAATCATTACATGCTCAATATGTAAATAACTTCATAAAAAAATTATAGAAGTTATAAATGCTTTGTACAAATTACTGCATTTCTATATGATCATTTGTTTAAAAAATATAGTATAACCTTTTGCAATATAGCCTTTTTGATACACCCTGTGTATGTATATACACACACGCATGCTCACACACACGCACACATGCACACACACACACACACACACACACACACACACACACACACACACACACACACACACACACACACACACACATGCACACACACATGCACACACACATGCACACACAAACACACACACACACACACACACACACACACACACACACACACACACACACACATGCACACACACACACACACACACACACACACACATACGCACACACACACATGCACATGCACACACACACACACATGCACACACACACACACACAGATTAGAAACGCGGAGAAAGGTGAAATGACACAAACCCCCACATCTAGAGTGTGATTTCCGTAATTTCCAACGCGGTGTAGTTGTCAGTTTTCTTTGGAAAGCTAATTTCTACCATTAAACAAGATCCTAAACTGTAATCCCTATTGGCAGTAATTACACATAACTTACAGTAATAACTGTAAAGCATGTGGTATATATCAACTAGCGTATATCATATTAATAGAGTTAGTTATATAGTTGAATGGATAATGTGTTTTATATCAATAAAATGAATGTAAGGCACTCGCCCAGTCGATCTTTGTAATCTATATGATATTATATATTGAAAAATAATGGCGGATATCCTATATAAATAAATATATATATATATGTGTGTGTGTGTGTGTGTGTGTGTGTGTGTGTGTGTGTGTGTGTGTGTGTGTGTGATGGTAGCTAAGATGCTTCCTCAGGCAGCATGCCGGTTGAGCACTCTATGCTCTTACAGAGCCGAGTATGATAGAATAGAAAACGAAAAATCAGTGATGCATCTGATCTCAATTTATTGTGTGTTGTAATTGTAGCACACAATAAATTGAGTTCAGATGCATCACTGATTTTCGTTTTCTATTCTATATATATATATATGTATATATATATATATATATATATATATAGGAAAATGTTTAACCTCGACGGCAGAGCTCAAGCCGTTTCGACGGCTATTTCTGGAGTTCGTGTTGAGTACTCTGGTGCGTTATGGTCCATCTGGTTCCTTACCACACCTCCTCCGTTATATATATATATATATATATATACGTAATAAAATACATACAGTCATGCACATATATAGGCATACACACATACATACATACATACATACATACATACATACATACATACATACATACATACATACACACATGCATACATACATACATACATACATACATACATACATACATACATACATACACACATGATGATGGCTGCTCCCTCGTTATCGAGTATGGCCATTGCACGATATAATATTATTAATAATTATCAATTAATGCTATTGTGCAATACCTGTTTGAGAAGATTTTTATTTTAAGTGAGGAATGACTGTGCACTGAGCCAATCCCACTCTCTGAGCGACAGTAGCTATAACCCGAAAAGAAGAAAAGATCATCATCATCGGTAACTACTGAGTCGCAGGAATATGTCTGAGATATCCCAGTTTCCTGAGTTGCCTTCTCCTAGAAGAATGCCCTTACAAAGGCTAGGGGCTCCTCATACATACATACATACATACATACATACATACATACATACATACATACATAATACATACATACATAAAACTCTCTTCTCTCTTCTTCTTCGCCCACTTATCGTCGTGGGGAGGAGGGGGGTGGCAGAGTCCTCAAACACTCCTTCCAGCGGGTTCTGTCAGAAGCAACCGTCTCCAATTTATCTGGCTGGATCCCTAAGCGAGACCTGGGTAGGTATTGATAGATATGATAGAGGGGGGGGGGTAGAGAGTTTGGTAGTGATGGATAGAGTGGGAGGGAATGACAGAGTGTTTTATGGTAGATATAGAGAGGGGGAGAGATTGATGTTTATTAATATCGAGAGGGGGATTGGAAGAGAGTTCCATGTAGTAGATATAAAGAGGAGTAGAGTTGCCTGTCAGAAGCAACTGATACCCAAGCGTGACCAGCCAAGGTCATGGATATTATCCAACCATCCTGCTCGGGGTCTACCCCTAGGTCTCTTGCCGGTTGATTTTTCCCGTAAAATCTGTCCAGCGATTCTTTCCTGAGACATTCTAACCCCATGTCCATAGTATCGGAGCTGTGATCTCTCAATACGGAGAAGCAGTGGTTCTACCTGGAGTGACTCTCTGATCTCCGAGCTACGCACTTTACTCCAAAATACATAAAACAACGAACTAGTTCACTGAGAAGGTTGTACATGGATACTTAAGACGAAAAACATCGACCAGGGAGGGAATAAACCAGACTTAAATTCTGACATGGAGTTCCGACAAGTTCATAACATCACACCTTGTAGAATATCTCCATGTTATCCAAGAACAAGAAATCCCCTCCAAGTACCTACTGCACAACAGAAGAATGTCATCAGTTGACAATGAATGTAGGCTCTACAAAACAAATATTGCAGATGTTAGCCACATGATTGCCATCTGTGAAAGAATGTTTTCTCGTTACTATCTCCTCATGAGGTATGCTGTGATAGATAGAACGTTCGGGAATGCATTACGAACGACGAAAATATAATCAAATATGCATGAATATTTTGAGTCTGATGTAACCTAAAATTAAAAGCTGCCACCAAATTAAAGCACAGCCGGCCTCATATTGTTATTTGGGACCACTTTAAAAACATGCTTGCTTGTACAAGTCAGCTGTCCATTTGATGTCAATGTGGTAAGAAAAATGCTAGGGAAAGTGGATATCTACAAACCATTGATGAGAAGTTTGCAGATTCAGTATCTAAGATACACGTTCAACTTCATACCCGTCATTATTGGAGCTACAGTTTATATACCAACCTGCCTGAAGCAAGGTATATCTGAACTTGAATTTGTAGAGAAAGAACGTCGCTCCTTAATTCATAGGCTACAAATGACCGCGATATCTGGAACCTTCAAAGGATGAGCATTTACACAGGAGACAACGATAATTTCCTTTTCTTTACAACTTTGCCACCGCGAGGGTGACCGGTCAAAAATAAACACAAAATTAAGAGCGAGAATATACATACATACATACATACATACATACATACATACATACATACATACATACATACATACATACATACATACAACACGACTAGTTAGGAAATGACAAGTACAATCCTTGAATGGAACAGTAAAAATATGTAAAACATTCCAATAATTCTGCTTCTAATAACACCATATACACTTGTACAGATGCAAAGCATATGCACATGAACACATTTAACTCAAAACATACACATCCACACATACAATAACATCCATACCTGCACATGCATGCCGACATGCATACATATCTACCTAGATGTTGTGTAAATTCCAATGAGAGAGTCTTGTTAGAAACCGACTCTCTCTCTATTGGCAAACATTTGTGAAATTATAAAACCAGAAGAACATACATACATATATACATAAACACATATATACATGCATGCATACATAAATACATACATACATAAATACGTACGTACATACATACGTACATCCATCCATCCATCCATACATACATACATACATACATACATACATACATACATACATACATACATGGTGGCTGCCAACTCGTTTTCGAGTACGACCACCACTTTATATCCATGTAGGAGAACCCCTACCGATGCACTCTGGTACAGACACTACACTTGTGACAATTATTGACACAGTGCTGGGCCCATGGTACCATGTGACGACAAGTGCAGAGAGATCTCCAGATATAAAGCAATGCCTGTGCCGTGAAGCTTTTATAGTGAGCAAAGGCACTGCACAAAGCCAGTCCCACTCTCTTAACCAAGATGATATTTACCAAAAAGAAGAACAAGTCAACATCATTGGATACCATCAGGATTGCAGGTGTTATATCAGAGTTTTCCTTTTCCTAGAATTCTGCCTTGACAAAGGCTAAGGGGTCATCTCTCCCGGTGATTTTGGATGGCCATTGACTCTTACGAGCTCCTTTGCCCTTTGACAGGTTTTGTTTTTAGTCCTGCAGGATTTCCAAAGTCACCCTCGTCACCAAGAAACCTTGGTGGGGTTGCCAGTTTAGTCGCCAACGACCCGACCATGAGACAGGTTGTACTGGGATACACATATATATACATACATACATACACACATACATACATACACATATATATACATATACATACATACATACATACATACATACATACATACATACATACATACATACATACGTACGTACGTACATACATACATACATACATACATACATACATACATACATACATACATACATACATACATACATACATACATACATACATACATACATACATACATACATACATACATTATTTTATTAAATAAGTTTATACTAGAACTGCAACGCTTCGATACTTTCTCCTTTACTTTTAAGAAGGAAACTGCTAAATAAGTCTAATTTATTTACAGTATTTCCGGACAGCAACGAATTGTCTTTATACCACGACAGAACACATCAAGAAAGCGGGATTAAATAAATAAAAAAATAATAAAATAAGTAAATAAATAAATAATAGATCTATTTCTGAAAGAGGTCTGAAATATTATGAATTAATCTACAGATGCCTCTAAATGTTCCAGTATCTCGGGGCTGTGTTCACGAGTTATAGAAGGCAGGAGGCTGAATTAAGTGCAAGAATTGCAACAGCTGGTGCAACAATGAGCCAGCTTCAGCATTCAGTAATCAGAAGAAGGGCGGTAGGTGTAAAAGCCAAATTCGTTAACTTCAATTCGGTGTTTGTGCCGACACTTATCTATGGTAATGAATCATGTGTAATGACCGAAAGAATACGATTGCGAATACAATCAGCTGAAATGGGGTTCCTCCCAAGGGTTTTGGAATAAGGTTACTCGATAGAATGCGTAACTCGGAGGGAGATCAGAGAGTTACTCCAGGTAGAGCCGGTACTTCTCTGAATTGAGAGATCGCAGCTCTAATACCATGAT
>OZ024746.1:61973534-61978534 GCA_964016885.1 Eledone cirrhosa | reverse complement strand
AAAATTGTGTTGAGTCCAATTAGATACTTTTAGTAACAAATGAGCTTATTAATTACGTAGAATATTGTAAATAATCCCCTAATTACGATATTACTAACTTCAATTTGACTGTACGTGGGAGCCCTACATATTGCTGCGCCACATCATTACCGGATTAATTTAAAAATGTTAATTAGGCTATGAAGCCGTGTTGCGGTCGCCCTTTCACCAGTTCAGTATTGATTGAACAAACCTTTATGATTAAAACTATTCTGATCTTGATCATTGCGTCTTTCCATATATATTTTTTATCTCTGACTACGCTAGTAGGCCGAAAGGGGTGTAGGCTGGCTATAAGGGAATGATGCTAGGGCTGTGAAATCTTACATGCGATAATTTCAATTCTCTTGTTAATAACAGCATTGTTTAATTCCAGGGATTATGTTGAAAAATAAATTTCATTGGGCCATTCCATGAGAGTATCTTAGTCAGCCTATGAAACTTTCAGCCTATTAATCTTTCAGCCTATGAACCTTTCAGCCTATGAATCTTTCAGCCTATAAACCTTTCAGCCTATGAATCTTTCAGCCTATGGACCTTTCTGCCTATGAACCTTTCTTCCTATGAACTTTTCAGCCTATGAACCTTTCAGCCTATGAACCTTTCAGCCTATGAACCTTTCAGCCCATGAACCTTTCAGCGTATGAACCTTCAAGCCTATGGACCTTTCAGCCCATGAAGCTTTCAGCCTATGAACCTTTCAGCTCATGAACCGTTCAGCTTATGTATCTTTCAGCCTATGAACCTTTCAGCCTATGAACCTTTCAGCCTATGAACCTTTCAGCCTATGGACCTTTCAGCCTATGAACCTTCCAGCCTATGGACCTTTCAGCCTATGAACCTTTCAGCCTATGAAACTTTCAGCCTATGGACCTTTCAGCCTATGAACCTTTCAGCCTATGGACCTTTCAGCCTATGAACCCTTCAGCCTATGAACCTTTCAGCCTATGAACCTTTCAGCCTATGAACCATTCCGTCCATGCACCTTTCAGCCTATGAACCTTTCAGCCTATGAACCTTTCAGCCTATGAACCTTTCAGCCCATGAACCTTTCAGCCTATGAACCTTCCAGCCTATGGACCTTTCAGCCCATGAAGCTTTCAGCCTATGAACCTTTCAGCTCATGAACCGTTCAGCTTATGTATCTTTCAGCCTATGAACCTTCCAGCCTATGAACCCTTCAGCCTATGAACCGTTCAGCCTATGAACCTTTCAGCCTATGAACCTTCCAGCCTATGGACCTTTCAACCTATGAACCTTTCAGCCTATGAACCTTTCAGCCTATGAACCTTTCAGCCTATGGACCTTTCAGCCTATGAACCTTTCAGCCTATGGACCTTTCAGCCTATGAACCATTCCGTCCATGCACCTTTCAGCCTATGAACCTTTCAGCCTATGAACCTTTCAGCCTATGAACCCTTCAGCCTATGAACCCTTCAGCCTATGAACCTTTCAGCCTATGAACCTTTCAGCCTATGAACCATTCTGTCCATGCACCTTTCAGCCTATGAACCTTTCAGCCTATGAACCTTTCAGCCTATGAACCCTTCAGCCTATGAACCCTTCAGCCTATGAACCTTTCAGCCTATGAACCTTTCAGCCTATGAGCCATTCCGTCCATGCACCTTTCAGCCTATGAACCCTTCAGCCTATGAACCCTTCAGCCTATGAACCTTTCAGCCTATGAACCTTTCAGCCTATGAACCTTTCAGCCTATGAACCTTTCAGCCTATGAACCGTTCAGCCTATGAACCTTTCAGCCTATGAACCTTTCAGCCTATGAACCCTCCAGCCTATGAACCCTTCAGCCTATGAACCGTTCAGCCTATGAATCTTTCAGCCTATGAACCCTTCAGCCTATGAACCGTTCAGCCTATGAACCTTTCAGCCTATGAACCTTTCAGCCTATGAACCTTTCAGCCTATGAACCTTTCAGCCTATGAACCGTTCAGCCTATGAACCTTTCAGCCTATGAACCTTTCAGCCTATGAACCTTTCAGCCTATGAACCTTTCAGCCTATGAACCCTTCAGCCTATGAACCCTTCAGCCTATGAACCTTTCAGCCTATGAACCTTTCAGCCTATGAACCATTCCGTCCATGCACCTTTCAGCCTATGAACCCTTCAGCCTATGAACCCTTCAGCCAACCCTCGTATATATTTTATCTCAGACTACATCATACAATATCATCCTCCTGTTTTTAACAAGATGATAGAATCTGGATTCAGAGATATTTTTGCAGATCAAACGAGCAAATAAGAGGCTCCCTTATTAGATCATATCTTGTTCTGATCTAGCTGTTGAAACGGCCGGAGCTCAGCCGTCGGGTTCCTGACTTTCTTCCTATTACCCACTCTACTACCCTAAGTATCGAGTACTCTGCCGAGTTATGGGTCACCTGGTTCCTTACCACACTTTCTTCGTTATATATATTTTTACCTTTTACATACATACATACATATATATATATATATATATATACCAAAATGTTGGTACGCTCTCATCAGATAAAATACAAAAGTTGTTTTATACATATTGACATATCCAAAAAACAAGAACTTATCGTTTTAAGTTCTGACGATAAGTTCTTGTTTTTTTGGGATATGTCAATATTTATAAAACAACTTTTGTATTTTATCTGATGAATGCGTACCAAAATGTTGGTACCCTTGAAATATATATAATAAAATAAATATGGGTTTATAAAGTATAGTTTCTATTTATTAATATCATTGATATTATACTCCAGAAGAAAACCTGTAGTGTGCTTCGAATCTGTTATAATTAAATTTGTTGAATAACCAACAAATTAAATAACTCTTTGCTTATATATATATATATATATATATATATATATATATATATATATATATATATATATATATATATATATATATATATATATATATAGAGAGAGAGAGAGAGAGAGAGAGAGAGAGAGAGAGAGAGAGAGAACTAAATAAATCTCAACAGTTTATTTTCCATCCAGGAAATAGTAATTATTAATTAGGAAGTTCTGAGATTAATTGGATTATTTCCTTATAAATTGGGTAATTATTTAGAAGAGGTGAAACAAATTAAGATTTCGTTCATACTACACAGGAGAAAAACAATTTCTTTAAATATATTTGGAGCAAAGATAGTTGTTTCCGGTTCGATCGCAATCTGTGTCATCCTGAGCACATGGCTTCTATTATACCAAAGAGTTGACTAATGTCTTACGGGTGTCGTTTGGTAAACGGAGATAGTGCGGAAACCTGTCATATTTAAATGTGTGTGCGTGTTTGTGTGTGTATGTTTTTGTATGTGTGTTTGTGTGTGTGTGGGTGTTTGTGTGAGTGTGTGTGTGCATGTGTGTTTGTGTTTGTGCGTGTGTGTTTGTGTGTTTGTGTTTGTGTGTGTGTGAGTTTGTGTGTTTCTGTGTTTGTGTGTGTGTGTGTGTGTGTGTGTGTGTGCGTAATTTTATCTATGTAAGGGTTTTGTATTTTATGTCCTATAACTTAGCAATTCAAAAAATAGAGATTGATGAAATAGGAAACGGGCTTTCATAAATAAGTACTGAAGTTGATACGATCAATTAAACCCAGCATAGTGAGAGTCCAATGATTGAAACTAGGAAAGAACAAAAATACGCACTCACAACCCCGTAAACAGTACGGAAGCATGTTACATTTAAATGTGTGTGCGTGTGTGTGTGATTACATGTGTGTGTATGTGTGTGTGTGGGGGGGGGGGGTTCTAGTTTATTTGAAGTATTGTGCGTAGTGTATAAAGTAGTGTGTTATTTGATGGTTCCGACAACTCGAAAGATACGGTAAATTTCGAAAATGCGTGTTGGCAACGAAGATGTTTTGTATATTATATGACATTTATTTATCTGTCCTTATATTTCGGGATTAAAATCCCTTCATCAGAAGATTAAAATAAGTAACTGGTTCGGAGTTATGCTTTTTGGTTGTCATCTTTGGACGTCTTTAAAGTTTTTCACAGTTTACCATCCATTTCGCATTGTCGTACCCTTCAAATATTGCAGTTATACACACACACACACACACACACACACACACACACACACACACACACACACACACACACACACACACACACACATATATATATATATATATATATATATATATATATATATATATATATATATATATATATATATGTATAAAGGTGGGCTGAAAAATACATAGGCTAAACGCATAATTATGAAGGCATGATGCTAGAACTGTGTAATCTTGCATGCATTAATTTCAACTCTTTGTTTCTTTCCAGGAGTATGCTGAAAAATAAACCCCATTTTGGTCATTCCATGAAAGTATCTTGGTCAGCCTATAAATGTTTCAGCCGACCTCCCCTCGTATATATATATATATATATATATATATATATATATATATATATATATATATATATATATATATATATATATATATATATATATATGAATGTATGTATAGTATATTTGGCAATATACCATATGTAATTAAAAACATTTAGAAGACCATACGCTATCAGTTTTAAAATAGTGACTATGTCACTTACTTCTTTTCGGCGAAAGAAGGGAGAGAAGATGACAGTCTGTTTTACGCTGGTTGGTGTTGATCAGAGCCACGTACTCCGAATATATATATATATACATGTGTATATATATATATATATATATATATGTGTGTGTGTGTGTGTGTGTGTGTGTGTGTGTGTGTGTGTGTGTGTGTGTGTGTGTGTGTGTGTGTGTATATATAGATATAGATATGTAATCATGCGGAAGCACCAAGTCAGGAATTGATGGTGAGTCTTCCAAATTCTCTGGAGATGTGGTAAATTATGTCAGTAGGCTCTCCTATTCTCTGTGACATTACAGAAACAGTAATTAGTTTCCCACAGGCGTGTGTAGCTAATTCTGAGGGAGAAGTGACGAGAGGGGGAGAGGAAGCGAGGAGGAGAGAAGGGA
>OZ024746.1:61963534-61966034 GCA_964016885.1 Eledone cirrhosa | reverse complement strand
TAATTGCGTGTATATATATATATATATATATATATATATATATATATATATATATATATATATACATATGGGGAGAGAGAGAGAGGGGGATGGAGGGGGGGGGGGATAACTTTTACAAAGTTAGCGATGGGTAAATTCCTAGTAAAGAACCTAAAATAAGATAACTTGCTCATTAATCTCGCTTTACAGTGGTTTTTAATTGTCAAGAAACAGCAGTGACAACTTTCTGTCTTGTATATATATATATATATATATATATATATGTTGATTTAAAACTGCACTATTCACAAGAGTGTGTTTTAACCTTCATATCATGTCTCCCTATTTTATCTGACGAAAACGCAAATGTCATCGCATGATGATAGTTGTTTTTGAATTGCGCATAATAAAATACATGGAACTCTTTTAACCATCTTTTGATCCTATATATTGTATATATATATATACATAACATAAACATTCATATCATATTTTAGGTTTTATTTGCTAACTAATAAAGCTTTATCGTAATTATGCTTACCTTAATATTGCCATAATTTTAAAGACAAAATCATGGAAAATGAACAGAAAATATATTAATAAAAGAAAACATACACTTCTTGTTGCTTGTTCGTGCTGTAATTTCCCTTCATACGGACCTATTTCGTTGATTTATTGGCACACAGACTAGAAAGCACTCACTTAGTCACACTTTATCTGAATTTGCGTTCTGGGGATGTGTTTTCGTGTTATATCATGCCACTTGTGTAGGCATGTACAATTGTAAGTTATTCCATCGTGTTAAGCAAACATAAACGAATAGCATTAAATACCAAATGAAAGATTATAAAAGGTGTTGAATAGGGAAAGAAAAATGCGGTTGCGGAATCATTAGAAATTGCATTGACAATACTAAAAATCATAATGAATCAATCTGACAAAATATAGAACGCCATACAAAACTCGAGTATAACACTTTAAAACTAAAATATATACGAAGTAAAATCGTAGTAAATAACGGAAAAACTGCCAAGTGTTTTGATGAATAACGCCTCACGGTATCATTTGCCATTTTCCCAAGTTATTATTCAGCAAAAAGCTTTAGATTGATTTAATCAGTTTAATCAAGAAGTTGAGTAAGTCATGCAAACGTTTGTTGCTTCTTGTGGACTGCTTGGAAAGTTTAAGAAACAATACAGTTTCTATAGCATTTGAATAATAGGAAACCCATCAACTGCTGACGTCCAGGTTGCAACAGAAAGACGAAACCAAATCTAGGAGGAAGACGTCACCAGGGTATAACATAGCCAAATATCGTCTTTCATTGTAATTAGGAACCAATCAATGTTACTGGAGGCTTAAAGTTTAAGTCATTGCTTGTTTAAGTTTAAGTCATTCTGATAATCCACGAGTATTGAAAAGTAAAATGGTGTTATAGTTTGCTTGAAACCTTGGTTGTAGTTTAAAAAGAAATGTTTTATTTGAAGCCTACAAAAATGCAAAATGAGCGGTAAATTTCAGAGATTTGAAGGCAATGAAGTGTCGATAAACTGGCAGGTAGCACACAAACATCTTCGCTGCTTTCAAATATTTTCGAAATTTACCGTCCATCTTTGCATTGTTGCTTTATACTGCTTTATAATGATTTCTACAATAGGCACAAGGCCATCAATTTTGGGGGAGGGGAAAGTCGATTAAATCGACCCCAGTGCATTACTGGTGCTTTATTTTATCAACCCTGTAAGGATGAATCGCAGAGTTAACCTCGGCGGGATTTCAACTCAGAACATAAAGGGGCGTAACTCAATGTTACAAAGCATGGTGTCTGATGCTCTATCGATACTTCCAATCCACCGCCCTACACTGCTTTATAATGAAAGATGTCTCTAAATCTCGTCATTTAAATGTTACTGAGAGACTAATAATTTCAAGTCTAAGACACTCGGGAAATCTGAGATGTCAGAGGAAGGGCTGATTAAACAGTAGATGTGTCATTAATATCAGCAGGTTTAACAGTTACAGTAGAGGTAGGACAATTGATGCTGCCCCCGGAGAATACCCTATTTCCCGGCGTTGAAGACGCTACTTTTCCCCCTAAAATAAGTCTCAAAAATCAACCATGCGTCCTGGAGGCCGAAGGTTGTTTATTATTTTTTTTCAAATTTTTGGTTGTCAAAATTAAGGTGCGTCCGTCTTCGGTGCCGGGAAATACGGTAAGTTAGTTCAAGCTCTAAGATGTTGATAATATCAGTTTTTTACAAACATTTAATGTACGAAACGACTTGTTCAAAGGATTCTCGTATAACAGAATTTTAAGTTTCTAGGGCAATGATCCGGGTTTTTATTATCCTCACTCTTGTTGCTGTAACCAGCGAGAACTTAGCCCACTATTTTTTTTCTGTTAAACTTGGCATTCAAAGTCACCCTCTGCGTCACCGAGCCGGGTTCTGATGTTGCCTTCTCTTATATATCTTTTGTCTGCTCATTGAAATATACGATGACAATATCTTGACATGAATTC
>OZ024746.1:61936034-61941034 GCA_964016885.1 Eledone cirrhosa | reverse complement strand
TATTTAATCCGACACCCTAGCGCCTCTGCCAATCCACCGCCTACATCAACTACACTAGTTTCGGCCTGTCATTGCAGGCTCCTCAGTAGTGTTTACATCGTTTATTCTGGAGAAAGAGACAGTAGTTTATAACCCATGGCTGGTAATGAAAGGGTAAAAGAGGTGGTTTGGGGGTTCGTTTAGCAGAAAACACCCCATGTTTTAAGTTTGCCCTTTATTTTGTACACCGAGGTTAAATTTCAGTTTATTAAGCGTCTACATATTTCTTTATGATAGATATTTACATACAAACATGCACAAACACAAATACACACGCACACGTACAGGCACACGTGCAAGCACACGTACACGCACACAGACACATGCACATTCATAAACACATAGACACACATATATATATATATGTGTGTGTGTGTGTGTGCGTGTGAGTGTGTGCACGCGCGCGTATGTGTCTGTGTGTGTTTGTACACATGTAAATATATATATGATTAATATATTCACACTTACAAACACGCACACAGACACTCACATACATACATTTATATGAGTGTGTGTATGTATGCGTGTGTGTGTGTGTGTGTGTCTGTCTGTGTATGAGTCTGTCAGTGAGTGTATCTGTGTGTGTGTGTGTGTGTGTGTGTGTATCCCTACAATACTCCATATGGCAAATAACTGTTTCTACTTTTGGCACAAGGCCAGCAATTATATCCTTGTATTACTGGTACTTTATTTTATCGACCCCATAAGGATGAAAGGCAAAGTTAACCTCGGCGGGATTTGAACTCAGACCATAAAGGGCCTTAACTCTTTGCTGCAAAGCATGGCGTCCGACCCTCTGCAAATAACCAGTGTAAGTTAGATGAGACAGTACATCCCTAAATCACGCCATTACTGAAACCACATTATGTAAACAAAGGTTAGAGAAATATTTATTGCTTATAACCTTTGTCCAAAATACAATGTGTGTGTTTAAGTAGGCCATTAATACCCGTCTTTTGTACCCGGTATATACTTTATGGTTACAACCTTTAATATCACCGCTAACAAGATCGATATGATGTATGAAGGAGTTAGCAAAATATACAGCAACCTATGTAAACTTGTTTGATATTATTTTCAATGTCGGAAAACTTGTGTTGCAGCATACAGTCCAAATCCCGCTGAGATTAGATTTGACCTTAATCCTTACGGGGTAGGTGAAATAAGGTACCAGTCACGCTCTGGGGGTCGATTTGATCGACTTTCCCCTCCCTCCAAATTACTGGCCTTGTGTTATATAAGAAACCATTATTTTACGGGGTCGATAAAATAAAGTACCAGTAATACACTGGGATAATTGCTGGCCTTGTGCCAAAAGTAGAAACAATTATTTTTCGTATTGTGGATTGGCAGTATAGGTAGAGGGTCGGTCGCCATGCTTTGCAACATAGAGTTACGCCGCTTTACGGTCTGAGTTCAAATCCCGCCGAGTTTAACTTTGCATTTCATCCTTACGGAGTCGATAAAATAAAGTACCAGAAATGCACTGGGGTCATTGCTGGCCTTGTGCCAAAAGTAGAAACAATTATTTTTCGTATTGTTAGTGTTGTTGTTGTTGTCATATGAGCAGTCAGATTTCGATGGAAGTTATTCCAGCCTTGAATATGCAGGTCCTGTCAGATACAACCATCTCCAACTGATCTAGTTGGATTCCCAAGCGAGACCAGCCAAGCTCATGGATGTTATCCAACCATCTTGCTCGGGGTCTACCCTTGGGTCTCCTGTCGGTTGGTTTTGCCTGTAAAATCTGTCCAGCGATTCTTTCCTGAAACACTCTTATCGCATGCCTATAGTATCGGAGCTGTGATCTCTCAATTCGGAGAAGTAGCAGCTCTACCTGAAGTGACTCTCTGATCTCCGAGCTACGCAGTCTATCGAGTAATATTACTCCAAAGAACCTTTGAAGGAACTCCATTTTGGCCACTTGTATTCACGATCGTATTCTTTCGGTCATTACGTAAGATTCATGATCATAGGTAAGGGTTGGCACGAATACCAAATTGAAGATAGCGAGTTTGGCTGTTACACCTACATCTCGTCTTCTGATTACCAAATGTTAAAGCTCATGCATTACTGCACCAGCTCCTACAATTCATTCATGCAGTTAATTCAGCCTCCTACCTTCCATCAATCGTGAACATGGCCCCAAGATACTTGAACTTCTCTATCTGCTTCAGTGGAAGTCCATTCACATGTAGAATGCACTGCGTAGGCTTCTTTGAGAGGATGAGCGTCTCAGTTTTCCCACCACTCATTCTCATTCCAGTCATGTAGCATTCCTATCAAGTGCAAGTCGGAGATTACTTTCTGTCGAGATAAGTAAAACCATGTCGTCTGCAAATTCCAGCCGACTGATTTTACACCCGGATGCTCATGTCAATCCTGTTAATGAAAATAATTGTTTCTACTTTTAGGCACAAGGCCAGCAATTACCCAGTGCATTACTGGTACGTTATTTTATCGACCCCGTAAGGATGAAAGGCAAAGTCAACCTCGGCGGGATTTGAACTCAGACCGTAAAGGGACGTAACTATGCTGGAAAGCATGGCGTCCGACTCTCTACCGATACTGCCAATAATGAAAAGGAGATGTGACAATATACACCCTTGGCGGAGTCCGACTCCCACATTTATTCGAACACAAATGCTCGGGCATTTGTTTAGAGATATCAGAGCAGCAAGAAGTTGGCCATCGATCCAATACTCCTGCACCACCTTCCATAACAGGTCCCAAGGAACAGGATCATATACATTCTCGAGGTCTACAAAACGAGAATATACCTCTTGGCAATATTCGGAGACCTGCCGCAGTGTGAATATTTGTTCGACTGTGCTGCGTCCGCAGCGAAAACCGCACTGTTCCTCACCTAGCTTGTACACGACAATCTCCCTGCATCTCTCTGCCAGACACTTAGCATAGACTAGCGGGGAGGCTTCACAAAATTGGGATTATCCCTCACGATTGCCATTGCTTAGGTGCCTTTCCAAAGATATATATACACACACATACACACATACACACACACACACACACACACACACATATATATATATATATATATATATATATATACATAATTATGTATATATTATATAATTATGTATATATTATATATATATAATATGTAAATATATATTCATACATATGTAAATATATATGTATACACATATGTATATATATAAATGTATATATTTCAAGGTTAAAAAAAAGAAGATAAACAGGAAGAATAATTACAAAAATTATTATTAATTTCGCAGTTGTGGGAATAAGGAAAAGAAAAGGAATGCCTTAACGCATCTTACATGGCTGTGTATTCCGCTGACACTAACTATATATACATATATATATACATAGAGAAAGAAAGGGAGAGAGAGAGAGTTAGTATGTGTGTGTGTGTGTGTGTGTGTGTGTGTGTGTGTGTGTGTGTGTGTGTGTGTGTGTGTGTGTGTGTGTGTGTGTGTGTGTGTGTGTGTGTACATATGAAATGAAAAAATTCGATTTTCCATTGAATTTTTTAATTTCCTTTATTCACTTTTTTTTCAACTTTATATATTATATGATATATATATATATATATATATATATATATAATATTATATAATATCCCAGTGTATTACGGGTACTTTATTTTATCGACCCCGTAAGGATGAAAGGCAAAGTTAACTAAAGAGGGCTGGATAAGGATTATGTATATACATATAATACATATATATATATATATATATATATATATATATATATATACATAAAATTTGGTAGTAACGTGTGCTTCCGTCGTATTTGACTACATAGAATCTGTTAGTTGGGATTTTGAAAAACCCTCTAAATGCAAAAAAAGGATGAGTATTGACATGTCTCATGTACGTCAATACCCATCTTTTTTTTCCATTCAGAGGGGTTTTTTTTAATCCCAAATAACAGACTAATTATATGTAGTCAAATACGGCGTAAGCACATGTTACTACCTAATTTTCAAATTCGCTAGCCGTTTGTAAACAAAGTCTGCTTTGTGTGTCCCTCTTTATATAGATATATCGCACCCGGGACCTAATATTGATCATTAGTCTAAGCTGCATCCACAAATGTATATGCAATATGCACACACACAATATATATATATATATATATTGTGTGTGTGTGCATATTGCATATAAATTTGTGGATGCAGCTTAGACTAATGATCAATATTAGGTCCCGGGTGCGATATATCTATATAAATAGGGAGACACATATATATATATATAAAGTTATGAAACGAAAGGAGCTGTGTGGTTACTAAAAACAAGGTTTAAGATGGTGGTTATGACGGAACAGGAGGAGAAAGGAAGAAAGGAGTTTCCATCGTCAGCTGTAAATGTTTCCCGAACCGGCATATATATATGTATATATATATATTTATGTATATATATATAGTAATAATAATAAATTTGAAGACTAAAATCCAAAGAGGGCTCGATAAGGATAGATATATATCAAATATATAAGAACCGTAGAGCAAATATTTATTAAAATAACAGATTAAAGTTTAAGCAAAGAATCGCTGCTTTCACCCTTAACGGGATCTTCTGAAACTCTGAGTTTCAGAAGATCCCGTTAAGGGTGAAAGCAACGATTCTATGCTTAAACTTTAATCTGTTATTTTAATAAATATATATATATATATACATATATATATATATATATATATATATATATATATGACATAAAAAGTAAGAAATAAAAAAATATATATTATATTATATCGACCTCTTACGTAAGAACACGCAGTGACAAAATATGTAAAAATGGTCGAACAGGGAACCAAATTATCATTACAGGATATACACTGCAACGATTATTCCAAGGATATATATATATATATATATATATATATATATATATATATATATAAAAGTTTACATATATATATACATACACATACATATACGTGTTTTGCAACTGGTCACTTTTTGGCTCAATGA
>OZ024746.1:61928534-61931034 GCA_964016885.1 Eledone cirrhosa | reverse complement strand
ACACACACACACACACACACTTATACATACACATAAAACACACCCAACATTGAACACTGTATGTGATCTCTAGGCCTACTAGAAATAGTAGCCAAATTCCCTGTAAACTATACTCGTTTGTCTGAAAAAGGAAATGACAAATTGAAGAATGTTGTACTTGATACATTTTCGCAAAAACTAGATTGGTTGGTCATATCTGGAACGCTTTTATTGTAGACCTGTTTAGTCGCTATTGAAATGGGGCTAAACAACAATGATCCCAAATATGACAACATATTTCAACCAAGCACCAGAACCATTTATAGATATATCGATTCAATTACTTTATAGGTCTCGGCTAAATCATCCATGAATGGCTGATATCAGGACCTAATCATCCATGGATGATTGACATCTGGAGGAACCATCCATGGATGGTTTATTTGGTGGCGGGGACGAATAGGAATTAAATGCTGAGATATATGTAGTGAATTGTTAAATAATTATTCGGGCTATTTAATGAGATGAAAAACATTTTTAGTATTTATATCTAGTTTAAAAGAAATAAATGTTAAGTATTGTTTTATCTCTAACTATATCAACAGTTATTTCTAAATATGATGCCAATACTTCTACAGTTTTGTTTTGTCTGTGATGCCAATAAATATTGATATTGTTTTATCTCTAAATATATCAACAGTCATCTTTATATATGATGCCAATAGTTCTACAAATTATAATCTTTAAGTAATGAGACGTTAAAATAATTATATAATTTCCTAGAAAAATTTGTGAAGTATGTGAATTGATGCAACAACAACTTGGTGATGAAATTGATAGGCAGAACAGGTCCATTACGAGATAATCTTTTACGCTACACTGCTCCCTATATTAGTTTAAATATAAGTAAATATATATGTTAAGTATTTCCGAAGAAAAAGCAAAGGAAAACCGAGTGCTCTATGTATAGAACAGAGCTATTTAATTAGAAAGTGAACAACACAATATATAACTACTCCATTACCAAAGGTTTCAGGACCCTAGATAATATTAACATATGTCTAGTTCGTTCATCAGACAGAGAGGTTATAAAATGAAAATACGAAATGAGATTGAAAAATACTCAGTAAAGGAAATGAAGAAGCCAATAAGTGAATAATATAGGCGTAATATAAAATAAGTGTTGAATGTGAGATAAAAGTCCAGGATGGTTAAAATAAGAGACACATACAATATATATAAACACACACACACACACACACACACACACACACACACACACACACACACACAATGGATCTTTCGTTGGTTTCGACGATAATTCTTCCAGTTATTCAATCAACAAAGCTACTAACCGGGTATACCAGAAACGTGGATACTCTTCACGTGACTCTTAGGGAAAAAAATCAACGTGACACGGGATGTGACAAAGCTGGACCTTTGAATTATAGTTACAGTCCAACGATGGGCCGGCGCAAGGGTATGATAGAATACGCTAGTCCACACATGTACACACACAGATACATGCAAACACATACATATGCACGAATGTACGCTCGTAGATAGATATACACTATGTTAATACCTGAAGTCAAATAGAAAATGTGATCCACATGTATTTTACGTTTCTGCACATCAATGAAATGTATTAAAACATAACTGTACGTTACCTTTAGTGGGGGAATGTTGCCTATAGTCCAACAGAGGGCTCGAGGAAGTCTCCTCGCGTTCCGTTTGGTGTGATTGAAGGCTGTTGTGACGACACTGGTGAGAAGAAAGGGGTTGGTTTTGGCGCTGGTGCGCATGTAGGGTGACCAGATGGCCAAATGAACTTGAATTGGCTGTAGTCAGTGTTGTGGGCGCAGAGAAATTGGTTAATGTGTCCGATAATGATGACAACGATGTTGATGATGACAATGGTGATGATTTTAGGTTCGATGTGGATAAATGAAGAGTAGGTGATGTATCTGACACAGAATTAGGAGTCAACGTGAAATTACTGGTGTGCTGGGGACGTACTATAGCTGATGGTGATGATGATGATGACGATGGTCTTATTGAGATAGGACCAGATGATAGAGTCGGGTGTAGACCGTTTGTTAAGTTCCCTGTCCCTGTATGACTCATCGTTAACATAGACGGAGTATGTGGTGTCATGGCTTGTCCGCTTGGGGTCGACGCCAATGAGGGATTAGATGGCCCCAGAAGAGAGATCGGTGAGGGGGAAGATCGGCTCATGAACCCTGTATGTCCAATAACAGCTGCCGCGGCAGCAGCGGCGCTGGAGGTTCGTGGATCGAGCGACATCGACGGTGTCATCCCGGGTAAACTGGCCGCCGATGACGACGTGAAAGCATGAGCTGTAGCTGGGTCTGTGACCGGTGGTAAAAACATATAGCCACCATACAACAATGGGGCGGAGAGCCGAGGTTGCGGAGCCATGAGAGAGTCAATTGTAAAAGCACTACTGTAAGACGGTCGGTGGTGCATCCCGAAACTGGAAGTTAAAGAAGTGAAAGCC
>OZ024746.1:61901034-61918534 GCA_964016885.1 Eledone cirrhosa | reverse complement strand
GGTGAGTGGTGGTGGTGAGAGGGGGTAGAGAAGGGGAGGAGAGGGGGGATTAGGTAGAGGGGGAAGTGATATAGAGTAAGTAGAGAGATGTAGAGAGATGTAGATAGATAGATAGAGATAGAGAGAGAGAGAGAGAGAGAGAGGGAGAGAGAGAGAGAGAGAGAGAGAGAGAGAGAGAGAGAGAGAGAGAGAGAGAGAGAGAGAGAGAGAGAGAGAGAGAGAGAGAGAGAGAGAGAAACGAAAGAAGAAGTGGAAGAAACGGGAGAAAATGTGTGGATGTGAGGGAGGAGGAGTGTACGAGATGCAGTAGGGATTAGAGAGTTATAAGAGGGTGGGGTGAGTGAGCATGGGGGGAGTAGGAGGAGGGGAAGGTGTGTCAAAGAGGAGTGGGGGTGAGAGGAGGAGGAGGAGGGGGGGGGGGGGGAGGAGGAGGAGGGGGAGGAGACAATGATTTGGTGAAAAAAGGGAAAACTGAGATTTAGAAGGCAGTGAAAGAAAGAATTTAATTAATTAATTGGTTAGTTAAGTAATTAGTTATTTTTTTTAAAAGAGAAGAAAACGAAAAAAGTATGGAGGAAGAGGAGAAAGAGGAAGGAAGAACATTAAAGAAAGAGGAGAAAGAAAGAAAGAAGAAAGAAAGAAGAAAGAAAGAGAAATAAATAAATAAAAAAAGAAAGAAAGAAAGAGTGGGGGAAGGGAAAAAAGAAAGAGGTGAAAGAAAGATAGAATTGAAGAAGGAACAAGAGAAAGAACGATAGAATTGAAGAAGGAACGAGAGAAAGAACGATAGAATGGAAGAAGGAACGAGAGAAAGAACGATAGAATGGAAGAAGGAACGAGAGAAAGAACGATAGAATGGAAGAAGGAACGAGAGAAAGAATGATAGAATGGAAGAAGGAACGAGAGAAAGAACGAGAGAATTGAAGAAGGAACGAGAGAAAGAACGATAGAATGGAAGAAGGAACGAGAGAAAGAACGAGAGAATGGAAGAAGGAACGAGAGAAAGAACGTTAGAATGGAAGAAGGAACGAGAGAAAGAACGATAGAATAGAAGAAGGAACGAGAGAAAGAACGATAGAATGGAAGAAGGAACGAGAGAAAGAACGATAGAATGGAAGAAGGAACGAGAGAAAGAACGATAGAATGGAATAAGCAAAGTGAGAAAGAACGATAGAATGGAAGAAGGAACGAGAGAAAGAACGATAGAATGGAAGAAGGAACGAGAGAAAGAACGATAGAATTGATGAAAGAACGAGAGAAAGAACGATAGAATGGAAGAAGGAACGAGAGAAAGAACGATAGAATTGAAGAAGGAACAAGAGAAAGAACGATAGAATGGAAGAAGGAACGAGAGAAAGAACGATAGAATGGAAGAAGGAACGAGAGAAAGAACGTTAGAATGGAAGAAGGAACGAGAGAAAGAACGATAGAATAGAAGAAGGAACGAGAGAAAGAACGATAGAATTGAAGATGGAACGAGAGAAAGAACGATAGGATGGAAGAAGAAATGAGAGAAAGAACGATAGAATGGAAGAAGGAACGAGAGAAAGAACGATAGAATGGAAGAAGGAACGAGAGAAAGAACGATAGAATGGAAGAAGGAACGGGAGAAAGAACGATAGAATGGAATAAGGAACGAGAGAAAGAACGATAGAATGGAAGAAGGAACGAGAGAAAGAACGATAGAATTGAAGAAGGAATAAGAGAAAGAACGATAGAATTGAAGAAGGAACGAGAGAAAGAACGATAGAATGGAAGAAGGAACGAGAGAAACAACCATAGAATTGAAGAAGGAACGAGAGAAAGAACGATAGAATGGAAGAAGGAACGAGAGAAAGAACGTTAGGATGGAAGAAGGAACGAGCGAAAGAACGATAGAATGGAAGAAGGAACGAGAGAAAGAACGATATAATGGAAGAAGGAACGAGAGAAAGAAAGATAGAATGGAAGAAGGAACGAGAGAAAGAACGATAGAATGGAAGAAGGAACGAGAGAAAGAACGATAGAATGGAAGAAGCAACGTGAGAAAGAACGATAGAATGGAAGAAGGAACGAGGGAAAGAACGATAAAATGGGAGAAGGAACGAGAGAAAGAACGATATAATGGAAGAAGGAACGAGAGAAAGAAAGATAGAATGGAAGAAGGAACGAGAGAAAGAACGATAGAATGGAAGAAGGAACGAGAGAAAGAACGATAGAATGGAAGAAGCAACGTGAGAAAGAACGATAGAATGGAAGAAGGAACGAGGGAAAGAACGATAAAATGGGAGAAGGAACGAGAGAAAGAACGATAGAATAGAAGAAGGAACGAGAGAAATTACGATAGAATGGAAGGAGGAACGAGAGAAAGAACGATAGAATGGAAGAAGGAACGAGAGAAAGAACGATAGAATGGAAGAAGGAACGAGAGAAAGAACGATAGAATGGAAGAAGGAACGGGAGAAAGAACGATAGAATTGAATAAGGAACGAGAGAAAGAACGATAGAATGGAAGAAGGAACGAGAGAAAGAACGATAGAATTGAAGAAAGAACGTGAGAAAGAACGATAGAATGGAAGAAGGAACGAGAGAATGAACGATAGAATTGAAGAAGGAACGAGAGAAAGAACGATAGAATGGAAGAAGGAACGAGAGAAAGAACGATAGAATGGAAGAAAGAAGAAGAGAAAGAACGATAGAATGGTAGAAGGAACGTGAGAAAGAGCGATAGAATGGAAGAAGGAACGAGCGAAAGAACGATAGAATGGAAGAAGGAACGAAAGAAATAACGATAGAATGGAAGAAGGAACGAGAGAAAGAACGATAGAATGGAAGAAGGAACGAGAGAAAGAACGATAGAATGGAAGAAGGAACGAGAGAAAGAACGATAGAATTGAAGAAAGAACGAGAGAAAGAACGATAGAATGGAAGAAGGAACGAGAGAAAGAACGATAGAATTGAAGAAGGAGCAAGAGAAAGAACGATAGAATGGAAGAAAGAAGAAGAGAAAGAACGATAGAATGGTAGAAGGAACGTGAGAAAGAACGATAGAATGGAAGAAGGAACGAGCGAAAGAACGATAGAATGGAAAAAGGAACGAGAGAAAGAACGATAGAATGGAAGAAGCAACGTGAGAAAAAACGATAGAATGGAAGAAGGGACGTGAGAAAGAACGATAGAATGGAAGAAGGAACGAGAGAAAGAACGATAGAATGGAAGAAGGAACGAGAGAAAGAATGATAGAATGGAAGAAGGAAGGAGAGAAAGAACGATAGAATGGAAGAAGGAACGAGAGAAAGAACGATAGAATGGAAGAAGGAAGGAGAGAAAGAACGATAGAATGGAAGAAGGAAGGAGAGAAAGAGCGAGAGAATTGAAGAAGGAAGGAGAGAAAGAACGAGAGAATTGAAGAAGGAACGAGAGAAATAACGATAGAATGGAAGAAGGAACGAGAGAAAGAACGATAGAATGGAAGAGGAACGAGAGAAAGAACGATAGAGTGGAAGAAGGAACGTGAGAAAGAACGATAGAATTGAAGAAATACGAGAGAAAGAACGATAGAATGGAAGAAGGAACGAGAGAAAGAACGATAGAATGGAAGAAGAAACGTGAGAAAGAACGATACAATGGAAGAAGGAACGAGAGAAAGAACGATAGAATGGAAGTAGGAATGAGAGAAAGAACGATAGAATGGAAGAAGCAACGAGAGAAAGAACGATAGAATGGAAGGAACGAGAGAAAGAACGATAGAATGGAAGAAGGAACGAGAGAAAGGACGATAGAATGGAAGAAGGAACGAGAGAAAGAACGATAGAATGGAAGAAGGAAGGAGAGAAAGAACGATAGAATTGAAGAAAGAACGTGAGAAAGAACGATAGAATGGAAGAAGGAACGAGAGACAGAACGATAGAATTGAAGAAGGAACGAGAGAAAGAACGAGAGAATGGAAGAAGGAACGAGAGAAAGAACGAGAGAATGGAAGAAGCAACGTGAGAAAGAAGGATAGAATGGAAAAAGGAACGAACGAAAAAACGATAGAATGGAAGAAGGAACGAGAGAAAGAACGATAGACTGGAAGAAGCAACGTGAGAAAGAACGATAGAATGGAAGAAGGGACGTGAGAAAGAACGATAGAATGGAAGAAGGAACGAGAGAAAGAACGATAGAATTGAAGAAGGAACGAAAGAAAGAACGATAGAATGGAAGAAGGAACGTGAGAAAGAACGATAGAATTGAAGAATGAACGAGAGAAAGAACGTTAGAATGGAAGAAGGAACGAGAGAAAGAACGATAGAATGGAAGAAGGAACGAGAGAAAGAACGATAGAATGGAAGAAGGAACGAGAGAAAGAACGATAGAATGGAAGAAGGAACGTGAGAAAGAACGATAGAATGGAAGAAGGAACGAGAGAAAGAACGATAGAATTGAAGGAGGAACGAGAGAAATAACGATAGAATGGAAGAAGGAACGAGAGAAAGAACGATAGAATGGAAGAAGGAATGAGAGAAAGAACGATAGAATTGAAGAAGGAACGTGAGAAAGAACGATAGAATGGAAGAAGGAACGAGAGAAAGAACGATAGAATTGAAGAAGGAACGAGAGAAAGAACGATATAATGGTAGAAGGAACGAGAGAAAGAGCGATAGAATGGAAGAAGGAAGGAGAGAAAGAACGATAGAATGGAAGAAGGAACGTGAGAAAGAACGATAGAATGGAAGAAGGAAGGAGAGAAAGAACGATAGAATGGAAGAAGGAACGTGAGAAAGAACGATAGAATGGAAGAAGGAACGAGCGAAAGAACGATAGAATGGAAGAAGGAACGAGAGAAAGAACGATAGAATGGAAGAAGCAACGTGAGAAAGAACGATTGAATGGAAGAAGGGACGTGAGAAAGAACGATAGAATGGAAGAAGGAACGAGAGAAAGAACGATAGAATTGAATAAGGAACGAGAGAAAGAACGATAGAATGGAAGAAGGAAGGAGAGAAAGAACGATAGAATGGAAGAAGGAACGAGAGAAAGAACGATAGAATGGAAGAAGGAAGGAGAGAAAGAACGATAGAATGCAAGAAGGAACGTGAGAAAGAACGATAGAATGGAAGAAGGAACGAGAGAAAGAACGATAGAATGGAAAAAGCAACGTGAGAAAGAACGATAGAATGGAAGAAGGAACGAGAGAAAGAACGTTAGAATGGAAGAAGGAACGAGAGAAATAACGATAGAATAGAAGAAGGAACGAGAGAAAGAACGATAGAATTGAAGATGGAACGAGAGAAAGAACGATAGGATGGAAGAAGAAATGAGAGAAAGAACGATAGAATGGAAGAAGGAACGAGAGAAAGAACGATAGAATTGAAGAAGGAATAAGAGAAAGAACGATAGAATGGAAGAAGGAACGAGAGAAAGAACGATAGAATGGAAGAAGGAACGAGAGAAAGAACGATAGAATGGAAGAAGGAACGAGAGAAAGAACGATAGAATGGAAGAAGGAACGTGAGAAAGAACGATAGAATGGAAGAAGGAACGAGAGAAAGAACGAGAGAATTGAAGAAGAAACGAGAGAAAGAACGATAGAATTGAAGGAGGAACGAGAGAAATAACGATAGAATGGAAGAAGGAACGAGAGAAAGAACGATAGAATGGAAGAAGAAATGAGAGAAAGAACGATAGAATTGAAGAAGGAGCGTGAGAAAGAACGATAGAATGGAAGAAGGAACGGAACGAGAGAAAAAACGATAGAATTGAAGAAGGAACGAGAGAAAGAACGATAGAATGGAAGAAGGAACGAGAGAAAGAACGATAGAATGGAAGAGGAACGAGAGAAAGAACGATAGAATGGAAGAAGGAACGAGAGAAAGAACGATAGAATTGAAGAAATACGAGAGAAAGAACGATAGAATGGAAGAAGGAACGAGAGAAAGAACGATAGAATGGAAGAAGAAACGTGAGAAAGAACGATACAATGGAAGAAGGAACGAGAGAAAGAACGATAGAATGGAAGAAGGAACGAGAGAAAGAACGATAGAATGGAAGAAGGAACGAGAGAAAGAACGATAGAATTGAAGAAGGAACGTGAGAAAGAACGATAGAATGGAAGAAAGAACGTGAGAAAGAACGATAGAATTGAAGAAGGAACAAGAGAAAAAACGATAGAATGGAAGAAGGAACGAGAGAAAGAACGATAGAATAGAAGAAGGAACGAGAGAAATTACGATAGAATGGAAGGAGGAACGAGAGAAAGAACGATAGAATGGAAGAAGGAACGAGAGAAAGAACGAGAGAATTGAAGAAGGAACGAGAGAAAGAACGAGAGAATTGAAGAAGGAACGAGAGAAAGAACGATAGAATAGAAGAAGGAACGAGAGAAAGAACGATAGAATGGAAGTAGGAATGAGAGAAAGAACTATAGAATGGAAGAAGCAACGAGAGAAAGAACGATAGAATGGAAGGAACGAGAGAAAGAACGATAGAATGGAAGATGGAACGAACGAAAAAACGATAGAATGGAAGAAGGAACGACCGAAAATACGATAGACTGGAAGAAGCAACGTGAGAAAGAACGATAGAATGGAAGAAGGGACGTGAGAAAGAACGATAGAATGGAAGAAGGAACGAGAGAAAGAACGATAGAATTGAAGAAGGAACGAAAGAAAGAACGATAGAATGGAAGAAGGAACGTGAGAAAGAACGATAGAATTGAAGAATGAACGAGAGAAAGAACGTTAGAATGGAAGAAGGAACGAGAGAAAGAACGATAGAATGGAAGAAGGAACGAGAGAAAGAACGATAGAATGGAAGAAGGAACGAGAGAAAGAACGATAGAATGGAAGAAGGAACGTGAGAAAGAACGATAGAATGGAAGAAGGAACGAGAGAAAGAACGATAGAATTGAAGGAGGAACGAGAGAAATAACGATAGAATGGAAGAAGGAACGAGAGAAAGAACGATAGAATGGAAGAAGGAATGAGAGAAAGAACGATAGAATTGAAGAAGGAACGTGAGAAAGAACGATAGAATGGAAGAAGGAACGAGAGAAAGAACGATAGAATTGAAGAAGGAACGAGAGAAAGAACGATATAATGGTAGAAGGAACGAGAGAAAGAGCGATAGAATGGAAGAAGGAAGGAGAGAAAGAACGATAGAATGGAAGAAGGAACGTGAGAAAGAACGATAGAATGGAAGAAGGAAGGAGAGAAAGAACGATAGAATGGAAGAAGGAACGTGAGAAAGAACGATAGAATGGAAGAAGGAACGAGCGAAAGAACGATAGAATGGAAGAAGGAACGAGAGAAAGAACGATAGAATGGAAGAAGCAACGTGAGAAAGAACGATTGAATGGAAGAAGGGACGTGAGAAAGAACGATAGAATGGAAGAAGGAACGAGAGAAAGAACGATAGAATTGAATAAGGAACGAGAGAAAGAACGATAGAATGGAAGAAGGAAGGAGAGAAAGAACGATAGAATGGAAGAAGGAACGAGAGAAAGAACGATAGAATGGAAGAAGGAAGGAGAGAAAGAACGATAGAATGCAAGAAGGAACGTGAGAAAGAACGATAGAATGGAAGAAGGAACGAGAGAAAGAACGATAGAATGGAAAAAGCAACGTGAGAAAGAACGATAGAATTGAAGAAGGAACGAAAGAAAGAACGATAGAATGGAAGAAGGAACGAGAGAAAGAACGATAGAATGGAAGAAGGAACGAGAGAAAGAACGATAGAATGGAAGAAGGAACGAGAGAAAGAACGATAGAATTGAAGAAAGAACGAGAGAAAGAACGAGAGAATAGAAGAAGGAACGAGAGAAAGAACGATAGAATTGAAGAAGGAACAAGAGAAAGAACGATAGAATGGAAGAAGGAACGAGAGAAAGAACGATAGAATGGAAGAAGGAACGAGAGAAAGAACGTTAGAATGGAAGAAGGAACGAGAGAAATAACGATAGAATAGAAGAAGGAACGAGAGAAAGAACGATAGAATTGAAGATGGAACGAGAGAAAGAACGATAGGATGGAAGAAGAAATGAGAGAAAGAACGATAGAATGGAAGAAGGAACGAGAGAAAGAACGATAGAATTGAAGAAGGAATAAGAGAAAGAACGATAGAATGGAAGAAGGAACGAGAGAAAGAACGATAGAATGGAAGAAGGAACGAGAGAAAGAACGATAGAATGGAAGAAGGAACGAGAGAAAGAACGATAGAATGGAAGAAGGAACGTGAGAAAGAACGATAGAATGGAAGAAGGAACGAGAGAAAGAACGAGAGAATTGAAGAAGAAACGAGAGAAAGAACGATAGAATTGAAGGAGGAACGAGAGAAATAACGATAGAATGGAAGAAGGAACGAGAGAAAGAACGATAGAATGGAAGAAGGAATGAGAGAAAGAACGATAGAATTGAAGAAGGAGCGTGAGAAAGAACGATAGAATGGAAGAAGGAACGGAACGAGAGAAAAAACGATAGAATTGAAGAAGGAACGAGAGAAAGAACGATAGAATGGAAGAAGGAACGAGAGAAAGAACGATAGAATGGAAGAGGAACGAGAGAAAGAACGATAGAATGGAAGAAGGAACGAGAGAAAGAACGATAGAATTGAAGTAATACGAGAGAAAGAACGATAGAATGGAAGAAGGAACGAGAGAAAGAACGATAGAATGGAAGAAGAAACGTGAGAAAGAACGATACAATGGAAGAAGGAACGAGAGAAAGAACGATAGAATGGAAGAAGGAACGAGAGAAAGAACGATAGAATGGAAGAAGGAACGAGAGAAAGAACGATAGAATTGAAGAAGGAACGTGAGAAAGAACGATAGAATGGAAGAAAGAACGTGAGAAAGAACGATAGAATTGAAGAAGGAACAAGAGAAAAAACGATAGAATGGAAGAAGGAACGAGAGAAAGAACGATAGAATAGAAGAAGGAACGAGAGAAATTACGATAGAATGGAAGGAGGAACGAGAGAAAGAACGATAGAATGGAAGAAGGAACGAGAGAAAGAACGAGAGAATTGAAGAAGGAACGAGAGAAAGAACGAGAGAATTGAAGAAGGAACGAGAGAAAGAACGATAGAATAGAAGAAGGAACGAGAGAAAGAACGATAGAATGGAAGTAGGAATGAGAGAAAGAACTATAGAATGGAAGAAGCAACGAGAGAAAGAACGATAGAATGGAAGGAACGAGAGAAAGAACGATAGAATGGAAGATGGAACGAACGAAAAAACGATAGAATGGAAGAAGGAACGACCGAAAAAACGATAGACTGGAAGAAGCAACGTGAGAAAGAACGATAGAATGGAAGAAGGGACGTGAGAAAGAACGATAGAATGGAAGAAGGAACGAGAGAAAGAACGATAGAATTGAAGAAGGAACGAAAGAAAGAACGATAGAATGGAAGAAGGAACGTGAGAAAGAACGATAGAATTGAAGAATGAACGAGAGAAAGAACGTTAGAATGGAAGAAGGAACGAGAGAAAGAACGATAGAATGGAAGAAGGAACGAGAGAAAGAACGATAGAATGGAAGAAGGAACGAGAGAAAGAACGATAGAATGGAAGAAGGAACGTGAGAAAGAACGATAGAATGGAAGAAGGAACGTGAGAAAGAACGATAGAATGGAAAAAGGAACGAACGAAAAAACGATAGAATGGAAGAAGGAACGAGAGAAAGAACGATAGAATGGAAGAAGCAACGTGAGAAAGAACGATAGAATGGAAGAAGGGACGTGAGAAAGAACGATAGAATGGAAGAAGGAACGAGAGAAAGAACGATAGAATGGAAGAAGGAACGAGAGAAAGAACGATAGAATGGAAGAAGGAACGTGAGAAAGAACGATAGAATGGAAGAAGGAACGAGATAAAGAACGAGAGAATTGAAGAAGGAACGAGAGAAAGAACGATAGAATTGAAGGAGGAACGAGAGAAATAACGATAGAATGGAAGAAGGAACGAGAGAAAGAACGATAGAATGGAAGAAGGAACGTGAGAAAGAACGATAGAATGGAAGAAGGAACGAGAGAAAGAACGATAGAATTGAAGAAGGAACGAGAGAAAGAACGATAGAATGGAAGAAGGAAGGAGAGAAAGAAAGATAGAATGGAAGAAGGAACGAGAGAAAGAACGATAGAATGGAAGAAGGAAGGAGAGAAAGAACGATAGAATGGAAGAAGGAACGTGAGAAAGAACGATAGAATGGAAGAAGGAACGAGCGAAAGAACGATAGAATGGAAGAAGGAACGAGAGAAAGAACGATAGAATGGAAGAAGCAACGTGAGAAAGAACGATAGAATTGAAGAATGAACGAGAGAAAGAACGTTAGAATGGAAGAAGGAACGAGAGAAAGAACGATAGAATGGAAGAAGGAACGAGAGAAAGAACGATAGAATGGAAGAAGGAACGAGAGAAAGAACGATAGAATGGAAGAAGGAACGTGAGAAAGAACGATAGAATGGAAGAAGGAACGTGAGAAAGAACGATAAAATGGAAAAAGGAACGAACGAAAAAACGATAGAATGGAAGAAGGAACGAGAGAAAGAACGATAGAATGGAAGAAGCAACGTGAGAAAGAACGATAGAATGGAAGAAGGGACGTGAGAAAGAACGATAGAATGGAAGAAGGAACGAGAGAAAGAACGATAGAATTGAAGAAGGAACGAAAGAAAGAACGATAGAATGGAAGTGGGAACGTGAGAAAGAACGATAGAATTGAAGAATGAACGAGAGAAAGAACGTTAGAATGGAAGAAGGAACGAGAGAAAGAACGATAGAATGGAAGAAGGAACGAGAGAAAGAACGATAGAATGGAAGAAGGAACGAGAGAAAGAACGATAGAATGGGAGAAGGAACGTGAGAAAGAACGATAGAATGGAAGAAGGAACGAGAGAAAGAACGAGAGAATTGAAGAAGGAACGAGAGAAAGAACGATAGAATTGAAGGAGGAACGAGAGAAATAACGATAGAATGGAAGAAGGAACGAGAGAAAGAACGATAGAATGGACGAAGGAACGAGAGAAAGAACGATAGAATGGAAGAAGGAACGTGAGAAAGAACGATAGAATGGAAGAAGGAACGAGACAAAGAACGATAGAATTGAAGAAGGAACGAGAGAAAGAACGATAGAATGGAAGAAGGAACGAGAGAAAGAACGATAGAATGGAAGAAGGAACGAGAGAAAGAACGATAGAATGGAAGAAGGAAGGAGAGAAAGAACGATAGAATGGAAGAAGGAACGTGAGAAAGAACGATAGAATGGAAGAAGAAACGAGCGAAAGAACGATAGAATGGAAGAAGGAACGAGAGAAAGAACGATAGAATGGAAGAAGCAACGTGAGACAGAACGATAGAATGGAAGAAGGGACGTGAGAAAGAACGATAGAATGGAAGAAGGAACGAGAGAAAGAACGATAGAATTGAAGAAGGAACGAGAGAAAGAACGATAGAATGGAAGAAGGAACGAGAGAAAGAACGATAGAATTGAAGAAGGAACGAGAGAAAGAACGATAGAATGGAAGAAAGAACGAGAGAAAGAACGATAGAATAGAAGAAGGAACGAGAGAAATAACGATAGAATGGAAGAAGGAACGAGAGAAAGAACGATAGAATGGAAGAAGGAACGAGAGAAAGAACGAGAGAATTGAAGAAGGAACGAGAGAAAGAACGAGAGAATTGAAGAAGGAACGAGAGAAAGAACGATAGAATTGAAGAAGGAACGAAAGAAAGAACGATAGAATGGAAGAAGGAACGTGAGAAAGAACGATAGAATTGAAGAAATACGAGAGAAAGAACGATAGAATGGAAGAAGGAACGAGAGAAAGAACGATAGAATGGAAGAAGAAACGTGAGAAAGAACGATACAATGGAAGAAGGAACGAGAGAAAGAACGATAGAATGGAAGAAGGAACGAGAGAAAGAACGATAGAATGGAAGAAGGAACGAGAGAAAGAACGATAGAATTGAAGAAGGAACGTGAGAAAGAACGATAGAATGGAAGAAAGAACGTGAGAAAGAACGATAGAATTGAAGAAGGAACAAGAGAAAAAACGATAGAATGGAAGAAGGAACGAGAGAAAGAACGATAGAATAGAAGAAGGAACGAGAGAAATTACGATAGAATGGAAGGAGGAACGAGAGAAAGAACGATAGAATGGAAGAAGGAACGAGAGAAAGAACGAGAGAATTGAAGAAGGAACGAGAGAAAGAACGAGAGAATTGAAGAAGGAACGAGAGAAAGAACGATAGAATAGAAGAAGGAACGAGAGAAAGAACGATAGAATGGAAGTAGGAATGAGAGAAAGAACGATAGAATGGAAGAAGCAACGAGAGAAAGAACGATAGAATGGAAGGAACGAGAGAAAGAACGATAGAATGGAAGAAGGAACGAGAGAAAGGACGATAGAATGGAAGATGGAACGACCTAAAAACGATAGAATGGAAGAAGGAACGACCGAAAAAACGATAGACTGGAAGAAGCAACGTGAGAAAGAACGATAGAATGGAAGAAGGGACGTGAGAAAGAACGATAGAATGGAAGAAGGAACGAGAGAAAGAACGATAGAATTGAAGAAGGAACGAAAGAAAGAACGATAGAATGGAAGAAGGAACGTGAGAAAGAACGATAGAATTGAAGAATGAACGAGAGAAAGAACGTTAGAATGGAAGAAGGAACGAGAGAAAGAACGATAGAATGGAAGAAGGAACGAGAGAAAGAACGATAGAATGGAAGAAGGAACGAGAGAAAGAACGATAGAATGGAAGAAGGAACGTGAGAAAGAACGATAGAATGGAAGAAGGAACGTGAGAAAGAACGATAGAATGGAAAAAGGAACGAACGAAAAAACGATAGAATGGAAGAAGGAACGAGAGAAAGAACGATAGAATGGAAGAAGCAACGTGAGAAAGAACGATAGAATGGAAGAAGGGACGTGAGAAAGAACGATAGAATGGAAGAAGGAACGAGAGAAAGAACGATAGAATGGAAGAAGGAACGAGAGAAAGAACGATAGAATGGAAGAAGAAACGTGAGAAAGAACGATAGAATGGAAGAAGGAACGAGAGAAAGAACGAGAGAATTGAAGAAGGAACGAGAGAAAGAACGATAGAATTGAAGGAGGAACGAGATAAATAACGATAGAATGGAAGAAGGAACGAGAGAAAGAACGATAGAATGGAAGAAGGAACGAGACAAAGAACGATAGAATGGAAGAAGGGACGTGAGAAAGAACGATAGAATGGAAGAAGGAACGAGAGAAAGAACGATAGAATTGAATAAGGAACGAGAGAAAGAACGATAGAATGGAAGAAGGAAGGAGAGAAAGAACGATAGAATGGAAGAAGGAACGAGAGAAAGAACGATAGAATGGAAGAAGGAAGGAGAGAAAGAACGATAGAATGGAAGAAGGAACGTGAGAAAGAACGATAGAATGGAAGAAGGAACGAGCGAAAGAACGATAGAATGGAAGAAAGAACGAGAGAAAGAACGATAGAATGGAAGAAGCAACGTGAGAAAGAACGATAGAATTGAAGAATGAACGAGAGAAAGAACGTTAGAATGGAAGAAGGAACGAGAGAAAGAACGATAGAATGGAAGAAGGAACGAGAGAAAGAACGATAGAATGGAAGAAGGAACGAGAGAAAGAACGATAGAATGGAAGAAGGAACGTGAGAAAGAACGATAGAATGGAAGAAGGAACGTGAGAAAGAACGATAGAATGGAAAAAGGAACGAACGAAAAAACGATAGAATGGAAGAAGGAACGAGAGAAAGAACGATAGAATGGAAGAAGCAACGTGAGAAAGAACGATAGAATGGAAGAAGGGACGTGAGAAAGAACGATAGAATGGAAGAAGGAACGAGAGAAAGAACGATAGAATTGAAGAAGGAACGAAAGAAAGAACGATAGAATGGAAGTGGGAACGTGAGACAGAACGATAGAATTGAAGAATGAACGAGAGAAAGAACGTTAGAATGGAAGAAGGAACGAGAGAAAGAACGATAGAATGGAAGAAGGAACGAGAGAAAGAACGATAGAATGGAAGAAGGAAGGAGAGAAAGAACGATAGAATGGGAGAAGGAACGTGAGAAAGAACGATAGAATGGAAGAAGGAACGAGGGAAAGAACGAGAGAATTGAAGAAGGAACGAGAGTAAGAACGATAGAATTGAAGGAGGAACGAGAGAAATAACGATAGAATGGAAGAAGGAACGAGAGAAAGAACGATAGAATTGAAGAAGGAACGAGAGAAAGAACGATAGAATGGAAGAAGGAACGAGAGAAAGAACGATAGAATGGAAGAAGGAACGAGAGAAAGAACGATAGAATCGAAGAAGGAAGGAGAGAAAGAACGATAGAATGGAAGAAGGAACGTGAGAAAGAACGATAGAATGGAAGAAGAAACGAGCGAAAGAACGATAGAATGGAAGAAGGAACGAGAGAAAGAACGATAGAATGGAAGAAGCAACGTGAGAAAGAACGATAGAATGGAAGAAGGGACGTGAGAAAGAACGATAGAATGGAAGAAGGAACGAGAGAAAGAACGATAGAATTGAAGAAGGAACGAGAGAAAGAACGATAGAATGGAAGAAGGAACGAGAGAAAGAACGATAGAATTGAAGAAGGAACGAGAGAAAGAACGATAGAATGGAAGAAAGAACGAGAGAAAGAACGATAGAATAGAAGAAGGAACGAGAGAAATAACGATAGAATGGAAGAAGGAACGAGAGAAAGAACGATAGAATGGAAGAAGGAACGAGAGAAAGAACGATAGAATGGAAGAACCAACGAGAGAAAGAACGAGAGAATGGAAGGAACGAGAGAAAGAACGATAGAATTGAAGAAGGAACGAGAGAAAGGACGATAGAATGGAAGAAGGAACGAGAGAAAGAACGATAGAATGGAAGAAGGAACGAGCAAAAGAACGATAGAATGGAAGAATGAACGAGAGAAAGAACGATAGAATTGAAGAAGGAACGAGAGAAAGAACGATAGAATTGAAGAAGGAACGTGAGAAAGAACGATAGAATGGAAGAAGGAACGAGAGAAAGAACGATAGAATGGAAGAAGGAACGAGAGAAAGAACGATAGAATGGAAGAAGGAACGAGAGAAAGAACGAGAGAATTGAAGAAGGAACGAGAGAAAGAACGATAGAATTGAAGAAGGAACGAGAGAAAGAACGATAGAATGGAAGAAGGAACGAGAGAAAGAACGATAGAATGGAAGAAGGAACGCGAGAAAGAACGATAGAATGGAAGAAGGAACGTGAGAAAGAACGATAGAATTGAAGAAGGAACGAGAGAAAGAACGATAGAATGGAAGAAGGAACGTGAGAAAGAACGATAGAATTGAAGAAGGAACGAGAGAAAGAACGATAGAATGGAAGAAGGAACGAGAGAAAGAACGATAGAATGGAAGAAAGAACGAGAGAAAGAACGATAGAATAGAAGAAGGAACGAGAGAAAGAACGATAGAATGGAAGAAGGAACGAGAGAAAGAACGATAGAATGGAAGAAGGAACCAGAGAAAGAACGATAGAATGGAAGAATGAACGTGAGGAAGAACGATAGAATAGAAGAAGGAACGAGAGAAAGAACGATAGAATGGAAGAAGGAACGAGAGAAAGAACGATAGAATGGAAGAAGGAATGAGAGAAAGAACGATAGAATGGAAGAAGGAACGAGAGAAAGAACGATAGAATGGAAGAAGGAACGAGAGAAAGAACGATAGAATGGAAGAAGGAACGAGAGAAAGAACGATAGAATGGAAGAAGGAACGAGAGAAAGAACGATATAATAGAAGAAGGAACGAATAAAAAGTATATAGTTAAATGATTGAGCAAGATATTTAGTGAATAAAAAAAGGGCTGGTGTATGATTGAGATAAATGTTTAGTGTTAATGGTGGATAAACGGTAAGGTTGTATTTGATTGGTTAATTTCTTGGCCGACTGACCGCCGCCCTATTATTACTCCGCTCACTTATGACGTAGAAGACTACTCGATGCTGATTGGCAGAAATAGTCTCTGCTATTAATGTTTCTGAAGATGTTGATAGTGATGATGGTGCTGATGTTGATGATGCTGATGTTGGTGCTGCTGGTGTTGCTGGTGCTGCTGATGTTGCTGGTGTTGCTGATAGTGATGATGGTGCTGATGCTGATGATGTTGATGATGCTGATGTTGGTGCTGCTGGTGTTGCTGATGTTGCTGATGTTGCTGATAGTGATGATGGTGCTGATGTTGATGATGCTGATGTTGGTGCTGCTGGTGTTGCTGATGCTGCTGTTGTTGCTGATAGTGATGATGGTGCTGATGTTGATGATGCTGATGTTGGTGCTGCTGGTGTTGCTGATGCTGCTGATGTTGCTGATAGTGATGATGGTGCTGATGTTGATGATGGTGCTGCTGGTGCTGATGTTGGTGATGCTGGTGCTGCTGGTGCTGCTGATGTTGCTGATAGTGATGATGGTGATGCTGGTGCTGATGGTGCTGCTGGTGCTGGTGTTGCTGATGCTGGTGTTGCAGGTGCTGCTGGTGCTGGTGTTGGTGATGCTGGTGCTGATGTTATTGTTGATAGTGATACTGATGTTGTTGATGTTTGCTGCTGATGCTGCTGCTACTGCTGTTGATGTTGATGTTGCCGATGTTATTGCTGTGGAGTGGCAGTATCGGGAGAGGGTCGGACGCCATACTTTGCAGCATAGAGTTACGGCCCTTGCCATTCTGAGTTCAAATCCCGCCGCCGAGGTTAACTTTGCCTTTCATCCTTACGGGGTCGATAAAATAAAGTACCAGTAATACACTGGGGTACTTGCTGGCCTTGTGCCTAAAGTAGAAACAATTATTGCTGACACTGATGCTGATGTTGGTGATGTTGCTGCGGATGTTGCTGCTGATGTTGCTGCGGATGTTGCTTCTGATACTGGTGCTGTTGTTGGTTATGTTGCTGCTGATGTTGCTGCGGATGTTGCTGCTGATGTTGCTTCTGATACTGGTGCTGTTGTTGGTTATGTTGCTGCTGATGTTGCTTCTGATACTGATGCTGTTGTTGGTTATGTTGCTGCTGATGTTGCTGCGGATGTTGCTGCTGATACTGATGCTGGTGTTGGTTATGTTGCTGCTGATACTGATGCTGGTGTTGGTGATGTTGCTGCGGATGTTGCTGCTGATACTGATGCTGGTGTTGGTGATGTTGCTGCTGATACTGATGCTGGTGTTGGTTATGTTGCTGCTGATGTTGCTGCTGATACTGATGCTGATGCTGGTTATGTTGCTACTGATGTTGCTGCTGATGTTGCTGCTGATACTGATGCTGGTGTTGGTGATGTTGCTGCTGATGTTGCTGCTACTGCTGCTGTTGATGTTGCCGATGTTATTGCTGCTGCTGATTTTGTTGCTGTTACTGCTGATAATGATGATGGTGGTGTTGTTATTGCTGCTGTTTGTGTCGTTCAAGTGAGACTGGGCAATGGAGGAGATAACATGCGTGACGTAAGAGGGGGGGAGGGATAGATGGTTAAGAGGAGAGGAGGGAAGGAGG
>OZ024746.1:61888534-61896034 GCA_964016885.1 Eledone cirrhosa | reverse complement strand
CGTTATATGAGCAATGAACAACACGTTTAACGCACAAAATTACCTTGAAGCAAAGTGGCTGACGAAGTAGAGCTGCGGTTGTCTGTTCCTCTCTTATAATTTTTTTTCTGTGTGCATTTCTGTTTATTATTATAGGTAGATACTATGATCTGAGTTCAAATCCTGCCGAGGTTAACTTTGCCTTTCATCCTTACGAGGTCGATAAAATAAAGTACCAGTAACGCACTGGCTCGATTTAATCGACTTTTCCCTCCCCCCTAAATTGCTGGCCTTGTGCCTACATAAAAATCCATTATTATTATAGGTAGATATTCGAGTCAATTATAATTTGTTGAAATATGAACAATATCTGTGGATATAATACCTAGTAGTACACAATATATTCAATTATATGCCGATGTAATAGTTACTTTTTTATCGTTTAACAGAAATGGAGGAGCAGTGCCCCATAACTCCATCCAGGACCTTGAAAACTGATGAGAGGCAAAGAGGAAATTATCTTCAAACCAAATACCAGGTTCAAATGATTACAACAGAGTAGACTCCACAAAAATAGAGGAGATATCTTATGAACAGTGATAGCTTTTTAAGGACCAACGACTAACTTTCAGTTTTTAACATTAAGTTGAAAAGAAATGGACCTCGTTCAAATTAGGAAACCGCGCTATCTGTGACAATTTTTTTTTTCCCATATGGTCTGGTACATGTCCCTAACAACTAATTGAATTGATGGACTGTTAAAGTATAAAGTTTTTTGCCTCGGATATAAAAGGAAATATCTATGGAAGATTTGAACTGACAAACTATAAACATACAGTTGCTCAATACATCATCCAATTGTCCAGTCTGTATCTGGGCAAGCCATATTTTACATGCATTAGCTTATATGAAACTCAATCATATCTCTCTCATCCATCTTTGAGATTTTGCCAAGATTATGTACATGATAGTACAGATACCAACACACACACACATACACACCAACCTATAGTCTAAAACACAAAACAGAAACTCATATACATAGCTTTTTATTAATTATTTAGAAGTCATGTGTTAATTGGATGAATGTCAATAAATTACTTTCTCTGTATCGTGTGGCCTTGTTTGTTAATAGCCTGTATTTCGAGAGTATGAATGAAAAAGATTTTAAGTATGATTTCTAAATCAACGGAAGTTTAATATTAAATGGATTGGCAGAGACATTTGAGCGTCCGGTAAAACGCCTTGTTCTATTTAATTATAGTCGTTAGGTTTTCAATTCAATACCATAAATATCATAAGCTTCTTCAACTATCATAACGTTAAGGTTAGCTACACCTGCCTAGATAACACCACAATATCTCAAGCTACAATAGAAACAACAAAAAAACCTACCTACACAGACACCAAAATACATACCAACCTATAGCTACCAATAACCTACCAATGGTCCTCAGGTGAGAACCTGCTGCTTCTCTAAGGCTGGGATCTATAAAGCAACACTCGCACCTCGAAACGTTATCCAAAGAGACTATACGAACCTCACAACCAATGAATTTCGGTGTCGATAAATAAAATACCACATAAAGTGTGTGTGTGTGTGTGTGTGTGTGTGTGTGTGTGTGTGTGTGTGTGTGTGTGTGTGTGTGTGTGTGTGTGTGTGTGTGTGTGTGTGTGTGTGTGTGTGTGTGTGTGTGTGTGTGTGTGTGTGTGTGTGTGTGTGTGTGTGCGTGTGTGTGTGTGTGTGTATGTAAGCAGCAACTCTTTTAAAACGACTCACTCACCATCACTGGCACGTGTAGGGAACCGCTTCAATTCAGCCCATAACACACAGTTCAGCATAATAACTTTGTATTAAAATATTGATTTCTTATTTAGGCACAAGACCAATAACTTGGGGGAAGAAGAAGATCGATTATATCAGCCCTAATGCTTACTTGAGTATGCTCAGGTTACTTTCGAGCGCTACTGGTAACATGTAACTCTGTACAGCCTGTTACATGGCCAGGTCACCGGTGACCTCACCAAGCTGGCTTTGTGAGGAAGGTGATTTTTGCAAAATAAAACCCGTCAAATGGCAAAGGACCCCAGGAGAGTCAATGGTTATCAAATACGGGTAGACAGAGTTTATTAGCCTTGGTTGGTCGTATGTCTAACCTAGACAGTCTAAGGATCTCTCTGATTCCAAAACCTGAGTAGATGAGACTCCTTCGTCTCTTAGTTGACAATCTTTCAAGTGACCATCGGCTTCAACTTTGTGATGAAAGCTGATCAGCAGCTGCTCGGTAGCCAGCTTCTGAGTAATGGTCAGACGATGATTCGGAACATCACTTTTTTCCTGATGAGAATCATTAGTGATAGTTGGGGGCCATGGACATATAGATTGTCCATGGCCCCCAACTATCACTAATGAGAATGGGAAGTGACCAGAGATCAGAGGCCAGGGACCAGAGACCGGAGATCAGGCTTAACTGGTGCTTTATTTTATCGAGCACGGAAAGAAAGAAAGCGTTGACCTCGGCAGGATTTGAACTTAAAACGTAGAAATTTGTAACTAAATGCTGCAAAATATTTTGTCCGAAGTTCTATCAATACTTGCCAATCCACCGCCCTTACTTTGTACTGAAATAATGGTTTTGTATATAGGAACAAGGCTAGTAATTTGGGGGAGGGGAAAGTCGATTAAATCGATCCGAGTGCGTGACTGGTACTTTTTTTTATCGTCTCCGTAAGGATAAAAAGCAAGGTTAACCTCGGTTGGATTTAAACTCAGACCGTAAAGAGCTGTAACTCTATGCTGCAATGCTTGACGTCCGACCTTCTACCCATACTGCCAATCCACCGTTGACCTCGGCAGGATTTGAACTTAAAACGTAGAAATTCGTAACTATGCATTTGAACTAAAATAATAGAAACATATACGAAGCAATGACGTTAGACAATTAGAGCTAATTCTTTACACAAGGAAACAAAACAAATAATGACGAGTCTGCAACGGAACCTCGACATGATATATTAGAAATAACAACTAAATCTCCCTCAAATTTCCCCTTTTCATTCAGATTCTGTTCACAGATCTTATCTAGCATTGCTAAGTTCTTATCTAGCTGTTTTGGCTCTTCGGATATGAAGTGAACTCACATTTTCTTGTTTAAAATTTGATCGGCGAATATATTTACTTTTCCCGCTACATATATTTCTATCCTTCTTTCTTTTATTCATCTCTCTCTCTCTCTATATATATATATATATATATATATATATATATATATATATATATATATATATATATATATATATATATATATATATAATTTATCCTTTCTTCTCTTCTCTCTTTCTATAATGAAAGCAGAGAAGGCAATGAAAGCAAAGCCATGTATATAAAAGAAATACAAGCTACCTTCTCTATATTCTTTTGTATATATATATCGAATTAGTGTCCTTATGCGTGAATTTAAACTGTATTTTCCTGAAACATAACACTTATTGACAGCATCGAAGAAATAAACCGCAGTACATTAAGTACAAAAGATGAAATCAAAAACAAAGACGTGTTTGGTTGACAATCGTATTAGAGGTGGGAGCAGAACTCTTTACGGGAGAAATTAACTGACTACGGTGAACACCTAAAATGGTTGGTTACTCAGCCGTTAAAATAGAAACGAAGATATTAAAGATTTTTTTTTTTTCAGATGAACAAAATAATATCGACAGAACGAGAAAGAGATTAAAATATCTTGACAGTTAAGTGAGTTGGTCGGCCTACATCTTAACAACATCTTTTGTTAGTAAGATTATCCCATTTGACTTCCGAACTTGTGAGGTCAGATTATTCAAAACATATGACCCGTATATCCTTCAACTAAATTTTGACCCGGCAAAGGGATAAATTGAAACGGCTGGTAAGTTTATTGACGTAAAGACTGATTCATTTATCCACAGACATGTCAAAAATCTAAGTAAGACAACAGTATTGCACCTCCTTAATTCGGAAAGCAACAAGTTCAACTTTACATCATAAATACGTGGAAAATTAAGAAAATTAAGTTATCTATGACGATTCTTTAAAATAGCTTTTACAGAGCAACCTTAACATCAAAGAGTTTATTTTAGAGTATATCTTCTTGTTAGAAATAACAATAGCTGTGTAGATAAGTTTCGGTAAAGGTGCTAATTCTTTACCCAAGGAAACAAAACAAATATTGACGAGTCAGCAACGGAATCTCGACATGACATATTAGAAATAACAACCAAATCGAAGGGTCTTTGGAGTAACATTACTCGATAGAGTGTGTGGCTCGGATATCAGAGAGTCTACTTCTCCGAATTGGAAGACCTCGGCAAAGCATGACATATCTCATTGTAGTTGATGTGGCTGTTTAGCCCTAGGTCAACACTGATAGAGAAGACACATGATCATTCCTGACCACCCAGATTTTTTTTATTTGTTTCTTGAGTAAAATGAACCCAAAGGAACATTACCGGTGTTTCTTTCTTTTTTAAGATAGCATAACATGATTTGAGAGAAATTTGGCTGTTATTTAGGATATCTCCAGACATGTTCAGTATTTTAAACTTCTTAATTGTGCTACTACGACCATTTTCTTTTCTTTTTTGGAACGTTACTGCATTTTACTGTAGCCTTGTTTTCCCCCTTTCTTTTAAATAGAAACTGTATTTTGAAAGTGGCTACCTATTGCTCTTACTATTGGATCAAAACGTCTGTGTCTGTTGTGTGTAACATTTTAATATTCTATAGACACGGCTATGTTCTATTATAATCCTTCTTAGATATCTGGAGATAATCATTAATGCCCCAACGTTACTGGTCGTTACATATAGACATCGTAATGTTTTATATTTCCTTGTAGACAGTCTGTTTTGGTTCTTTAGCCCCTGGTCAGCCATAATGAAACTTTTCAATAGAAAATGTATTTTGAAAGTGGCATCGCGAATGCAAGCGGTCGAAATGGAGTTCCTTCGAAGGGTCTTTGGAGTAACATTACTCGATAGAGTGTGTGGCTCAGAGATCAGAGAGCCTGCTTCTCCGAATTGAGGTATCACTGTTCTAATACTATGGACATGTGGTTAGAATGTCTGAGAAAAGAATCGCTGAACAGATTTTATGGGCAAAACCAACAGGCAGGAGACCCAGGGGTAGACACCGAGCAAGATAGTTAGATAACATCCATAAACTTGACTAGTCTCACTTGGGGATTCAGCCGGGTCAATTGGAGACGGTTGCTTCTGACAAGGCCTGCTGCAAGGATTGTTTGAGGACTCTGAGCCCCACGACCCTCTCAGTAAAGAAGAAGAAGAAGAAGAAGAAGAAGAAGAAGAAGAAGAAGAAGAAGAAGAAGAAGAAGCCTCGTATTACTGGGCAAAACGATTGGGTGTGATGTGTGTATCCCGTTTTAAAAGTATTCTCAGTTAACCCCATATGCATCATTATCGTGTCGTCTAATGGTTATACATTTGTTTTGTATATAATTCTTTCGACAAACATTTCTTTATCCAGATGGTAAACAGTTGTGTTTGTGCAATTACCTTCGGATTGGGTTGTTAAGGTAGAGCTTATGCATTTTTGGTTCGGGTTAAAGATATACACTCCCACAAAATAAAGACAGAAAAATGTGAAATGGAATTAATTTAACCCATAAATCTGTTAGATTCAATTTTCATACTAATATAAAACTTCGATAAACGAGCATTCATCGCCCAACAAAAAGTCAAATAATGCATACACTATTTGAATTTATTACAAGTTAGGAATACAACCATCGGATTACTATGAATAGGTATAATGAAAACCTATGTGAAAATAAGCTCAACACATATATAATAAACTTCAATACATTTAACTTTGTGATCATTCGAATTTACATAACATTGCATCCAGTCATAACATGGATAATTAATTAATTGTTTAATGAAGCACAAAACAATGTTTTTAGATAATTTGAAATGTAATGTAAGGTATATATCGTTTTAGTAAACATACAATTTTATCCTGGTTGTGAAAAATAAACAAAGTTATTTCAACACAAGGTTTATCTCTCTGTGGATAGAAAATATGGAATCCATCTGACTAGACCAGGGGTGTGCAACATATTCCATTGGCGGGCCACTTTTGAACATAGGAACAACTATTAGGGCCAGTAAGTAAGTAGGTAAGTACAAACCAGCATACATATATAGTAATAAACTCTTGTACTTATATATTAAATACATATATGCACATATACATGCACACATATACATGCATACACACATACACAAATATACATGCATACATGCATGCACACATATACATGCATACACACATACACAAATATACATGCATACATGCATATACCCATATATGCATGTATACCTATAAACATGCATACATATATACGCAAATATATACATACATGCATACATAAATACATACATACATAGACATACATAAATACATACATACATACATAGACATACATACATGCATACATACATACATACATACATACATACATACATACATACATACATAGACATACATACATACATACATACATACATACATACATACATACATACATACATACATGCATACATACTCGCTTCCTCTTACCACATCCATTACATCCGACACGGGGCTAACTGACGGACATTTTTCTAATCGCTGTCGTCGCCTCCCGCCAAACAGAGCTGAACAGCTCTGATGTGACGGCTTGACGTATCATTTACGAACCCCGAGGGTCCACTTCACCAACTGATCCTATCAATAATCGACCTATGTTCCCTTAATTGTCGTCCCAGTCCCCCCGCTATCACAACCAATGACTCCAGTACATTAGTGTAATCAGTGCACTGCAAACTACCCGTCAACACATTTCACAGGTCAATCTACTCCCCACCCATCACTACCACCACCTCTCACTTTTACTCTCACTCTTACCTCATTTCTTACTCTCACTTCCACCCACCCCCTCCTAAGCCACCAATACATTTATTTATTTATTATTTTTTTAAAACATTTATTTATTTACTACATGTTTTGTTTCAACGATGGTTAATCGTTTACTTAGATAACAGCGAATCAGCGAGAAAACATTTACGTAGTCGCTCGACCTGCTTGAAATAACAGTCAAATCTTCTTTAAACTAATATCCTAACATCTTTAAAAAAAGGAAGGACACATTGAAAAGTGTGGTTCTAGATATACTATGCCTGAATTTTACTATATAACTAAGCCAAATATTGAAAATGCCAAAAAATAGGAAGAGTTTAGGAAGGATTCAGATAAAGAAAGAACGGGAAGAAAAGATAGAAAGAATGAAGAAGAAGGGCTCATGCTGTTTACAATCCAAGAAAATACAGGATTGTCACGACTGGGTTGCCTTTCATTATCATTCGACCAAAACTAGACATCAACGATAGTGGAGTTTAGGTCCGTTAGAAATATCAGCCAAGTTTTTCGCTTGTCACACTGAACAGTCTTAAAACAAGAAAGACACATTGACAAAAATAAATAGC
>OZ024746.1:61878534-61883534 GCA_964016885.1 Eledone cirrhosa | reverse complement strand
GCAGTATCGGTAGAGAGTCGGACGCCATGCTTTGACGCATAGAGTTACGGCCCTTGTCATTCTGAGTTCAAATCCCGCCGAGGTTAACTTTGCCTTTCATCCTTACGGGGTCGATAAAGTAAAGTACCAGTAATGAACTGGATAATTGCTGGCCTTGTGCCAAAAGTAGAAACTATTATTACTATATGATATGAAGTCGGTGGATTGACAGTCTCGGTAGAGTTTCGGACAACATACTTTGCGGCATTTAGTTACAACCCTTTATGTTCTGACTCCAAAGCGCACCGATGTTAGCTTTACGTTTCGTTCTTACAGGATCGATAAAATGAAGTACCAGTAACACACTGAGGTAGATTAAATCGACTGTCCCCTTCCCATCAAATTACTGAACTTGTGCCACATGTAGAAACAGATATGTTGTAAATTAGGTAGTAACATGTGCTTACGCCGTATTTGACTAAATAGAATTAATCTGTTAGTTGTGATTTAAAAAAACCTCTGAATGAAAAAAAAGGATGAGTATTGATGTACCATTCATGGTAACACATTGGTCCGGCAAACCAAAGATGTGGTTTCGTGTCCCATGTACGTCAATACTCATCCTTTTTTCCATTCAGAGGGTTTTTTTAAATCCCAACTAACAGACTAATTATATGTAGTCAAATACGGCGTAAGCACATGTTACTACCTAATTTTCAAATTTTGCTAGCCGTTTGTAAACTAAGCCTGATTTGTGTCTCCCTATTTATAAAGTTGTAATTCATTTTCGTAATTGCTGACTCCACCCAAACCTCTTTTAACTCTTTAGGTTGTTTTTTTATCTTTTTTTTTTGTTGTTTTTTTTATTATTATTGTAGTTTTCATAAATCTGGCATTTAAAGTTTTTTTTTTCTACTTTCTCTGTTGGCTGCTAATGTCACCGGTGCCATCATGGATGACAGACCACGTGACCTCTGACACCGGTGCCGTCACGGATGACTGACCATGTATATGACCCTCACACTTCACTAACACGACTCAGATTTACCTCACTTTTTCTCACTTCCATCCACTCCTCTCTCTCTCTCGCTTTCTCTCTCATTCTCTCTCTCTCTCTCTCTCTCTCTCTCTCTCTCTCTCTCTCTCTCTCTCTCTCTCTCTCTCTCTCTCTCTCTCCCTCCCTCTCTCTCTCTTTCTCTCTATTCATTTTTTTCTTCTCTTTGTTTTCTCTCTCTATTCCGTCACTAAAACACCCGCAGTTAAGGCGCGTGGCGTAGTGGTTATGACGTTTTTCTTACGATCATAAGGTCGTGCGTTCGATTCTCGGGGGTGCGTTGTGTCCGTCAGCAAGATACTTTATTTTACGTTGCTTCAATCTACTTAGCTGGCAAAAATGAGTTGTACCAGTAATTTGAAGTACCAGCCTTGTGACATTCTGTGTCACGCTGAATCTCCCTCAGAATTATGTTAAAGGTACACGTGGGTGTGTGGAATGCTCAGCCACTTGCACGTTAATTTTACGAGCAAACTGTTCTATTGATTGTATCAACAGGATCACTCACCGTTGCAACCGACGGAGCGCCAGTTTAAAACATCTGCACACTACTATCCTGGCCTTCCTGCAGGAACATCTAACGAGTAGTGTTAACCATCAGAACTACACTTCGCACTGGCTAAAACAAACCTTCCTTTTGCCACCAAAAATTAAAGAATCAGAAAGTATTTTAAAATAGATCAATTATTTGTCATAAAGACCCCTTTAGGTCATAAATAACCAAAGGTTTTACATCTTGAAAGTTCCACTCTAAGACACATGACCGGGCAAGATGTTTTTGTGGAAGACCAGCAGTCACCCATGCATACCAGTCTTCCCATTCTACGCCATCGATGTTGTCCAAGGAAAAGGCAATGGCAGACACAGCTTGGCGCCAGTGTCGTCATAACTTATTTCTAAAGCGGAGTAAACTGGAACAATGGGAAATAAAGTTTTTGACACAAGAATATAACGCGTCGTCCGCTTAAGGAATCGAACTCACATGATCGCGGTTGTGAATCCAAGTCTCTAACCACTAAGCCATCTTAAGGATCCATCCTAACTAAGTGGATGTATCAATTTATGGAACTCAGAATGTGTCACTTTAACCCTTTAGCATCTACATTACTCTATATTTATTATTATATTTTCACAGTAAAGGCTTTACCATACATAATTATCGAATCTATGAGATTTTGATATTATTTATTATGAGAACAATACCTTAACATCAGTATGAGTGGCCGGTTACAGCCAGTTTTAACAGAAAGAGGTGAAAGATTTCTAGCCGGATATGGTCAGTTTAAATGCTAAAGAGTTAAATACAGATTACGAATTTTTGCTAACTTTCGGTTTAAAAATTGATATTCCATAGACTTCGCGAAACTCCTCACCCCAGCGTATTACTGGTTTGTTTATATAGAGACACAGCTACTAAAAAAGAAAAAAAAGCCTTACTCAACATTGTTTTATTGTTATGTTGTTAAAAGACTTACATGTTTTAATTGCTTAACCGAAGCAGATGTTTGTGCTTTGGGACTGATATATGTTTTATTATGTTGATAATATTCTTTGTTAAGTACGACACAAAGCTTAGTAATGCTATTTGTCGTAGACTGTTGTATATGTGACAGCTCAATCATAATTTTGTTTTTAAGTTTTGCTTTATTTTCATTCACAGCATAACTATTAATATTGGGATTGTTTCTGCTTTTCACACTTACATACTGGACAACAATATTTCCAGAATTCATATTTGTATAAATTATCTAGTTCTTTTAGAGCTATGTCGTCTGTCCACAGGGATTGAAATATTTATCAGGAAATACTTTTTATGACAAGCTTTGGAAATCATCAAAGTGATAAATGTTTAATAAGAATTTAAACTATATATATATGTGTGTGTGTGTGTGTATACATATATATACAAGTTTATATATGTATATATACATATATACAGAATATATAGATTATATAAGTATAAATACTATTATTATTAATATTATATACATGTATATATATATATATATATATATATATATATATATATATATATATATATATATATATATATATATATATATATATATATATATATATATATATATATATATATATATATATATATATATATATATATATATATATATATATATATATATATATATATATATATATATATATATATATATATATATATATATATATATATATATATATATATATATATATATATATATATATATATATATATATATATATATATATATATATATATATATATATATATATATATATATATATATATATATATATATATAGATGGAGGCACATGGCTTAGTGGTTAGAGCATTGGCCTTGCAATCGAAAGGTTGTGAGTTCAATTCTCAGACCGGCTGATGTGTTGTTTCCTTGAACAAGACACTTTATTTCACATTGCTCCAGTTTACTCAGCTGTAGAAATGAGATGATAAGGACTGGGGTCCATATCATTCCACTGCAAAGTGGTCATGGAGGTGCCACGGCAAAAAAGCACCCGGCACTCACTGTAAATGAGGTTGGTGTTAGGAAGGGCATCCAGCTGTAGAAATCAAGCCAGAATCAGTTCACGTCCCACCCTTGCAAGCAGGGAAAAAGCGGACGTAAAATGAAATGATGATGATGATTATATATATATGTGTGTGTGTGTGTATGTGCATATAGAGAGAGGGGGGACAAGGATGGAATGGTAAATGAAAGAGAAAAACAGAATAATACAGGGAAGATATTCACTAATTCCTTCTTTTTCATTTTTTCATTTTATTCTCTTTTTCGATTTCTCTTTCATTATTTCTTCATCTTTGTGTGACACTTCTCTCTTCTTTTCTCTTTCACTCTGCCTCCCTCCCCCTTTCCAAGTGCCTATCTCTCTCTCTCTCTCTGTCTCTCTCTCTCTCTCTCTCTCTCTCTCTCTATATATATATATATATATATATATATATATATATATATACATATAGCTAGCTAACTAGCTATCTTTCAATAGGTCTATCCATGTATATATCTATCTATTTGCCTATCAGTCTATCTATTTATTTTGTCTTTGCGTGTAATTGTTCTCACGTTCCTCATAATGACGTATTATCTTCGTTTTTTCCATTCATTGCCAGGGAACGACTACCCGAACCACCTAAATAGAATATTAGTCTACGACTTCATTTATACCATAAACGCGGTTTTGTCTTTGCGTGTAATTGTTTTTCACCGCTCCAAATAATCGTATTATCTTCGATTTTTTCCCGTTCTTTGCTCAGGGAACGTTTCCACGAACCAAAGTATCGTCTTATATTTACTTCTGCGTTCACAGATTGATTTTCTTAGTTTCAGAAGATCCCGTTAAGGGGGAAAGCAGCGATTCTTTGATTAAACTCTAATCTGTTATTTTAATAAATATTTGCTCTACGGTTCTTATATATTTGATATATATTTATCCTTATCGAGCCCTCTTTAGATTTTAGTCTTCAAATTATTATTGGCAGTATCAGTAGAGGGTTGGACGCCATGCTTTGCATCAAAGAGTTACTCCCCTTTATGATCTCAGTTCAAATCTCGCCGAGGTTAACTTTGCTTTTCATCCTTACGGGGTTGATAAAATAAAGTACCAGTAATGCACTGGGTAATTACTGGCCTTGTGCCAAAAGTAGAAACAACTATTATTATTATTATTATTATTATTATTATTATTATTATTATATATATATATATATATATATATATTGTAAACGAAAGAAGCAATATCTAAAAGATGGGATAATTTGCAAATTGTCCCATGTACAATGGCCGCGGTTTGAATGTTCGGTCACTATCGATAACAACTTTACATTAGACAGATGTCAGCAAGATTTCTCCTAACTTTAAACAAACAAACAAACAAACAAACAAACAAATAAATAAATAAATAAATAAATAATGGCGGAGAAACATTGATTCATGGCCAAATTAAAAGATA
>OZ024746.1:61866034-61873534 GCA_964016885.1 Eledone cirrhosa | reverse complement strand
TAATCATGCAAGTGAGGCTGGAATGTTATTTTAAATGTTAATGTATATCTTATATATTTTATGTCTATATATATGTATATATGTATGTAAATATGTGTAGGGTGGAATCTTTTGTAACGCAATGAAGTTTTTCATGAAATATAAGAATCTGTGGAGCATATCACGTAGGTTCACATGTGTGTCTATATTTATCAACTTGAATTTGAGATAACCTTCTCTTTTCTCTTTTTCTTTTTTCATGAGAATGCATATATACTTATGTTTGAAGTTTTATCTCAGATTTTGCTTATAGACCTAAGAATTTTTAAACTAAGCATGTGGTCATTTTTTTTTTTTTTTTCACACATTATGGATATGTGTCTCATTCATGAATACTGATATTTACATTATAATACCTAATTCATAAAAATTGATAATTCAAATGGATGAGACATAATATATTTTTAATATATTTTAAATATATCATCTTTCTTTCTTTTTCTCCTATACACTGGACGTGATTTATGTGTCGGCTAGTTTAACTGTATCCCTTCCCTCCTTAACCTCTCACATTTACGATGATCATCTGTCCAAAAGCTGCCTACTATATTTTTTCACTTCCTCAATGTATGTCTCTCTCCCATATCTCCTTGTCTCTCTATCTCGCTCTGTTGCTTTTCTTTACATACATCTCTCCATCTTCTCCTTTTTTTATTTTTTTTTATTTACATACATCTCTTCATCTTCTTCTTCTCATCTTCGTTTTTCTTTCTATATAACTGTCATAACAGTTTCACTACCAAATCAACTTTTTAAATGGAAGTTGCATTATTATAAGGTATGTCAAAAATTATTTATAAAACAGCTTATATATTGTATTTTGTCTGAGGAAGGCATACCATATTTTTAATATGATATCCCAGAAATATATATAACGAAATAAATATGGTTTTATAAATATAGTTTCCATTTGTTTAATATCGTAAACCTACTCCAGAAACTGTTGAGTGCTTTTATATCAGTTATAAAATATTTACTCGTTGTAACCCAACAATCTTAAATAAAACTTTTGCATATGTATATATATATATATTGTATTCTCCCCCCCCCCCCTCTCTGGTCTTTAATGCGTTGAAATGTCCGAGACCTCCAGCAGACAACTGAAGAGAGTACCAGTCCCTTGTTTGTGCTTTCCTTTTATTTCTAAATACACTATATATATATATATATATATATGATAAATATTAATACAATCATATAAGTGTTTAACACTTATATGATTGTATTAGTGTTTATCATATATATTGATTTATATTAACTTGTATTTCACGGCTCAGAAATACTTCTTTCTTTGAGCTAATTAATTGTAAAAGACTGTTTGAGTTTATAACTCTATATATATAGTATTAACTGCTCCTTTTGTTGAGCTAAATTTTAGTCCCATAAAAACGGCTGTTATTTCTAGCAGCACGAGTATGGGGTAGCTAGGAGCTGAGAAACCATGTGCGTCTATCAGTCCTCCTAAATATTTTGAGGTGAAACATACCAATTTTTCTGGGTACTTGCTGATGAGAACAGAAGATGGAATTTTTTACTTTTTCAATTATCGAAACTTGTTTGGGTTTTGAAGTTTAAACTTATCTACGGAACAGGTTTCCGGATACTCTATATTTATTTATAAAACAAATCCGTAATTTATCTGATGAAAGCGCACCATAATCTACCTTGGTTGTCCTTGAAATATATATAATAAAATAATTATGGTTTTATAAATATAGTTTCCATTCATTAATATATTGTGTATTTACTCCACTAATCTGGTGAGTGCTTTATATCAGTTATAAAAAATGTTTAAGCTTGTTGAATCCCAACAAATTAAATATAACCTCTGCATATATATATATATATATATATATACATATATATATATATATACATATATATTCATATATATATATATATACATATATATTCATATATATAATTACATATATATATATAGGAAAATGTATGACCCCGACGGCAGAGCTGAAGCCGTTTCGACGGCTATTTCTGGACTGAAAAAGCCATCGAAACGGCTTGAGCTCTGCCGTCGGGGTCATACGTTTTTCCTATTACCCACTCTACTACCCTAAGTATTGATTACTCTGGTGCGTTATGGTCCATCTGGTTCCTTACCACATTTCCTTCGTTATATATATATATATATATATACATATATAATTTTATATATATATATATATTATATTTAATTATAAATATAAATATATATATATACATACACACACATACATACATATATGTGTGTGTGTGTGTATATGCATGCATGTATGTACACACAAACGCACGGCATCTCTCCCTCTATCTCCCCCTCTCTCTCTCTCTCTCTCTCCTCTCTCTTTCCCCCACCCTCTCTATCCCCTGTCTCCCCCCTCTCATTCTTCAATCAACATATTTATAGTCGTCATCCAGGGACACATATTTGGAACCAAAATGTAAACGTTTGTTTACCCCAAACAAGAATAAATATAAATGACGGGAGAGCATATAAGTTTGTTTATGTCAGCCTTTAATAGAATATTGTTAAGAACCGAATTCATTTCGCCTCCAACACAAATATTTGCTGCTGTTATTTTTATTTTTATTTTTCACGTATAAAAATAATTTCAAACGCCAGACCTGAATAAAAAAAAAATGATTTCGATACATTAAAAATGCGACATAAATAGGAAGTTCTCTATACACATTAAAAGTAGATAATTATTATTGAGAGTTGTTTAATTGAGTCAAACCACAACGTGTTCTGCCACATATGTCGGTAATTAAAAACAGAACATTTATCATGATTCAGTCCCAATCTCCGAAGCCATTAAATGTTAAGTTTGTAAAATATAATTACATAGGTGTAGATTGAAACAAAATCTTCACTGGCAAGTTTGTAATTAATATATTTCTGTGTCAGATATTCAAGAACATTTTAATTTTGTTCGTATATATTTTATCTTATATAAACTATATTTACAATGGATTTATTTTTATTTGTCCCAGCTCTGTCTGGATCAAGCAGATCTACTATCAAAAATATTCTATATTTTACCATTCTGTATGTTTTTTTTTTCAAACAGAGTAGCCTTAACATTATCCAATGTGCTCTTCCTTTTTTGAGAAGACAAGATGTCATTTAGGAAGATTTAGCTGCTATTTCTATCAGAGCAAGTTATTTCACAAAGGCTCGATTTATGATGTATTTTTCCACGATGATTTCAAGTGTCAGCAAATTCTTTTCTTTAAACTTCATGATTACATTGTCAATGCACTTTTCCTTTTTTTAGAGGTCAAGGTGTCATTTCTTTCTTGGTGGCATTGAACTTATTTCATATTTGATACTTCCAAGTCTAACTACATTATGATCTGAATCGACAACATCCCAGACCTGATTCTCTTACCGAATGAGGTGGAACTCGTCAGATGGAACCAAGGAAACAATGTTCCCATTGAGCTTTCCAATTGCTAATACTATCTACCAGTCTCAACTCCTGGTAGAAGGAGTAACATGAAATGAAGTGTCTTGCTCAAGGACATAACGCATCGCCCGGCCTGGGAATCGAACTCACAGCCTGACGATTGTGAATCCAACTCTCTAACTACTAAGCCACACGCCTTCAAAAATTATAACTGAAACCATTTCACTTGGAAAACTTTTCTAAATCACTCCCTTCTTTTGAAAAAAAAGAAAGCTATAGTTTAATAAATACAGAAACAGTACCTTAAAGTGGTTCATTGTCGAGATTAACTGACAATTTTTCATTTCTTACCTAACTTATAGGTGCAGGGATCTCCAGGCGGTTGAAACGTTTACTTCGCAATTACATAGATTCTGGTTGGATCCTACTGTGCGTCACCTTTCCTATACAGGAGGTCCGTGTCAACTGGAGTACATTTACACGATTGATCAAAGTTCCTGGAACATTAGATAATGTAGTCCAAGATAGCCCTAGAAAGACAGATTATCAGTGGCTGGAATACCTTTGATCAGATGTCTTCTTAATTAGAAGTTACTTGGGGCTAAACAACAATTTAGCCCCTATCGTTATAATGTTCATTAGTCTAATGTTCTAACCAAATCTCACAAAAGTTTCAGTTTTAAACTGGACAAAATTTTCGAACGAAACTATCAATCCATCATCAGAAAATAACAATGAGATATTTCATACAGAAACAGAATACAAATGCAGATACCGACCCAGGTGTTACAACCAGTGAAAACTATGTGGCGGATGGTTAATATTAAAGATATGACTAACATTACATGTCAGCTCTTAAGGCAGTAGACTGGCAGTATCGCTAGAGCGTCGGACAACATGCTTTGCAGCATTTAGTTATGTTCCTTTACAGCTTGAGTTCAAATCTCGCTGAGGTTAGTTGGTTCCTTTGCGCTCACTCACACAAATGATACAAACATACAAACACACAGCTGTGACGAATCTTAGAACGCTGGACCTCTATAGTTTCTCACCTCCCCACTCAGTCATGTCATAGATGTGTGTGTATGTAATAATAATTTTTTCTAAGTTTGTTTATATATGTGTATATGTAGATTCGTATATGTTTGTAATTCTATTGTCTATAAAAAAAAACGGACCCCACCAATAAAAACGGACCATCCCCACACGTCACTCCCCTCCCCACCCCACGCCTCATCTCACTCCCCCACCCCACACCTCATCCCACTCCCCACCCCACACCTCACCACACTCCCACAACCCACACATCATCTCCCCCACCCACCTCACACCTCACCACACTCCCCCACCCCACACCTAGCCTCACTACCCCACCTCACCCACCCCACATCTAGCCTCACTCCCCCACCACACCCCACACCTAATCCCACTAACATTGAGTGGTCCATCATAGGAGTGTGAGTGGAAGGCGAGGATCACCGCTAAGTACGTTAGACCTAACAGAACTAAGTGCGTGTAACAGAGATTGCTCCTTTAACCCTTTAGCATTTAAACCAGCCATATCCGGCCAGAATTCTCTCACCTCTTTCTGTTCAAATCTGCCATAATTGGCTATTCATACTTGTGTTAAGGTATTATTCTCAACATAAATAATGCCAAAATCTCATAGATTCGATATTATGTGAAATAAAGCGTTTTCTGTAAAAAAAATACAATTGTATATATAAAGTATATATACAAGGGCGGTACCCCAGCATGGCCTCAGCCGGATGGCTGAAACAGGTAAAAGAGTAAAGTAGTGTAGATGCTAAGAGAGTCAAGATTCTTTCTATCCTATATCACTCACAAGAAAATTCTTGCCCTAATTGTTCCACAGTGGAATTGAACGCGGATCCTTATGATTATGAAACAACTTTCATAACCATTTGGCCAAACCTGCATCCTAAATCACAGGAACAGAGAAGAGCGGGCGGCTATATTCTCCGCCAACAGGTTCAATATGTCTATTTTCCTTCGCTATCTTATTTTATTCTTATTTAATTCTTTATTTGTTTTCTTTTCTCTATGTCTACTATTTTTTTCTGTCTATATTCCACCAGTTCCCTTTTCCTCGGTTATCTTTCTTTTACTTCCCTCTCCACTTAATTTCTACACCTCCATTCGAAATAATTATTATTCATCTTATATACCTTACTGCTATCTTACACCGACACATCTCCCTCCCACAAACCCCAGCTCCCCATCCGACCCCCACCCTGTCTCTCTCTCTATATATATATATATAAACATCAATTATTCTCAGTCCCTTCTTCTTTTAGTTAAACAACGTAATTATGTATATATATATAGTAGCAGGTTTTTATCATTTATTTTGTTTTACCTGTTTAGCTGGATTTGTTTTTTGGCTTAATGCCTTCTTAACCACTTTTTCAGTTTGTATGGCGTTTTAACATATTGTTTAGCTCTGTTTTTTTTAACTATTGAGCGCTTGCCAGCATTTCTACGATTTTGCGTTTCGTTTCGCTTTTTCTACCTGCCGAAATACGATTCTCGCTGAATTATATTTATATACATATATATATATATATATATATATATATATATATATATGTACTATGACATAACTTATGTATTTGCTAGCATTAGTGTACATATGTACGCATATGTTGGTAGATATACTAATTCTCTATATTTATCTCCAAATTATTTGTTTGTTGAGCAAACGTGCCAAATCCACTACTAATTCATTGGTGTGGTAGTAGGCTTTTGTCATCTTACCACTCCACTCCTTCCGACTAGCCTCAGTGTCACGTGATTGATTCTTTAGAATCTGCCATTTGACCAGAGACAGTGAACTTTTTCAGTGCATGGAATTTAGTCCCCGCTAGCTGTTCCATCCACCGAATTATTATTTTTATATGAGTCCCTAGTGTCCGCGCATTGCCTGGAGACTTAGCTGAGAATAGACTCCCTGATGACGTAATGAATTCTCGATGGTTACATTGCATAACCATCTTTATCCCATTACAGAAACTAATTAGTTGGAGTGAAAATTTTAGTAAGTTAATTTTTAATTTTTCAAAATGTTCTTATTTTACGTCTTTCATATAATTGTTCTGCATCCTCCTGCATTGAACCACCTAGGTACTATGACATAACTTATGTATTTGCTAGCATTAGTGTTCATATGTACGCATATGTTGGTAGATATACTAATTCTATATATATATATATATAATATATATATATATATATATATATATATATATATATATATATATATATATATATATATATATGTATTATATATATATATATATATATATATATATATATATATATATATATATATATATATATATACAAATATAAATTACCGAGAATCGTATTTCAGCTCAGGAATTAATGAAAAACAACTTCCGAGAAGTGTGGCAAGCGCCCGATGTTTCATATGAATCAGAGCTAAAACATACGTTAAAGGCCAAACACACTGAGATGGTGGTTAAATTAATCATCCGCACAGCCCAAAAAAAACGACCAAGTAATTCGGGTCAAACAATAAAAATATATGTGATATATATATATATATATATATATATATATATAGAGAGAGAGAGAGAGGGGGGGAGAGAGAGAGAGAGAGAGAGAGAGAGAGAGAGAGAGAGAGAGAGAGAGAGAGAGCTCGTAGCATAGGTGAAAGGATAGACCAACACTGGGGGGAACTAAAAGGACGAAAAAACGGTTCAGTACTATACGAACATGCCATACAACAACACGACGGTAACATAGACAACATAGAAATTAGAATAATATCTAAACATAGAAATGACCCAGCAGATAGGCAAATCAGAGAGGCGAGTGAAATAGAACTTAGAAGGCCAAGGCTAAACAGAAAGAATGAATGGAATAACAACAACACCCAAACAAACAACACTGACCTAAGAGAAGTATAAATAAATAAATAAATAAATAAATAAATAAATAAATAAATACATACACAAGCAGAATAACAACAAACACATATAAACACACACTAGTAAAGATAGAATACATTAAC
>OZ024746.1:61856034-61861034 GCA_964016885.1 Eledone cirrhosa | reverse complement strand
GATTCCCAGCGTGGGGTGCACACCCCACTGGTGGGCAGTTTGAATATTTAAAGGGGCCATTTGAAAATGAGGTTAATGAGAACAAACCTCAGGTCTTACTTTATTACTTTTACACCAAGGCAACATTGGTGGCCATTACTTTCAGAAACTCCTGTCTCACATCCTCCATATGTTATTGTGCATTTGGCACCACTTACATGGTGCACATTACTGTCAGAAACTCCTGTCTCACCTCCTCCTTATGTTATTGTGCATTTGGCACCACTTACATGGTGCACATTACTGTCAGAAACTCCTGTCTCACCTCCTCCTTATGTTATTGTGCATTTGGCACCACTTACATGGTGCACACTACTGTCAGAAACTCCTGTCTCACCTCTTCCTTATGTTATTGTGCATTTGGCACCACTTACATGGTGCACATTACTGTCAGAAACTCCTGTCTCACCTCCTCCTTATGTTATTGTGCATTTGGCACCACTTACATGGTGCACACTACTGTCAGAAACTCCTGTCTCACCTCTTCCTTATGTTATTGTGCATTTGGCACCACTTACATGGTGCACATTACTGTCAGAAATTCCTGTCTCACCTCCTCCTTATGTTATTGTGCATTTGGCACCACTTACATGGTGCACACTACTGTCAGAAACTCCTGTCTCACCTCTTCCTTATGTTATTGTGCATTTGGCACCACTTACATGGTGCACATTACTGTCAGAAACTCCTGTCTCACCTCCTCCATATGTTATTGTGCATTTGGCACCACTTACATGGTGCACATTACTGTCAGAAACTCCTGTCTCACCTCCTCCTTATGTTATTGTGCATTTGGCACCACTTACATGGTGCACATTACTGTCAGAAACTCCTGTCTCACCTCCTCCATATGTTATTGTGCATTTGGCACCACTTACATGGTGCACATTACTGTCAGAAACTCCTGTCTCACCTCCTCCATATGTTATTGTACATTTGGCACCACTTACATGGTGCACATTACTGTCAGAAACTCCTGTCTTACCTCCTCCATATGTTATTGTGCATTTGGCACCACTTACATGGTGCACATTACTGTCAGAAACTCCTGTCTTACCTCCTCCATATGTTATTGTGCATTTGGCACCACTTACATGGTGCACATTACTGTCAGAAACTCCTGTCTCACCTCCTCCATATGTTATTGTGCATTTGGCACCACTTACATGGTGCACATTACTGTCAGAAACTCCTGTCTCACCTCTTCCTTATGTTATTGTGCATTTGGCACCACTTACATGGTGCACATTACTGTCAGAAACTCCTGTCTCACCTCCTCCTTATGTTATTGTGCATTTGGCACCACTTACATGGTGCACACTACTGTCAGAAACTCCTGTCTCACCTCCTCCTTATGTTATTGTGCATTTGGCACCACTTACATGGTGCACATTACTGTCAGAAACTCCTCTCTCACCTCCTCCATATGTTATTGTGCATTTGGCACCACTTACATGGTGCACATTACTGTCAGAAACTCCTGTCTCACCTCCTCCTTATGTTATTGTGCATTTGGCACCACTTACATGGTGCACATTACTGTCAGAAACTCCTGTCTCACCTCCTCCTTATGTTATTGTGCATTTGGCACCACTTACATGGTGTACATTACTGTCAGAAACTCCTGTCTCACCTCCTCCTTATGTTATTGTGCATTTGGCACCACTTACATGGTGCACATTACTGTCAGAAACTCCTGTCTCACCTCCTCCTTATGTTATTGTGCATTTGGCACCACTTACATGGTGCACACTACTGTCAGAAACTCCTGTCTCACCTCTTCCTTATGTTATTGTGCATTTGGCACCACTTACATGGTGCACATTACTGTCAGAAATTCCTGTCTCACCTCCTCCTTATGTTATTGTGCATTTGGCACCACTTACATGGTGCACACTACTGTCAGAAACTCCTGTCTCACCTCTTCCTTATGTTATTGTGCATTTGGCACCACTTACATGGTGCACATTACTGTCAGAAACTCCTGTCTCACCTCCTCCATATGTTATTGTGCATTTGGCACCACTTACATGGTGCACATTACTGTCAGAAACTCCTGTCTCACCTCCTCCTTATGTTATTGTGCATTTGGCACCACTTACATGGTGCACATTACTGTCAGAAACTCCTGTCTCACCTCCTCCATATGTTATTGTGCATTTGGCACCACTTACATGGTGCACATTACTGTCAGAAACTCCTGTCTTACCTCCTCCATATGTTATTGTGCATTTGGCACCACTTACATGGTGCACATTACTGTCAGAAACTCCTGTCTTACCTCCTCCATATGTTATTGTGCATTTGGCACCACTTACATGGTGCACATTACTGTCAGAAACTCCTGTCTCACCTCCTCCATATGTTATTGTGCATTTGGCACCACTTACATGGTGCACATTACTGTCAGAAACTCCTGTCTCACCTCTTCCTTATGTTATTGTGCATTTGGCACCACTTACATGGTGCACATTACTGTCAGAAACTCCTGTCTCACCTCCTCCTTATGTTATTGTGCATTTGGCACCACTTACATGGTGCACACTACTGTCAGAAACTCCTGTCTCACCTCCTCCTTATGTTATTGTGCATTTGGCACCACTTACATGGTGCACATTACTGTCAGAAACTCCTCTCTCACCTCCTCCATATGTTATTGTGCATTTGGCACCACTTACATGGTGCACATTACTGTCAGAAACTCCTGTCTCACCTCCTCCTTATGTTATTGTGCATTTGGCACCACTTACATGGTGCACATTACTGTCAGAAACTCCTGTCTCACCTCCTCCTTATGTTATTGTGCATTTGGCACCACTTACATGGTGTACATTACTGTCAGAAACTCCTGTCTCACCTCCTCCTTATGTTATTGTGCATTTGGCACCACTTACATGGTGCACATTACTGTCAGAAACTCCTGTCTCACCTCCTCCTTATGTTATTGTGCATTTGGCACCACTTACATGGTGCACATTACTGTCAGAAACTCCTGTCTCACCTCCTCCTTATGTTATTGTGCATTTGGCACCACTTACATGGTGCACATTTCTGTCAGAAACTCCTGTCTCACCTCCTCCTTATGTTATTGTGCATTTGGCACCACTTACATGGTGCACATTACTGTCAGAAACTCCTGTCTCACCTCCTCCTTATGTTATTGTGCATTTGGCACCACTTACATGGTGCACATTTCTGTCAGAAACTCCTGTCTCACCTCCTTCATATGTTATTGTGCATTTGGCACCACTTACATGGTGCACATTACTGTCAGAAACTCCTGTCTTACCTCCTCCATATGTTATTGTGCATTTGGCACCACTTACATGGTGCACATTACTGTCAGAAACTCCTGTCTTACCTCCTCCATATGTTATTGTGCATTTGGCACCACTTACATGGTGCACATTACTGTCAGAAACTCCTGTCTTACCTCCTCCATATGTTATTGTGCATTTGGCACCACTTACATGGTGCACATTACTGTCAGAAACTCCTGTCTTACCTCCTCCATATGTTATTGTGCATTTGGCACCACTTACATGGTGCACATTACTGTCAGAAACTCCTGTCTTACCTCCTCCATATGTTATTGTGCATTTGGCACCACTTACATGGTGCACATTACTGTCAGAAACTCCTGTCTTACCTCCTCCATATGTTATTGTGCATTTGGCACCACTTACATGGTGCACATTACTGTCAGAAACTCCTGTCTCACCTCCTCCATATGTTATTGTGCATTTGGCACCACTTACATGGTGCACATTACTGTCAGAAACTCCTGTCTCACCTCTTCCTTATGTTATTGTGCATTTGGCACCACTTACATGGTGCACATTACTGTCAGAAACTCCTGTCTCACCTCCTCCTTATGTTATTGTGCATTTGGCACCACTTACATGGTGCACACTACTGTCAGAAACTCCTGTCTCACCTCCTCCTTATGTTATTGTGCATTTGGCACCACTTACATGGTGCACATTACTGTCAGAAACTCCTCTCTCACCTCCTCCATATGTTATTGTGCATTTGGCACCACTTACATGGTGCACATTACTGTCAGAAACTCCTGTCTCACCTCCTCCTTATGTTATTGTGCATTTGGCACCACTTACATGGTGCACATTACTGTCAGAAACTCCTGTCTCACCTCCTCCTTATGTTATTGTGCATTTGGCACCACTTACATGGTGTACATTACTGTCAGAAACTCCTGTCTCACCTCCTCCTTATGTTATTGTGCATTTGGCACCACTTACATGGTGCACATTACTGTCAGAAACTCCTGTCTCACCTCCTCCTTATGTTATTGTGCATTTGGCACCACTTACATGGTGCACATTACTGTCAGAAACTCCTGTCTCACCTCCTCCTTATGTTATTGTGCATTTGGCACCACTTACATGGTGCACATTTCTGTCAGAAACTCCTGTCTCACCTCCTCCTTATGTTATTGTGCATTTGGCACCACTTACATGGTGCACATTACTGTCAGAAACTCCTGTCTCACCTCCTCCTTATGTTATTGTGCATTTGGCACCACTTACATGGTGCACATTTCTGTCAGAAACTCCTGTCTCACCTCCTTCATATGTTATTGTGCATTTGGCACCACTTACATGGTGCACATTACTGTCAGAAACTCCTGTCTTACCTCCTCCATATGTTATTGTGCATTTGGCACCACTTACATGGTGCACATTACTGTCAGAAACTCCTGTCTTACCTCCTCCATATGTTATTGTGCATTTGGCACCACTTACATGGTGCACATTACTGTCAGAAACTCCTGTCTTACCTCCTCCATATGTTATTGTGCATTTGGCACCACTTACATGGTGCACATTACTGTCAGAAACTCCTGTCTTACCTCCTCCATATGTTATTGTGCATTTGGCACCACTTACATGGTGCACATTACTGTCAGAAACTCCTGTCTTACCTCCATATGTTATTGT
>OZ024746.1:61833534-61843534 GCA_964016885.1 Eledone cirrhosa | reverse complement strand
ATTATATTATATATATTTTAAAGGATTGTAAATAAAACGAGTAAATCAGACAAAGTTGAAATTCCTCTTATTAATATAATCTTCTATACACAATCATACACACCCGTGTATATTTACCTATCTATATATATATATATATACATACATATATATATATATATATATACACACACACATGTGTTGAACAAATGAGCAACGATGGTTGCTAGACACTGTACGGCTTAATTCGGGATGTTTGTTACAAACACACCGAGCATTATAATAAATGTTCGGTGAATCCATACGTACATATATATATATGTGTACATGTATGTATATATATATATACATACTACTGTCCGTCTGTATACATATATGTATGTACGTATACATACTTATATTTAAGTAACAGCCGTACTAAGAGTGAGAAATGAAATTTCGTTTCATTTTTTTCTGTTTATATATATATATATATACATATATATATATATATACATATATACATACATATATATAAATATGTGTGTGTGTCTGTGTGTGTATATATATCTATATATATAAAAGCAAGTCGGTCTGTGTGTGTGTGTCTGTCTGTGTACAAATACTAGGCTCCTTTTAACTTTTGAAGTACTAGGCCGATTTGGCACGTGCTATTGAGGCGACCTCTCATTGGCTAGCCAATTATCTGACAGAAGCTGACATGCACTCAGAAATTGCTAGCTAAGCCATAAACGACCTTGAACAATTCAGGCTGTCATTCATTTCCCGAGCAACGCCGGGTACATCTGCTAGTATATATATATATATATATATATATATATATATATATATATATATATATATATATATATATATATATACATATATATATATATATATACATATATATATATATATATATATACATATATATATATATATATAATATATATATATATTATATATAATATATATAATATATATATATATATATATATATATTATATATATATATATGTATATATATATATATATATATATATATATATATATATATATATATATATATATATATATATATATATATATATATATATATATATATATATATATATATATATATATATATATATATATATATATATATATATATATATATATATATATATATATATATATATATATATATATATATATATATATATATATATATATATATATATATATATGATAATAAGGGTGCTGTGGAGTTGCAAATGGGTTACATATGAAAACAGTTTGTCCTTCATCAGTGATCTTCCAACGATCATAGGCATTTCATCGCTTTAAAGACCATATACCTCCGGTTGGTGCGAGCAACGGCTAAAAAAAGTCGTTGGGACACGTAAATAAAGGGGACGCGAGGGTAAACAAACAAAATGGTGAAGCAACAGAAAGTGAGGAAGAAATTCGCATACCAGACCCCTTCTTCCTCCCGTTAGACCTGTGCGAAATTCCTTCCTTGCTCACATTTCAACCAGGTTTGATGGTCTTTATTTTCTCTCGTTCACGATTTCACCGAACTTAAATTCATAGAAATCTGGGATTTGTCTCTTTCTTCCTCACTTTTCGTTGCTTCACCATTTTGTTTGTTTACACTCGCGTCCCCTTTATTTACGTGTCCCAACGACTTTTTTTAGCCGTTGCTCGCACCAACCGGAGGTATATGGTCTTTAAAGCGATGAAATGCCTATGATCGTTGGAAGATCACTGATGAAGGACTAACTTTATTCATATATATATATATATATATATATATATATATATATATATATATATATATATATATATATATATATATATATATATATATATACGTATGTATGTATGTACGTATGTAAGTATGTATATATATGTATGTGTGGGCGTGTGTTAATCACCTCCTCCTTCTCTTCCTTTTGTCCCTCTCGTTAGTCTTCATCATTATTGATGTCCCTATCGATAGATACATGCCAACAGATAGACATACATATTACAGACATACATACTACTACAGCCTACAGCAACCAGTATTTATTGTTAACAGACACACACGTAATATGTCTTCCTGTCTGTATTTTGACCGCCAGCTTGGACACGATGGATAATAGCAAGTAGCTACATTTCTGTGTATGTGTGCATGTGTGCATATATGTGTATATGAGTTTGTGAATATGTGTGTGTATATCTATATAGTTGTGTGTATGTGTGTATGTGTGTATGTGTGCATGTGTGCATGTGTGTGTATATGAGTTTGTGAATATGTGTGTGTATCTATATAGTCGTGTGTATGTGTGTATGTGTGCATGTGTGCATGTGTGCATATATGTGCATATATGAGTTTGTGAATATGTGTGTGTATATCTATATAGTTGTGTATGTATGTGTATGTGTATGTGTGTATGTGTGTATGTGTGTGTGTGCATATATCTGTATATGAGTTTGTGAATATGTGTGTGTGTATCTATATAGTCGTGTGTATGTGTGTATGTGTGCATGTGTGCATGTGTGCATATATGTGCATATATGAGTTTGTGAATATGTGTGTGTATATCTATATAGTTGTGTGTATGTGTGTATGTGTGCATGTGTGTGTGTGTGCATATATCTGTATATGAGTTTGGGAATATGTGTGTGTATATCTATATAGTTGTGTGTATGTGTGTATGTGTGCATGTGTGCATGTGTGCATATATGTGCATATATGAGTTTGTGAATATGTGTGTGTATATCTATATAGTTGTGTATGTATGTGTATGTGTATGTGTGTATGTGTGTATGTGTGTGTGTGCATATATCTGTATATGAGTTTGGGAATATGTGTGTGTATATCTATATAGTTGTGTGTATGTGTGTGTGTGTGCATGTGTGCATATATGTGTATATGAGTTTTTGAATATGTGTGTGTATATCTATATAGTTGTGTGTATGTGTGTATGTGTGCATGTGTGCATGTGTGCATATATGTGCATATATGAGTTTGTGAATATGTGTGTGTATATCTATATAGTTGTGTATGTATGTGTATGTGTATGTGTGTATGTGTGTATGTGTGTGTGTGCATATATCTGTATATGAGTTTGGGAATATGTGTGTGTATATCTATATAGTTGTGTGTATGTGTGTATGTGTGCATGTGTGCATGTGTGCATATATGTGTATATGAGTTTGTGAATATGTGTGTGTATATCTATATAGTTGTGTGTATGTGTGTATGTGTGCATGTGTGCATGTGTGCATATATGTGTATATGAGTTTGGGAATATGTGTGTGTATATCTATATAGTTGTGTGTATGTGTGTATGTGTGCATGTGTGTGTGTGTGCATATATCTGTATATGAGTTTGGGAATATGTGTGTGTATATCTATATAGTTGTGTGTATGTGTGTATGTGTGCATGTGTGCATGTGTGCATATATGTGCATATATGAGTTTGTGAATATGTGTGTGTATATCTATATAGTTGTGTATGTATGTGTATGTGTATGTGTGTATGTGTGTATGTGTGTGTGTGCATATATCTGTATATGAGTTTGGGAATATGTGTGTGTATATCTATATAGTTGTGTGTATGTGTGTATGTGTGTATGTGTGTGTGTGTGCATGTGTGCATATATGTGTATATGAGTTTTTGAATATGTGTGTGTATATCTATATAGTTGTGTGTATGTGTGTATGTGTGCATGTGTGCATGTGTGCATATATGTGCATATATGAGTTTGTGAATATGTGTGTGTATATCTATATAGTTGTGTATGTATGTGTATGTGTATGTGTGTATGTGTGTATGTGTGTGTGTGCATATATCTGTATATGAGTTTGGGAATATGTGTGTGTATATCTATATAGTTGTGTGTATGTGTGTATGTGTGTATGTGTGTATGTGTGCATGTGTGCATATATGAATGAGTATATGAGTTTGTGAATATGTGTGTGTATATCTATATAGTTGTGTGTATGTGTGTATGTGTGTATGTGTGCAAGTGTGCATATGTGAATGAGTATATGAGTTTGTGAATATGTGTGTGTATATCTATATAGTTGTGTGTATGTGTGTATGTGTGTATGTGTGCATGTGTGCATATATGAATGAGTATATGAGTTTTTGAATGTGTGTGTATATCTATATAGTTGTGTGTATGTGTGTATGTGTGCATGCGTGCATGTGTGCATATATGAATGAGTATATGAGCTTGTGAATATGTGTGTGTATATCTATATAGTTGTGTGTATGTGTGTATGTGTGTATGTGTGCAAGTGTGCATATATGAATGAGTATATGAGTTTGTGAATATGTGTGTGTATATCTATATAGTTGTGTGTATGTGTGTATGTGTGTATGTGTGCATGTGTGCATATATGAATGAGTATATGAGTTTGTGAATATGTGTGTGTATATCTATATAGTTGTGTGTATGTGTGTATGTGTGCATGTGTGCATATATGTGTATATGAGTTTGTGAATATATATGTGTGTATGTATCTATATAGTTGTGTGTGTACGATGAGGAAATGTAAAATTGAAAATATTCATATATACATGCAATATACGCAAAAGTAACGTTAGCACATCATGCATACATACCTGCATGGTGACTGCCAACTCGTTTTCGAGTACGGCCACTACCTTATATCCATGTTGGAGATACCCTACCGATGCGCTGAACGAGTGTGACTTTTTAGTCCAGCCAGCGACTTAAAAACTCTGGTACAAACACTACACTTGTGACAATTATTGACACATAGTGCAAAGCCAGTCCCACTCTCTTAACCAAGATGATATTTACCAAAAGTCAACATCATTGGATACTATCAGGGTTGCAGGTGTTATATCAGAGTTTTCCTTCTCCTAGAATTCTGCCTTGACAAAGGCTAAGGGGTCATCTCTCCCCGTGATTTTGGATGACCATTGACTCTTAAGAGCTCCTTTTCCCCTTGACAGGTTTTGTTTTTAGTCCTGCAGGATGTCCAGTCACTCTCCTCACTAAGAAACCTTAGTGGGGTTGCCAGTTTAGTCGCCAACAACCCGACCATGAGACAGGTTGTACTGGGATACATGTTACCAGTAGCACCAATTGGTGACCTGACAGTACATGCATACATGCATACATGCATACATACATAAATACATACATACATACATACATACATACATGCATACATGCATACATACATACATACATACATACATACATACATACATACATACATACATACATACATACATACATACATACATAAATACATACATACATAATTAATATATATATATTACATTTATTTCTAATAAATGTAATATATAAATATTAATATTTATTTCTAATATTAACTCAGAGAATGGTGCAGTGCTATTTTGATGAGACTCAATAAATTATATATATATATATATATTGTTATACTTTTGGGAGGGTCATGCTGCCAATAAAAACACACGCACCTCTTGGTTTTCACTTCAATTTATTATAAATTTCCGATTGGCTGGTTGGTTGGTTGGTTCGATAACCGGATTGTTGTTTATATATTGTCAAAGCTCTTTCGTCACACATTCTGTAACAAATTCAAAACCGAAGTGTATATATATATATATATATATATATATATATATATATATATATAGGAACCAGTAAGACCCCGACGGCTGAGCTCAAGCCGTTTCGACGGCTAATTCTGGATTAGCCGTCGAAACGGCTTGAGCTCAGCCGTCGGGGTCTTACTGATTCCTATTACCCACTCTACTACCCTAAGTATTGAGTACTTTGGTGCGTTATGGTCCACCTGGTTCCCTACCACATTTCCTTCGTTATATATATATATATATATATATATATATATATATATATATATATATATATATATATATATATATATATATATATATATATATATATATATATATACACACATATATATATATATGCATATATATATATATACATATTAAGCATATTTTAATTAAACATACAATATATTGCCAAATATACTATACATACATTCATGTATACATCGCTATTTCAGAACACCAATACTAATACCTAATTTTTGTTGGACCGGCAATCGCTCTGTGTAATCAGCTCCAGATTATTACTGGAATTCTATAAGAATCCATCTTCTATAATTTTCGGCGGAAGTAGGGGTGCGTGGCTCTGGTGATCGCCAGCCAGCGTGAAACAGACTGTTAACTTCTCTCCCCTCTTTCGCCGAAAAGAAGTAAGTGACATAGTCACTACTTTAAAACTGATAGCGTATGGTCCTCTAAATGTTTTTAATTAAACATACGGTAAATTGCCAAATATACTATGCATACATTTATGTATACATCGCTATTTCAGAGCACCAATCCTAATACCATATATATATATACATATATATGTATATATATATGTGTGTGTGTGTGTGTGTGTGTGTGTGTGTGTGTGTGTGTGTGTGTGTGTGTGTGTGTGTGTACACACATTACTATTCCAGTCCATTAAGGTAGGACTTATAACCTACTAAATCTTATATATATTTGTTCTCTTACTGTCGTGAAATTTATATATTCTCTCTCTGTGGGGAAAATTTATGAAATAAAACCAGAACTTACATACATACATATTTATTTAATCAATTTGAACGTCTGTATAGAGCTAGTAAACCATGACAGACTAGGGGAAGTATCTATTTCTTTTTACAATTGAGAAACCAAAAAACAAGATAGATAGATTAAGTGAATATAAAAATAAAAAATAAAAATGAAATAGGTAAGTCAACGGGAGGTAAAATAAGCATTAAAATGATTTTTAAAAAGATGGAAAATTGCTAGAAGATTCTGTTGTTAATTCTTTTCGTAACCACCAAGTACACATGGATTTTGTTTATTGCTGGTAGATCTTTTACAATATACTGCATCTCCAATCTTGGTACTTTTTTAATGATTGCCTTAAAGATGTACACTCTATCAGACTGATAGTTTTTACATTGGAACAAATAGTGCCAAAGAGTTTCTGGGAAGTCACCATAAGAACATAGAGGTGATTCTCTATGACCAGTTCATGATAAAATGTAGTTCAATGGTATATGTCCAGTTTAAAGCCAGCCTAGTTTTGTTTTTATTAACATTGCTCAGTGTTTGATGTTTTAAATGTTGTCAGATCTGGTCGAGAAAGTGAAGGATTGAAATTCAAGAGCTTATCTCTAGATTGTTCCCCAAATTTTCTCCACCCTTGACTAATTGACTGTATCGGTAGAGCGTAGGACAACATGCTTAACTGTATATAGTTACGTCCCTTTACGTGCTGAGTTCAAATCCCGCCGAGGTTAGCTTTGCCTTTCATCCTTACGGGGTCGATAAAATAAAGTACCAGTAATGCACTGGGTAATTGCTGGCCTTGTGCCAAAAGTAGAAACAATTATTACTAGATGTATAGAGAGTGGTCTATCGGCAGAGTAGTTAGAACGTCGGACAAAATACTTTGCGGTATTTAGTTACGTCTCTTTACGTTTTGGGTTCGAATCCTGCAGAGGTCAACTTTGCCTCTCAACTTTCTGGGCTCAATAAAATAAAGTACCGGTAAGGTACTGAGGTCGATATAATCAACTTTCCCCTCCCCATAATTTGCTGGCCTTGTGCTTATATTAGAAATTATTATTACTCGGGGTATAAACTACCTTCTCCTTGAACTCTTTAGCATTTAAACCGGCCATATCCGACCAAAATTCTCTCACCCCTTTCTGTTCAAACCGGCTGTAACCAGCAACTCATACTTATGTAAAGGTATTGTTCTCAAAATAAATAATATCAAAATCTCATAGATTCAATATTATGTAAGATATTATGTGAGGTAAAGCCTTTACTGCGAAAATACAATAGTAAATATAGAGTAATGTAAAAACCAAGGAAGTATATATTCGAAAGTATAATCTTAGATATACTCTCTGAATAAATAAAACGGGGTAGACACGAATGAAATGCGTTTGATCGAAGGTCGGCTCAGTCAGAAATGACCTGGGGTTAAACATCAGCAACAATAACGCAAGACGTAGAACACTGTTTAGTCTGATGCAAGCGCCCATTATTCAGTATCTTTATTTTCTTTCTTAAATCGTATAATGTTTACACGTTTACAACATGGCTGATAAAAATTAAAATCTGACAGAGCTCATTATTTTTCACCATCACGTTTCACCCCCATCATTTACGATAAATCTTACACTATTACCCGGATAGTCACTCATTCAGAACAGATCGTCTGTTCTATTATGTAGTCTTCCTGATCGAAGCGTTATATAGCACGTTGATATTCTGTTTTAAAACGATGCAGGTAAGGCTTTTATTGGAAATCATTCTTCTGCACATCAAAGATATATCTACTTCAGAACACACTTGCAACAAACGTGGCAAATAAAAGTGAAATAACTAAATAGTCTAACAGATCCAACTGTGTGTTACTCTTGTCAGAATAAGAAGAGCACGTTTATTAATTGGGACGTGGTTTCTGTATAGAGAAGCGAATTTGAGGTGAAAAGACGCTAGTGGCGCCATGTGACGGCTATTATGGTAGATTGACATTATTAGGAGAAGAGCAGAAAAACATAAATAAAGGAAGAAATTTCCTGGATTAAGATTGTTGATTCATGAGTTATTGCGTGGATCAGATGAGAATTAACAGCTCGTTGGTTATTTCGATATACTGGTAATTTTGAGTTATTTATTCTGTTTTCTTTTTTAACACAATCTTTGAAAAAGTTTAACAGCAGATAAATCGGTTTAACAAATCGATTTAACAAAGCAGTTTAACAAAGCAGTTTAACAAAGCAGTTTAACAAAGCAGTTTAACAAAGCGGTTTAACACATCGCTTTAACAAATCGGTTTAACAAAACAGTTTAACACATCGGTTTAACAAATCGGTTTAACAAAACGGTTTAGCAAATCGGTTTAACAAAGCGGTTTAACAAAGCGGTTTAACAAATCGGTTTAACAAAGGGGTTTAACAAAGCGGTTAAACAAATCGGTTTAACAAAACGAAATTTCATAACTGCCTTCAGATTAACTAGTTTTCTACAAATTGTATTTTGGCGGGCTTTAGAAGAAAATCTTTCTCGAATAATTTTTTTTTTCTTTTTTTAGCTTTACTCACAGATTGTTTCCTTGTACTATCATACAGATTTCAAAATGTTTTGGAGTCGATGTTGTTATCACTTACCGTACTCCAAAGACTTCAGATTTGAGGATTCAGATTTCACATATTTATATGTATATGGATCTCTGCATGTATGTATGTGTCTGTGTGTATGTGTATGTGTATGTATGTTGCCATGTGTTTCGACTGAGCCAGTTAAAGCGAAGTGTGGAATCAGTAAACCAGGTGACTAACACTATCCTGTATTAGCCTACTGTCATTCTTACAAACCAATCAAATCCTTACAAACCAATAACACTTGCCTCGTTGGTGAATGTGAAGTGTTGTGTATATTTAGAAATAGAAACATCACATTAACGAAGTCAGTAACAGCAATTGAAAGACTGTCGTTTCAATTCAGCTGCTTTCTTCACCACAGCGAACGTTTGTCAAAGAGGAAATAGTGAAGGTAATACTTCCCGACTAATGGTCATTGGCTGATGGTGAACGCTGGAAATGTGCCCAAATTAATCGATTTCATACTTCTGCTTTTCCACTCGGTCTACTGCCATCGTAAACCTCAAATTGAAACCAATAACAAGACAAAGTCTTTGGAAGTGGTTTACTGCTGAGATTTCGCCACATTAAATTGCTTTCTATAACCAGTTCGCTTTATTACTTCTGTTCTGCTGTTTTGAGTAAATATAATTAATAAATATTTATTGATTTCGTTCGCTCCCTTTGATCTTCTGCCTGTTGTTGTGATTAGTACACACTAATGCCAGATATCTGTACTTACCATTCTAGTATATAGTTCCGACTGTTTGCACACTTGTTACGCTTGATGAATTTAACAGTAAAATATTGTCCGTTGTCAAGGAACATCTTTTACTGTCAAATAATAGTATATGTGTGTGTGTGTGTATG
>OZ024746.1:61816034-61831034 GCA_964016885.1 Eledone cirrhosa | reverse complement strand
TTCGTTCTATTCTTACTCTTGTCTCTCTTTCTTTTTCTTCTTCTCTCTCTCATTCTAGATTCCAACAGCGAAGGGTGTGCTTTCAGACTATAGTGGCTGCCTTATGCCCCGACAGGGGTTAGATGGGCTGATGTCTTCAGGCACCTTAAGACATTTCTCGGAACGTCCCGCTCATTAGTGTTAGTAGACGACTGGAAAGGTAGCTGAGACGAACGCTGAGATTGTGAGGCTTGCAGGTAGAGGAGGAAAGTGTAGATACATCGCAAATACATCGCTTTGTCAGACATTTCCAATTGTCTGACAAAGTACCGACTGGATTTCCCGAATGCGCCAATGTGGACATGGACAAACCACATCAGGTCATCCGGGTCGTATCTAGATAAGGTATTTTGTAGGAAAATAGATGAGGCTAATATAAGCTGTCCATAATTCAGAATAGTCGACTACACAAACCACAAGTTTGTGACCTGTACCATCGACTTAGAAGGGTTCACAGAGAGGGTCCCGGTTACTGACAGCTGAATGCGTCCATTTCTGTGAGCTGTCGAGTGGTGGGGCTACTGAGAAAGGACTCGATCAAGGTGGATCATATTGATCATTTTAAATGTAGAGTTTAAAATTCGGGATTGACAGTATCGGTAGAGCACCGGATAACATACTTAGTGGCACAGAGTTATGGCCATTTACGTGCTGAGTTCAAATCCTGTCGGGGTTAACTTTGCCTTTCATCCTTACAGGGTCGATAAAATAAAGTACCAGCAATACACTGGGATCGATTTGATCGACTTTCCCCTTCCACAAAATTGCTGGCCTTGTGCCTAAATCAAAAACCATTATATTATTGAGCATATTGTTACTGCGACTTACTGTATCGACTCCGTGGGTGGGGGGTGAAAACTAGATTTTATTCTAGAACCTAGAGAGTCGAAACTAAATGTTTCCATATGGTATCTGAGTAATGTTTTCATAGTGTGACGGCTTACATGTTAAAGAACCATGTTTGATACAGAGAACTGGCTTCAATTAATGATGTGTTGGATTATTTTCAAATAGACAAACATACTTCAAGAACTCTGAAAGAAATATCCTAATCGGAATCTGTTAACCATCTAGGCTGACTTATAATGATCGCTTCCTTCACAGTTCCTGCATCAAATACCATCATATATCATTTGACCTTGTGTTGTGATAGAGTTATAAATGCTCGGTGTAAGGGAATCGAATTAATTATATCTCTTCTACCAACCCAGCCTAACTGCTAAAGATCATAACCTTAATTAGAAACGTTGGAAGCTGGACAAATAATGTAGGAATCCTGAGAGATACGGTGTCATCCAAACTCTGTGTTTACTGAAAGAAAAGTCAGACAAATAGAAATGTATTCCAAAAAGAAGGAAATTACAGCCGACATCGCAATAACAAAATAGATCATCATCATTATCATCATCGTCATCATCATCATCATCATCACCATCATCATCATCATCATCATCCGGTGGCCTCAGCCGAAATCGACTCAACAATTGATCTCCACGTGGGTCTGTCGTTTCTTTGCCGTTGCCAAGTCCTGGATTTCAATACCAGAATCTCTGGAGATGACATCGGAGTAGGAGAGCTTGCGCCCCCTGTTATTAGAGACTGCTTGTGGTTTCCAAAGCACTAATGGGGACACAGCCTCACGGGTGGTACGATGGCAGTGACCAACAAATCTTACTCTCCTCTTACGTACAACGACAGATATGCATGCGAGGCCGGCATATATCCCTCTCAAAGGATAAAGCATCGACCTATACCGAATAGTGAGTTGTGATATGTTAATCCATCGAAAGCTGAGGTGCTTTTGTTTTGTTCCAGATCATCTCCATTTTGAACAGATCGATGGTTCCAGTCATAACAATTACGTCGAAACTGCATTGTCTAATGTGTCCTACTTCTGTAAAACGTTAGGGCGTGAATAAAAGGAGATTTTAATTGAATTTATAAAAAGTCAAAAGATCATAAACATCTTCCCACGACTGTGTTAGAGTATATGGGATTGGGTTGTAGCAGACCTGTTAATTCTCCCACCCACTTTGGGGTGGAGGAGAGATGTCTTCTCTTGTGGAAATGGGTATAGATTTGGTTGTGTAAATCTCCCCATTTTGCCTCATTTCTCCCCTTTTGGAGGCATTTTTTTTCATAGTACTCCCCGTTTGGGTTTTTAGAGGTTGCCAGGACTGAATAAGGCTCAGGGGAAAATATCTCATAGAGGTCAGCATCCTACAGAGAGTAAAGGTTTTCCTTCCGGGCCACAAACCCAGGCAAGGTGGGGTTTTTTTAGGAAGACAAGCAGTCGCCCATGCATACTAGCCTCCCTGTTTGGGTTTTTAGAGGTTGGCAGGTCCAATTCAGTAGATCTACGGTTCTAGTTAAGACTATTACGTCTCTTATTTTTCCAGGCACAAAGTATTCGAAACTGTATTGTCCAATGTTTCCTACTTTTGTAAAACGGCAGGGTATGATTAAAAAGAGATTTTAATGAAATTTATAAAAGGTCAAAAGACCATATAGAGCAGGCATCTCAAACTGGGGGTCCCCGAGGGCTACATAGGTCACATATGTGTTATCTGAGGGCCACAGACGACAATTAATTGCGCAAATTACAACTAATTTTTAAAATTTTATATTACGAAGATAAAACATGCTTGCGCTGTAAAAACCTTTGTGCGGGCCGCATGTGTGCTTGTAAAGGGCCACGTGTTTGACATGCCTGATATAGAGCTTCCCACGTCTGTGTCGCAGTATAGGTGGGGTTGGGTTGTAGTGTTATGTTAGTGTTTTTAATAATGTCCTGATAGTTAAATATGTATAAAGGAAGCTTTATTGGGTGTGATACGGCCATACTGGTATGGCAGTGACCGTAACTATATGCTGGTTGACTTATAGGTGTAATGGAACTATAGATTTACTGTTAAGATTATAATGATATAGTGGTAGCTATTAGCATTGATCTCTGATCTGTGAATAATACTTACTCATTTACTTGGGAAGAGTGTGGGGTGGGAGGTGGTGAATAACAAGAGAAAACTAATCAATATCAGAAAGACTATTAACATGTTAACAAATTACCGACAAATTAACGACCAATTAAAATGTTTGTTATTTCCAAGTTATCAATCTTCTCTAATAATTGTTTCTACTTTTGGCACAAGGCCAGCAATTACCCAGTACATTGCTGATAAATTAGGGTGTGCCCTGGAGGACGAAGCGTCTTCGGCGCCGGGAAATACGGGAGTTTATTACAAATTTTATCGACCTATAAAAAAAAAAAAAGATACAGTATTGACTAAAGTGGGATTTGAATTAAAGATGTGAAGTGTCGTCACCGTATATTTCATCTGATGCTCTACTGGTTCTGCCAATACACTTGAAGAGTATTCGCTGATAAATTTTAAAGCGTAGGTTTGGATTTTGTTGTAATTACAATCAAATATTTACAATTAATCTTAGAGTTGGCAGAATCGGTAGAGCGCCGGACAAAATATTTTGCGGTATTTAGTTATGAATTTCTATCTTCTGAGTTTAAATCTCATCGAGGTCAACCTTTACCTTTCATCTTTCCGAGGTCGATAAAATAAAGTACCAGTAACGCACTGAGGTTAGTATAATCTAATTTCTTCTCCCCCCCCCCCCCCCCACCAAATTGCTGGCCTTGAGCCTATGTTAGAAATAAATATTATAATTGTTTCTACTTTTGGCACAAGGCCAGCAATTATAACAGTGTATTACTGGTACTCTATTTTATCGACCCGTAAGGATGAAAGGCAAAGTTGACCTCGGCGGGATTTGATATTATAATTGTTTCTACATTTGGCACAAGGCCAGCAATTACCCAGTACATTACTGGTACTTTATTTTATCGACCCCGTAAGGATGAAAGGTAAAGTTAACCTCGACGGGATATGAACTCAGATCGTAAAGGGACATAACTATGCTGGAAAGCATGGCGTCCGACCCTCTACCGATATGTTTCTTATTTATGTTATGATTGATAATAGATAGCGAATTGGCAGGGTCGTTAGAACATCGAATAAAATACTTTGCGGTAGTCGTATCGGTTCTTTGCGCTCTCATGACTTTCGAGAACATTTTTTCACTCTCAGAGTTGCTGAAGCATGGATCAAACTACCTGCATCAGTTGTTAGCTGCCGAGACAGTGCATCCTTTAAAACCTCCATGCTTCCTAAAATTCGCCGACACTACACCTGATATCCCCCTCCATACACTCGCACACACATGTATATCATGATTCATACACTGTTCACTTTCCTGACATTTGTACATTATTCTATGTACTGTACATGCACCTTTGATGAGTTGTAGTGCACCTGAGCACTGTACACAATATTATTGTACACATTATTATTATTATTATTATACTGACTTTATGATCTGAGTTCAAATCCCGCCGAGGTTAACTTTGCCTTTCATCCTTACGGGGTCGATAAAATAAAGTACCAGTAATACACTGGGATAATTGCTGGCCTTGTGCCAAAAGTAGAAACAATTATTATTATTATTATACTGAGTTCAACTCCCACTACGGCCGACTTTGCCTTTCATTCTTTCGAGATCGATAAAAATGTACCGTTCCAGTACTGGGTCGATTCTCCCCCCCCCCCCCTCTCTCTCCCTTCTTCTTCTTCTCCTTCTCTCTCAGGAAGAAATCAGCAAAGTTCAGACCTTGAGAGAGGATAGGCCATTCTAGTTTTAAAATGTCCAAAACATCACGACGAAGCCCCTACGATTCCAACAATACACATACTTAATAATAGGTACTATTAATAGTATTATTATTTAGTATCTTGTTAATAGGGCAGTGGGTTAACAGAATTGCTAGAGCGTCGAATGAAATTCCATTGAGGTATTTATTCTGGTTCTTTATATTCTGAGTTCAAATCATACGGAGCTGGGGGCTGATCTGGGACTGAATTGGGCCTTAACTGGGGCTGAATTGAGACAGAACTGGGGCTGAATTGAGACAGAACTGTGGCTGAACTGAGACAAACTGGGACAGAAATGGGGTAGAACTGAGACTGAACTATGACTGAACTGGGGATAAAATAGGATAGAACTGGGGCTGAATTGGAACAGAACTGGAGTTGAACTGAGACAGAACTATGACTGAACTGGGCTTTAACTGGGGTTGAACTGTGACAGAAATGGGACAGAAATGGGGCTGAACTGAGACAGAACTATGACTGAACTGGGCTTTAACTGGGGTTGAACTGTGACAGAAATGGGACAGAAATGGGACTGAACTGAGACAGAACTATGACTGAACTAGGGCTGAAATGGGACAGAACTGGGGCTGAATTGGGACAGAACTGGGGCTGAACTGGGACATAACTATGACTGAACTGGGGCTAAAATGGGATAGAACTGGGCCTTAACTGGGGCTAAATTGAGACAGAACTGGGACTAAACTGGGACAGAACTGGGACAGAAATGGGGCTGAACCTTTCATCCTTCCGGGGTCGATAAAACAAAGTACCAGCTATGTACTGTGGTTGATTTAATCAACTATGCTCGTCCCCTAAATTTGCTGGTTTTGCGCTTAAATTAGAAATCAGCAATTATCTAATTAATAATTAAATTTCCATCGGTTTAACTTTATAGTATTTAACCGTTAGACATGCCAAACGACTCTCATTGATTCCATCCAGATTAATTATCTATCATTGCAATTCGATCTGCATTGCTTCAATCCATAAAAACCTTACACTTCAGTCCGTCACAGGAAATTGCCTATAATTGAATAATTGCCATCACAGTAGTTTGCTAATCGATTTGATAAATCGAAACAACCAATATTCATTACATCTTTGTCAATAACCGTCGGAAATATGATACGAAAATGGGAGCAAGTGAAAGAAAGATTTACTCGCGCCATTTTAGTCTTTTACAGTGAAATACAGACGACTGTTAAATAGTGTTAAACTACAGCAAAATATGTACGAGGGTCGGTTGAAAGGTTCATAGGCTGACTATGAAGGAGTAATGCTAGAGCTTTGAAATCTTGCATGTATTAATTTCAACTCTTCTTATTACTAACTGCAATGTTTCTTTCCAGGGATTATGTTGAAAAATAAACCTCATTAGGTTATTCCATGAGAGTGTCTTGATTAGCCTATGAAAGAGTGATGCTAGAGCTGTGAAATCTTGCATGCATTAATTTCAACTCTTCTCGTTAATAACTGCATCGTTTTCTTCCCGGGATTATGTTGAAAAATAAATCCCATTAGGTCATTCCATAAGAGTATCTTGATAAACCTATGAAAGAGTGATGCTAGAGCTATGAAATCTTGCATGCATTAATTTCAACTCTTCCCATTAATAACTACAATGTTTATTTCTAGGGATTATGTTGAAAAATAAACCTCATTAGGTCATTCCATGAGAGTATCTTGGTTACCCAATGAACGTTTCAGCCAATGGACTTTTAGGATGACCCTCGTATGTGTGTCATTATAGTATTTTATTCTTTATTTTAATAATTTCAGTCTTTAGACAGTAGCCATGCGATTTTAGTCGATTTTATTGATGCTTGTATTTCTCTGGTATTTACAGTATTTCTCCTCCTCCGATCTCGTAAGATACTAAAAGCAAAGTAGGAATCGGAATCAAGGGCGATAAATCAATTATAACCCAGTTGTACATAAATACCGCAAGGTATTTCTGTTCCAATGGACAGCTCTTTGTTTTCCTCACACTGACACTCACACATACGTACATACATGCATACATACATACATACATACATACATACATACATACATACATACATACATACATACATACATACATACATACATACATACATACATACATACATTCCTTGGGCTACTATCCTAAAGTTAAAGACAGAGAAGGAGGACTCTATTTTCACTGATAAAATAAAATATCAGGGAGACAGTCTCTCTGTGATATTATTTATCCTGTCATTAAACCCCTTGTCCTTTCTGCTCAAGAAATGTGAAGGATACATCATTGGCTCACATGAGGACAGAAATACGAACCTAACCCATAATTTCTTTGTGCATGATCTGAAACTCTATGCCAAGAACATGGATGGAATGAAGAAAAATCTTGATTGGTTACAACATTCTCAAAGGATATAGGAATAGAGTTTGTCCAAGATAAATGATCATATATGACTGTAAAGCGGGGAAAAACAACAACCCAATCTAGCAACATTGTCATCAATGGCCTAACTGTTTCACCGATATTTAATGAGGACTGCTACAGATACCTGGGGATAGATGAGAACATATCCTATAATGGTATCTGTAATAAGGAACGCGTAACCAGGGAATACTACACCCGTTAAGAAAGATATGGTCATCGGAACTCTCTGCGAAAAACAAAACAGTAGCTCACAATGTGTTTGCTGTGCCTGTCCTAACACCAACGTTTGGAATACTCAATTGGACGATAGACGAAATCCGAACAGTTGATGTTGGAACTCGAAAAATACTAAACAACAACAGTGACATAGACCGCCTTTACTTGAAACGTAAACAGGGAGGCAGAGGCCTAACATCAGTCCAGACAACATTTGAATGTCGCATCATATCACTCCGACAACATCTGCGAACCTCGAAGCGTAGGAGCCCGTCTCTCGAACAAGTCTATCTGCATGAAACAGTTAAGATCATGAGAGTTGGGAAGGAACTCCTCGAAAGATATTCCCTGTGTGATAATCAAAAACTCACATCCAGGGAAGTCGCTCAGCAGTATCGCAGTGAATCCATGGATGAAAAACTGCATGCTTATCAGCAAACATTCATGCATGGATATGTTGCCAGGAAGCTCCAGTGTCAGAGTAATATAGATAAGGAAAGTAGTCTATCTTGGACCAAGAACCGCTATATTGGCTCCCACTTTGAAGGATGTGCTTTTACAATCCAAGAACAGGAAATCAATACGAAATACCTGATTCACAAAAGAGATAGGGATGCAGGCAAAAACACCTAGATGTGATAACAAGTGCAGACTCTGCAGAATTAACATCAAAGATGTCACCCATGTCATAAGCAGCTGTCCAAAGATGTCATCGAGGTACTATCTACCTATGAGGCATGATCTAGTAGCCAAAACACTGTGCAGTGCAATCCGTAGAAAAGATAGCCCCGATAATAAACACATTAAAAGCTACAGCAATGTGGAAGACATACATATACATAATATGAAAGAGTACTGGTGGAATGTTCCAATAAAAACCCCAATAAAATGTAAGCATAACAGACCAGACATAATGATATGGGACAGGGAAAAGAAGGCATGCACAGTAGTAGAAGTTAGCTGCCCAGCAGATGCCAATATATTATCAAAGATTAGCGAAAAGGAGAATATTTATGCAGAACTGATGAGAAATCTGCAGATACTCCACCCGGATTACACCTTCAGATTTATGCCTGTGATTGTTGGGGCACTGGGATATGTTAGTAAATGCCTCAATACAAATCTTGAGAAGCTGGGCTTCACAGGAACAGAAAGAACACAACTAGTTAGGAAATTACAAGTACAATCCATTAATGGAACAGTAAAATTATGTAAAACATTCCAAAAATTTTGCATCTAATAACTGCATATACACATGTACCGATACTAAGCATATACACATGCACACATACAACTCAAAACATCCACATCCACACATACAATAACATCCATATCTACACATGCATACATACATATCTACCGAGTTGATGTTGTGTAAATTCCAATGAGAGAGTCTTGTGTCTATGTTAGAATCCGACTCTCTCTCTATTGGCAAACATTTGTGAAATTATAAAACCAGAAGAACATACATACATATGTGTGTATGCGTGTGTGTGCGTGTGTGTGTATAGAGAGAGATAGATAGATAGATGTGTGTGTGTGTGTGTGTGTGTGTGTGTGTTAGGTGTGTAAGTTCAGTTACAGGTGGCACTCCGATCGAAACACTCAATGCAGTTATTAGATCCGCCTCGTGTCGGTTGTATTCCAGAGTTAAGTCAGCTGTAGTGCGTATAGTGTAAATATATATATATATATATATATATATACACACATATATATATATATATATATATATGTGTGTGTGTGTGTGTGTGTGTGTGTGTGTATATTATACAGAAATGGTTTCTACAGGACTAGAACTGTTTCATTCGAAGGAAACCAGATGATTTCCATCGAATTGAACCCGGGATACACACACACACACACACACACACACACACACACACACACACACATACACACATACATATCACACACACACACACAAACACACACACGCACATAAACACACACACACACAGACATACATATATATAGTTATGTATCTGTAGTTATGTATCTGTAGCTTACATAGAGCACTCTTCTTTCCTTTACCTCTCCTACGGAAACACTTTATATATACATATATATATATATATATATATATATATATATATATATATATATATATATATATATATATAATGAAACACAAATACCAACACATCTGTATTTATATTGCAAAAGAAAATTTAGCCAGAATGAAGTATACTAATTATAATATTACAGTTTGTCTATATCGATTTAAAATAATAAATCAACAAAGACGAACTGTATTGCCAAATGGCCATGATGTTTAGACACATTTAAATTTCAAAATCAAACCTGTTCCGTAGATAAGTTTAAACTTTAAAATCCAAATATGTTTCGAGATGAAAAAATGTAAGGAATATCATGTCCTGCTCTCTTCAGTAAACATCCAGGGACAAATTGATATGCTTCACTTCTAAATAATTTAAAAGACTGTGTAACGCCCATGGTTCACAGTTTCTAGCTAGCCTCATAACCGTACTGCTAGAAATAACAGTCGTATATATGAGGCTACGTTCAGCTCAACCTAAGGAGCAATTATATTATTAAGTGTAATGAATTCTTTTACAATGAAATTAGCTCGAAGAAAGAAATATTTCTGAGCCGTGTATAAACTAATATATATGATGAAACACAAATACCAACACATCTGTATTTATATTGCACGGCTCAGAAATATTTCTTTCTTCGAGCTAATTTCATTGTAAAAGAATTCATTACACTTAATAATATATATATATATATATTATTTGGGGGAATCTACTATACTGTAGAATAAAATAAAACAAGGATATGCGGGTCGGCAATAAAATAAATTCAAGTAAATTTGATAATTGGATGGTAGTGGATTAGCAGAATTGGTAGAGCGCTCGATAAAATGGCATCGTGGTATTTGTTCTGGTTCTGTACATTCTATGCTCAAATCTTGCTGAGGTCAACTTTGCCTTTCTTCTTTCCGGGGTCGATATAATAAAGTACCAGTCAAATATCGGGGCTGATTTAAGTGAAGGCGTGTGGCTGAGTGGTTAGAGAATTGGATTCACAATCTTGAGGTTGGGAGTTCGATTCCTGGACCGGGCGATCCATTATCTCCTTGAGCAAGACACATTATTTCATGTTGCTCCTTCTACCCGGAGTTGCGACAGATAGATAGTATTAGCAACTGGAAAGACCAACGGAAACATTGATTCCTCGGTCCGATTTGACGAAAGTCGATCGTTCCTTTTTTAATCAACTTTGCCCTTTCCCTAAATTTTCTGGCTTTGTACCTAATTTGAAAATCAATAATTTCATAGTTTAAATAGAAATTATAAGTTAATTAAATATATATAATTTATGACTCTGTAGCTAAAACAACTTAAGAGATTGATTTGTGTGTGACTGAAGCACTTTAAGAATTAGGGTCTTTAATTAAAGGTTGAATATTAATTGAATTATTTTATAGAATTCCCTGTACTCCCGTAATTAAAGAATATTTGTATTCATTTAATCCTAATTACTAATTTGGGGATCAGTCCGCCAGTCAATGAAACATGGAAAGAAAAATAAATAGCATTTTTTTCAGCTCAACGAAATATTACAAGAGTGATGTCAGGAATACAAACCAATCAGGGAGTGGGGACCTCTATTGAAGAAGTGGAGAAATCTTTCTAGTACCTGGTGGGAATTACAAGTGTATAACAACTGATATGGGCTCATCTGTGTTGTGAAAAATGATAATTTTTAATTTTCTAAATTTATAGGTGTGCAATTTATATTAAATTGCCTTAAGGTCTAAAGCATTTTTCGTGGATTTTTAGAGACTTCAGCTGCCATTTTCAAATTTGAATGTGGGTGCTGGGTTCTTCATTTAACTTTGTCTGGAAATAGCAGCTAAATCTCCCCCAAAATTACGTCGTCCTACAGTCTTATAAAAAAAAAGAAGAAAATATTGAATAATGTAATTGTCGATAAACAGACATGTTAATTTCATAAGTAAGCTATTCTGTTGATCGAATAACTGGATCACACATCGTCGAAACCGACGAAGGTCCATTTCGCTACTTTTTTTCTTTTATATGAACTCATGCGAAGGGTTAAACAAAGAACAATAAGCTACCTAAATTCTAAAATAGACTGTAAATAGACTGAAAAACAACAACATAAAACTACCAGCAGCCTCACATAATTGACTTACTTCGCCTGATACACTGTTGATCAGGTCGTGTTGTCATAACTGTAAACCCTAATAACCCCTACCATTTTTTTTTCTTTTCATTGCAATCCCTAAAATCGCTTGATTTGTCACGCTTCACCGACAATCTAGGGTTCTCTGCCCTTATGTAGTCTCAATGTTTGAAATACGCATTGTTCTATTTCTAAGGTTTATACTAAACAATAACACAGCTCTTCTTTCCCATAATTCTCTGCATTTGCATCTGTATCCGAGAAACACTGAAGCTTATAGTAAATTAGTTTCTTTGTGTAACTTATAATTGGTTCTACATTAGGCACAAGGCCTGCATTTTGAAGGGAAGAGAAAAGTCGATGGAATCGACCCGCAGTGCGTTACTGGTATTTTATTTTATCAACCCCGTAAGGGTGAAAGGCAAAGCTAACCTCGGTGGGATTTGAACTCAGAACGTAAAGGGCCGTAACTATATATTAAAGCATTTCCGGCACTCTAACGGTTCTGCCAATCCACCGCCTTATGTTTAACTTATAATAATTACGAGCCACTAGCGGAGCCTCTACATGTGGCTATTATTTCTACTAGGTGAGGGCGGTGGATTGGCAGTATCGGTAGAGAGTCGGACACCATGCTTTGCAGCACAGAGTTACAGTCCTTTACGGTCTGAGTTCAAATCCTGCCGAGATTAAATTTGCCTTTCATCCTTACGGGGTCGATAAAATAAAGCACCAGTAATGTACTGGGGTCAACTTTCCCCTCCCCCAAAATTACTGGCCTTGAGCCTATACTAGAAATCCTTATTTCTACTAGGTCGAACGACCTAGTAGAAATAATAGCCACATCTCCTTTATACCACAAGAGTACATTGAATAAGATATTCTATGTCTGATTCAGTGGATGAAGCATGGCCGTGTGGTTAAGGAGTTCGATTCACAATCATTAGGTTCGATCCCTCTGTAGGACACATTCTTTGTAAGTAAAATTGGGTAAAAGAAGAAGATAGGTTTTGCTGGAAATCTCACGGCTTCTTACGGCTTATGAACTCCTCCAAATTTGTCTATTTTACGTAACATCATGTTTGTTAGGGACCCCCTCCCCCATAGCAACCCCCCACACCACCTAACTTAATACATAAATCTCGTAAAAGGAAGTCTAGATAATTATATCCCCTTTTTTCTTTCTTCTTTTTGCTCGTCAACGACCTCAACTTAACTCACCGCAAAGGTTAGAAATAATTAAATGACAATAAACGCTTATTTTTACGTTTATTTTTATGTCGTTTATTATTATCATTATCATTTATTGACTTTATTTCTTTCCAAAGAACGCCGTTAGTCTGTCTGTTTATCTGACTGAATGCTTGTGTATTTGTCTGTCTGCTGGTACCTGTATTTTGCTCTAAAACGATCGGCTGCTTACATGAGGAAGCGAGCTGTGAAAAAACAAGCAACGTCTACAAGAGTGACTAAATAGAAAGCTTCATACTTTAAGGAAGATAAGCAACTGAACGGAAATTAACGATGTGCCAATTCGGATGTAGTTGTTAGCAGTAAATCAATCAATCCAGCAACAAATAAATGAATAAAAAATAAATTCCTTAGAAATGACATTAACAGATACAAATAAATAAAATAAATAAAAACAAACAAATAAATAAATAAATAAATAGGTCTCGTCTTGAGTAGAAAAAAAGGGAACAGCAGAAAACCATGACAAGCTTCACGAGAAAAGTTAAACTTAGAAAACGAAACCCACACCATTTTTTTTTTATTGTCCTCGGTGGATTGGCAGTATTGGTAGAGCATCGGACGCCATGCTTTGCAGCAAAGAGTTACGGCCCTTTATGGTCGGAGTTCAAATCCCGCCGAGGTTAGCTTTGACTTTCATCCTTACGGGGTCGATAAAATAAAGTACCAGTAATGCACTGGGATAATTGCTGGCCTTGTGCCAGAAGTAGAAATAATTATTTGTAATGTCCTCCTCAGCCATCACCCCTTGCGGCAAATACAAGAAATCCTAATTGTCATCATTATCCTCATTATCATTATTATTATCATTATTATTATCATTATTGATTTGGCAGTATCGGTAGAGCGTCGGGCATGCTTTCCAGCATAGTTACGTCCCTTTACGATCTGAGTTCAAATTCGGCCGAGGTTAACTTTGCCTTTCATCCTTACGGGGTCGATAAAATAAAGTACCAGTAATGTACTGGGTAATTGCTGGCCTTGTGCCTAAAACAGAAACAATTATTATTATAAGGGCGATGGTTTGGCAGTATCTGTACAGAGACAGACACCAAGCTTTGCAGCATAGAGTTATGGCCCTTTACGTTCTGAGATCAAATCCGTCGAGGTTAACTTTGCCGTTCATCCTGGGGTCGATTTATCGACTCCCCCCCCCCCTCCCCAGCCCACAAAAAGAAAAATTACTGGCCTTGTGCCCATACAAGAAATCATTATTATTATTATTATTATTATTATTATTATTATTAGAATGGCAGTATCGGTAGAGGGACGGACGCTATGCTTTGCAGCATAGAGTTATGGCCCTTTACTGTCTCAGTTCAAATCCACCGGGGTTAACTTTTCCCTTCATCCTTACGGGGTCGATAAAATAAATCACCAGTAATCCACTGGGGTAATTGCTGGCCTTATGCCAAAAGTAGAAACAATTATTATTTGGCAGTATCAGTAGAGGGTCGGACGCCATCCTTTCCAGCATAGTTACGTCCCTTTACGATCTGAGTTCAAATCCCACCGAGGTTAACTTTGCCTTTCATCCTTACGGGGGTCGATAAAATAAAGTACCAGTAATGCACTAGGGTTGATTTAATCGTCTACCCCTTCCCTTCAAATTACTGGCCTTGTGTTAAAAGTAGAAATAATTATTATACATCCACATAACATTCCAAACACTATTTTAGAAAGGATGGAGGTTGAGTTAGGAGACAATAGTGGCGGAGGCGGAGGTTAAGATCGATAAAGCAACAACATCAACAACAATAACAACAACAGCAACAAAAATCGGTGTTAACTGTCATTTGATTTGATCCCGCCCGTATCCTAAAATTTCACACCGTACACAAACTGTAGAGATGTAAGACGTGCGGAACGAACCGATCGGCAGATTTCGTGTATTAATTAGATTTTCCAAGTGAAATCAATACTTTGGTGATAAGGGTGTCTTGTCTGCATGTTAGTGACATCTCTAGTGACATAACACTCTCGTATGGAGAATGTTCTTCGTGATGGGCACACCAAAAATCGAACTGACTTGCGGAAATGTAAATTTCCTCTCGTCCATATCGGAAATGTATGTATTTGTTGGTGGCAATCCGAAAGAAAGGGCGGAAGTATTTTCAAAGTATAACCGGAAGTGTGATTTGATTAACGGCCATTTTAATTAAGTTGTGTTGGTCAGTACTGAGGTCATAG
>OZ024746.1:61726034-61806034 GCA_964016885.1 Eledone cirrhosa | reverse complement strand
AGGAAGAGGTGGAGATGTCGTAGCCTGAGCGCGTGTCTGCGCATCATCAGCCACGGCATGCCCAGCCCTCCATGTAGCGGGTGTTGACAGCAGATAGACCGCCTGACCATCGGAGCGCGTCCCTTCCACAAAAAGCGAAAGAGCAAACGCTCCAGCGCAGTCAGGCGGGGCTTAGGACAAGGTACGACGGTCAGGCGGTAGTAGATGACGGACGCGATGTACGCGTTAGCCACCTCCGCTCGACCTTTCAGGGTTAACTTCCTCTCGGCCCATTTCTGGATGAGAGAAGCCACCCTGCTCGTCACCTCGTCCCAGTTTTTGTCCGTCTGGAGGTCTGGACCGAACCAGACCCCTAGCAATTTAACCGGTCCGTCCGTCCAGCGCCCGACGACGCTGTTGGACGGCATGGACCTGCCTCTCCAGGTGCCGAGCTGCAGGCCCACTGACTTTTCCTGGTTGATCATTGATCCTGTCACCGCTTCGTATTCTCTTAGTGTAGTGCCGATCGCCTCGATGTGTTTGGCGTTCGATACCACTACGGTGACATCGTCCGCATATGCTGACACGGATCTTCCGCATCCTAGTTCGCGCGGGACCCCCTCAAAGTCTCCAGTTTGTGCAGTAATGGCTCGAGAGTCAATACGTACAATAGGGACGAGAGGGGACATCCTTGGCGGACCGAACGCATGATGTTGAACGGTTCCGACAGGTGACCGTTCACTCTCACCACAGAGCAGATGTCGCTGTGCATGGCAGCGATCCAGCCTCTGAAGACGAGCCCAAAGCCAGCCGCCCTCAGGACTGCCGCTAGGTAACGATGGTCGACCCTATCGAAGGCTTTCGACTGATCTAAATTTATCAAAGACCCACCCGTGCCAGGTTCCCTAGTTACCCTCTCTACGATGTATCGCATGAGGTGGAGGTTGTCGTGGATGGATCTGTCGGGAATGGCACATGTCTGCGTCTCTCCCACCAGACCACCAACGACAAGCGCCAACCTCTTTGCTAGCACCTTGGCCAAAATCTTGAACTCTGTGTTTAGCAGAGTTATGGACCTAAAATTATCTATGTTATCCCCCTTGTTCGGATCCTTTCTCAGCAGCGCCACCGCTCCTCGGCTCACAGAGCTGGGAATTCTCCCGTTCTATTGCCAGTTGCAGTAGACGTCCGCCAAGAGGCCTCCGAACAAGTCTGGCATTTGTACGTAAAGTTCATAGGGCAGACCATCCAAACCAGGCGCTTGTGCAGCCAGTGCAGCTTGTGCAGCTTGTGCAGCCAGTCATTGCTTCCCATACTTCAGCGGCTGTTATCGGCTTTTCGCAACACTCCGCCTCAGTGACCGAGAGCCGCGGCAGTCCGTCGAGGTAGACACTAAAGTCCATCCCTCGATCCGGCCCGCCACTGCCCCCGAACAGTTGAGCGAAGTGTCGCTGAAAAGCTTCACACATTTGCCCGGGATCGAGTAGCATGCGCCCGTCGTGGTCCACCAAAGACCGGATCGTGGCTTTGTTGCCACGACGCGCCTCTGCCACTCGGGCCCATTGAACGGCTTTCGTCCCCTCGTGTATGAGAGCACGCACCCTAGCTCTACCAACGCAGCCTTCGTGCTTTGCATTGAAGAATTGGTCAAGGGCCAATTTCGCCGCAAGCACGTCGGTCGCGATGCCTTTGCAAAGCGCCTCGTCTAATTTTCTAACTAATTCTCCGTCTGCTCTATTTTTCTCTATTGCTAAAGCCTTACTAAACCTAATGGACTCTATTCTAATTGCTCTTTTCAGAGCAAACCACCACTTGTTGTTGACGATGGCCCCCGTCAATGCCCGCTTAACTAGTTCGCTAATCCGGTCTCAGTAGGCCTTGCGCGCTGGTAAGGACGCGTTTAGCTTCCAGTAGCCGGGTCCTCGTCTATGAAGCCTATCTAAGTCAAGCACACAGATCACGAATGTGTGGTCCGTGTAGCTGACTATCTTGAATTGTGGACAGCCTATGCTAGACCTATCTATTTCCCTACAAAATACTCTATCTAGATATGATCTGGATGACCCTATGCGATTTGTCCAAATCCGCATTGGTACATTCGGGAAATCCAATCGGTACCTGTCAGACAGTTCAAAACGCCTGAGCAGGGTGGTGACACTCTTTCACCCTCCTTCCCTATCCACTAATCCCACACAATCCCAGCGTGCATCTAAGATCCGGTTCCAGTCGCCCACTAACACTAAAGAGCGGGACGTTCCAAGAAAGGTCTCTAGACGCCGGAAGAAATCATGCCGCCCTGCTCCTGCCGGGGCATAGACGGCCACTAGCCTGAAAGCTTGCCTGTCTGCGCTGGTCATGTCCAGCACCACCAACTTACCTTCTGGGTCCAGGAAGATGGCCCGTATGGCAAGATCCAACCCTCTCCGAAAAAGCACAGCAACTCTTCTCCCCGATCCCGGACGGCTGGGAGATGCGTACACATCGTAGCCGCCGAAGATCGGTGCGAAGGCCCGTGCTTCGGAGATTCTGGTCTCGCTGATGGCCACTACATCTATGTTTAGTGACCTGAGGTCGTTGAGCAGGTGGCCCTGCTTCCATGACGACCCCAAGCTACGCGCATTTATGCTGCCTATTCTGAGTGAGGTCATGTTGAAAAGGAGTGGAAAAGATGGGAAAGACCACTTACCTTACTTCTCGTAGAGGAAGGACGGTTTTTCCATCCTTTTCACTGCTTGTGGCCTCCTCAGGAAGGATGTCCTTATAAATCCTCCTGGAGAGTGCTTGTCGGAAGTCTCCGATGTCTTTGGGGAATTTTTGTTTTAGTGTCATGTACGTTTTCTGTGTGATGCGAGTGATTTGTATGTGTGGAGGTGGTGTGAATTTTTGGTTTGTTGTGTAGTCTTTTTCTGTGATGCTGGTGTTGTGTTGGATGTAGTGTAATAATTGGTTGTTGTTCAAATTTAATTGTTTCTACGTTAGGCACAAGGCCAGCAATTACCCAGTGCATTACTGGTACTTTATTTTATCGACCCCGTAAGGATGAAAGGCAAAGTTAACCTCGGCGGGATTTGAACTCAGAATGGCAAGGGCCGTAACTCTATACGTAAAAGCATGGCGTCGGACCCTCTCCCAATACTGCCAATCCACCGCCCTATTGTTGTTCAAATTTAATGCTGTGTAGTGTGTATCGTTTTCGTTGTTTTGTTTTGTTTGCGTTTGTTGTGGGTTTGTTTCTGTTTCGCTTTTTGGTGACTTTTGTGGTGTTGGTGATGGTGGTGTTGGGGTTAATGATGGTGATGGTGTTGGTGTTTGTGGTTATGGGGTTGGTTTTTGTGGTGATGGGGTTGGTGATGCTGGTGTGGATGGTGGCATATCTGCCCTAACTTTTTTGTTTGATAGTTTATTTGTTTCCCTCTGTATTTTGTTTTTGGAGGGGGAGGGAAGAGAATTTTTTCTTTTTCGATTTCTTTTTTTCTTTTTTCCTGATACCGTTTCCCACTCCTCGTCGTCACAATCTGTCTCCAGTTGTGATAGGCCGGGGAGTGGAAAATCCTCCACAGGCGTTAGTTTTGGTTGTGGCGTGGTGGATGGTGTAGGCGCTGGTGCTAGTTCTGGCGCGTTGGGTGGTGGTGGTGTTGGTTTTGCTACTATTGCTGGGGTTGTTGCTGTTACAGTTGCTTCTGTTGTTGCTGCTACAGTTGTTGCTGCCATCTCTGTTGCTGATGGTGTTGATGGTTGAGTCACTAGGGTGGGTAAGAGAGGTGGCCTCAACCTATTAGCCTGAGGGTAGAAAGCCCTTAGGTGGGTTCCTTCACCACAAACGATACACCTAGGCCTTCTGCCCTCGACGATTACGGTGAGGTGGCTGCCGTCAGTGAGGTCTATTACCTCTGGGATCTCCTCAATGCTTTTTTGGTCCGCTTGGATCAGGAGCTCCATCCCAGATCCGGACCAGTTCTCCTGCTTTTCTTTCGCTATTTCGATTATCTTGGTGTTGGCTTCGATGCCGGCGAGGACGGCAGCTATTAGCCAGGGAATTTCGATGGCCGGTGGAACGTGGGTCACCCTGATCTTCACGAGTATCTGGCCACAATAGTTTGGGACCAGTGTGAAGTCGTCACTTCTTAATGAGGCCATGGAGTGTTCTCTGGCCTCCTGTGGTGTTTCAAAGAACACGTCCACGGTTCCATATTTCTGCCCACGTCTGATGTGGGGTTTTTTGCCCACACATGTCCCAAAGCTTTTTGGATTTGGGACTCGGATGCCCGTTCCACTCGGCGCGATTTTATGTTAATCGTCCGATAAGACACGGTGCATAGGCGCCGATGCTCCATTTTATTAGGTAGGGGGTGAGGCTCACCCTGTACCCATCTTTCTTTACCATTTGGGGGGCTTCTTCTAATTCCTCCTGAGTTACCTGGAATGCTTCGCACTGTTTTGCAACTCTGGCAAAACTCAGGATGGTTTTCTTAATTTCATTGTTGCTGTTGTTGTTATCGTTATTTTTGTTATTGTTAATTTTAGTTTCAGTTGTGGTTGTGGTGGCGTCAGTGGTGTTCGGTGTGGAAGAGTTCATTTTGGTTGAATTCATTTCGATATCACGAGTTAATTTATTTTTTTATTTTGTTTCTGTTGTCGCTGTGGTGGTGGTGGGGGTGGCGGCTTTAACACCTGCAGTCATTGGTAATGGCGGGAAATGAATGTCTGCCTGAGACAAATTTAAAATATTGCTACTGCTTATATTTTTAGTGTTGGCAAACGTAGTGATATTTACAATGGTGGTGTCGGTGTGAGGTGTTAGTTTGTGAGGAAGGTGTGACTCTGAGTCGTCCATGATTTTTCAAAGAAAAATTTTTGTTTGATAATTATAAAAGTTTAAATTTTGGGCTCAAGGCCCCAATGTTTTTGGGTGTCCTTTTCAGATAACAATGTATGTGCACTTATATACAGTTAACAATAAAAATTTTCCATAAATGGCAATTTTAAACAACTGAAAATAACAAACCTTTGCGGACTCACGATGATACGATTTACTACGTAGGTCGCCAATAATAATAATAATAATAATAATAATAATAATAATAATAAGGGAAGAAGACGCACGAGGTGACGGAGGTCATGAAATCGCTCCCGTAAGTTTTGAATTTTTAACATATTTAAATCATTTGTGAAATAACAACTCTTAGTACAAATGCTACGTAAAGCACCCGGCTTGAGCCCCAAAAAATTCGGACCCAAAATATATTGTTATAAGGCTCAAATATTCAAATATTCAACTTTGTATTGTACACTGTATATCCAAAAAAAAAAAATGGCTATAAATGGAAGAAGAAGAACCCCCCCCCCCCCTCCTCTCCTCTGGCTACACTATATAGGACAGCTAAACTCACCAACACCAGAAACTAGATACACCACCCACCCCATCATCTGTGTACACTAAACACAACAGCATTTTCACCTTCACCGCCACCGCTCACTACGGCCATCATTACCACCACTATCCCATCACCGCCGCCACCACCCCTTGACTCCTTCACTGCTGCTGCCACCGCTACAGCACCATCACTACAGTAATACGGTCGCATCACCGCCACCACTGCCTCGGTATCGACATCACCACCACCACTGTCTCAGTATCGCCAACGCCGCCGGTCTCTGCTGGCTGCCACTTCCACATTATAGAATTCCTACTACTAACAAAGAGGAAGGCATCAAAATATATAGATAGACTCAAAAGAAAAAAGAAAAAACAAACAACAAAACCAAAGCAGCACAGCAACAACACCAAAAAACGAGAAAAACAAACAGAGAAAAACAAAAACAAAAAAAGAAACCCCAAAAACGTAAAGAAAATAAGAATGAAGAGAGAAGCAGGCGGACGGACAGAGAAGAGGGGGGAAAAAGTAAAACTTAAAAAACAAAAACTAAGTCAGACATTCGAATACTACATTACAATGAAACTTATGCTTATTCATTTTTGGGGCCCTTTCTGCCCGTGTGTTTGTTTGTTTATGTGTGTTCGTATACAGCGCGGTGATAATGCCACACAAGGGCCAAGTGGGATGGCGGATCCACAGATGGCTATGTAAACATACATTCGCCAATCCTCGATAAGAGTGTTTAAATATCGAACATAAACAGTTCGAATAACGGTGAAATGGAGACTAGAACGTCATGTGACAGACTCTCACCCAACAGGTGCCCCCTGGCTCAGCAGCAGGAACCTGACTGTCAACCAAATACTGCTGATGTTGGAGGAAGAAGAAGAAGGAAAGGGGCCAGAACCAACTGGACGAAAGAATTGAATAGAACTGTTATGCAATGCTACCTGAAAAGTAACCCCAAGGAGAGGGGCTACAGGAGACGGATGCATAACATCTGGAACGAGATTGGTTTATTTAAATTAGATGAACAAAAATTGGCCGGGCAGGCTCGGGTAATAAGAACTAATGGGTGGATAGGCGAGCTGGAACTGGAGGAACTGAGCAGAGAGAATGGCTTGGAGATGGCGGGTGTAGTATGCCAGACAAGCGAGCCGGCGGGAAATGAAGGTGAGGAGGTCCTGAGAACGGAGGAACCACCCGAAGCAGACAATGATCTGAATACTGAGATAAATAATACCTGGAACAGAGATACGGCCACTGAGGAGATGAATGCTGACGGGCTAGGACAAGATTCGGTTGACATCCTAAATTTAGTGGTAGATGAGTTGAACAATGATAGTGGGAGACCTATGAACCTAAGATTTGTAGACAGGAAAAAGTTAAAAGAAACAACAGCTAAGGTAAACAAAGTCATCCCATACCTTGAGGCGAGGAGTCTTCACCAGTGCAACAATATCCTCAAAGCAACAGCAAATACGGTGAGGAAACTACTTGGTATAAAAGCGAGAGGAAACAACAGACAAGAAAGAGCAGAGCCGTGGTGGAAGAAGCGACTGAGTGGGCAAATCGGGGAAATGAGAAATGACATAGGAAAGCTTGAGTCACTACTGAATGGGACACTAAAAAACATAGGCACTAAAAATAGACTGGAAATAAAATACAAAACTAGGAGTAAAAAGCTAAATATTATCATAGAGGAATTGAAGCAACGCATTGTAGCAAAGAGTGCCAAAATCAGGCGATACGAGAACAGAGTCAGTCAGTATAAACAGAACCGCATGTTCGACAACAACCAGAAGATGCTGTTTGGACAGCTTGAGGGGAAAGAAAGAGGCAACGACTTGATCCCTGGGGCGGAACAAGCTTAAACATTCTGGAGAGGAATATGGGAGCAGGATGTTAGACACAATGCCCAGGCAGGGTGGATTGAGACAGTACAGAGGGAGATCGGTGAGCAGGCACAACAACAGACTGATTTGAGTATCACAGTTGAAACTCTTAAGGGGCAAGCCAAAAAACTAACCAACTGGAAATCACCAGGCCCAGATGGTGTGCAGGGGTATTGGATTAAACATTTAACATCCCTCCACCCGAAGCTGACGGCCATGTTCAATGACTGCTTGGTGTCGGGTGAGGTGCCAGAGTGGTTGACAAAAGGTACCACAGTTCTGATAATGAAAGACCGAATCAAGGGTAATGATGTTACCAACTATAGACCTATCACATGTCTGCCCGTAATGTGGAAACTGTTGACGAGCATTGTGTCTGAGGAAATCTACCATCACCTCCACACAAACAACTTGTTACCGGACGAACAGAAAGGATGCCGAAAGAAGTCACGTGGTACAAAGGACCAGTTGCTTATTGATAAGATGGTAATGGGGAATTGCAGGAGGAGACACACTGATCTTGCCATGGGATGGATAGACTACAGAAAGGCATTTGACATGGTGCCTCATTCCTGGATCACCAAAAGCCTGGAGATCTTCAGGGTGGCAGATAACATCAGACAGTTGCTGGGCAGGAGTATGGGGTCCTGGGAGACAGAGTTGACATCAACTGGAGTATCCTTGGGAAGCGTGAAGATCAAGAGAGGTATCTTCCAGGGAGATAGCCTGTCCCCTCTGTTGTTTGTCCTTGCCCTGATGCCCTTGACCATTATGCTGCGAAAAGTGAGAGCAGGATACAAGTTGGGAAGGGGAGAGCTTACCATCAATCACCTCCTCTTCATGGACGATCTTAAGCTCTTCGGGAAAAGTGAGAAGGAGTTGGATGTGCTTGTTGACACTGTCCGTATTTTCAGCAGTGATATATGTATGCAGTTTGGTATTGGTAAATGTGGAGTCATTGTGATGAAGAGGGGTAGGTTGAGCAGAAGTAACGGGATCCAGATACCAACAGGTGAGATGATAAAGGAAATTGACTCTGAGGAAGGATACAAGTATTTGGGCGTTCTGGAGGCTGATGGCATAAAGAACAAAAAAATGAAGGAATTGTTAAGAACTGAATACATTCGGAGAGTAAGGAGCGTATTGAAGTCACATCTGAACAGCAGAAATGCCATAAGCGCAGTAAATTCCCGAGCTGTGTCTATTATTAGGTACAGTGCGGGAATTCTGAGATGGAATGTTGCTGAACAAAAAGAAATGGATAGGAAGACTAGGAAGCTATTGACTATCTACAACATGTTCCACAAGAGGAGTGATGTCGATAGACTCTACCTAAGGAGATCTGAGGGTGGAAGAGGTCTTATCAGCATAGAGGACTGTGTTCAGATGGAGAAAAACAACCTATACAAATACGTGACCTATAGTAAGGAGCCAATGCTCAGAGCTGTACTGAAGGAGGGGACAGTAGGCCAGGGGATATCCAAGGAGGAAATAACATCAAGGAGGAAGAGCAGCCTTAAGGGAAAATCCCTTCATAGTACCTTCTTTGAGAAAACTGAATTTAGAGATCCACAGACATGGAACTGGTTGAGAAGAGGAGACCTCAAAAAGGCTACAGAAGGAATGCTAATGGCTGCGCAGGAGCAGGCCCTCAAAACGAAGTGGTTGAAGCACCATATCTACAAGGAGGAGGCTAGCCCACTGTGCAGGATCTGTGGAGAGAGAGAGGAGACTGTGGCTCACATTGTGTCCGAGTGTAAACACCTAGCCCAGACCCACTATAAGGGCTGGAGACACGATGTGATGGGCAGGGTGATCCACTGGCACCTGTGCAAAGTAAACAATCTACCACATTCTGAGAAATGGTATGAGCATAGGCCAGAGGCGGTGATGGAGAACAGTCAGGTGAAGGTGCTGTGGGATTTTAGGATACAGACGGACAAAAAACTGGAACACAATAGACCTGACCTGGTGGTTGTGGACAAAGAAAAAAGATCGTGCCTGATTGTGGATGTGGCCTGCCCGTTCGACACGAGAGTGCAAGAGAAGGAGAGGGAGAAAATTAACCGATACCAGGACCTAAAGTGGGAGGTGAAAAGGATTTGGAACTGCCATGAAGTCAAAGTGATCCCGATTGTCATAGGCGCACTGGGGACTATCTCCAAAGGTTTCCAGGGATGGTTAAAGAAAATCGGCCCCTTCACGCTTTTTGGAACGCTTCAAAAGGCATGCTTGCTTGGAACAGCAAGAACCCTCCGATACGTCCTGAATATCTGAGGCTGCAGGTAGTGGCTTGATATTCAATCCAACGGACTTTCCAGTTAACCAACATCAATGACTGAGATTCAAGGAATAACAATAACAATAATAATAATAATAATAATAATAATAATGATTTCTTTATTAACCACAAGGGTTTACATAAAGTAGACATTAAGGACAGTGCAGGACAATGCAGGACGGTACAAATGGGCATTTCTGCGTGTAAAAAACAAAAACAGAGGATGTAACAAAAATAACAATGAAAAATTCCCCAATAGGGGGGAGACTTCGGAGGGACATTTGTGGAGAAAGCCCAGTAAAAAGCCACAATGACCCTGACCACCAAGGCAAGTGCCCTCTCCCAGTTTTCCACCTTTAATTTACAGATATATACTCAGAGTAGGCCCATTCACTCGGGCCATTCTTGCTTCTCTCACCCATCTTTCAACAAAATGCTGGGAAGAGAGCACTTCCCTCTCTACTCTGATTTTCCTTTTCAAATGAAATTTGAAAAAGTCAATCAGAGCATCACCGAAGAGGTAAGTGCTCGTCTTCAGCCCTTTCAAACGTGTCCACTATCTCTTTCGCCATGGCCACCAGACAGATAAAAACTGCCTGCCCTTCCCGGCTAAAGGAGGAGGGCGGGGCAATCCTCACGATGGACTCAGATGATAGCCGGATCCGTCCTAAACGCGACAGCAGGTGTTCGACATAAACCCACAAGTCAGCAATTTTCGGACACTGGACGAGTGCGTGCAGGACGGTTTCGTCGCCCTGCGCGCATCTCGGACATGCCCGGCTGACGGCACCTCCATGCCTGTAGAGTTTATCCCGAACTGGCAAGGCTCCTCGGTAGCACTGCCAGGCCAGAGATTTCTGGAAGTTGTCCATAGGCCCTGGCCCGAAAGTTCTTCTGAAGAGATTGGCTAGTTGATTTTCGTCGACGCCTAGAGTTTCCCCAAGTACGTCGTCGCTCTTCCCCTCCACTAATCCTCTATAGAACGCCGAGGTGGAGTTTCCACCGATCACATTGCCCGATTGGTCGAGGGCTGTGAGCGCCTGAAGACATTCCAGTCTCCAGGCGCTCCCTCTCGGTCTTCGCTTGACCCAGGACTGCAGCTCCGTCAAGGAAACGAGCTGGGGAAAAACGCGTCTAGCAAACGGCGACCACACCTGATCACCGTCGAGGAAGAGGTGGATACGTCGTAGCCTGAGCGCGTGCCTGCGCATCATCAGGCACGGCATGCCCAGCCCTCCACGTAACGGGTGTTGACAACAGATGGACCGCCTGACCATCGGAGCACGTCCCTTCCACAAAAAGCGAAAGAGCAAACGCTCCAGCGCAGTCAGGCGAGGCTTAGGACAAGGTACGACGGTTAGGCGGTAGCAGATGACAGACGCGATGTACGCGTTAGCCACCTCCGCTCGACCTTTCAGGGATAGCTTTCTCTCCGCCCATTTCTGGGTGAGAGAAGCCACCCTGCTCGTCACCTCGTCCCAGTTTTTGTCCGTCTGGAGGTCCGGACCGAACCAGACCCCTAGCAATTTAACCGGTCCGTCCGTCCAGCGCCCGACGACGCTGTTGGACGGCATGGACCTGCCTCTCCAGGTGCCGAGCTGCAGGCCCACCGACTTTTCCTGGTTGATCATTGCTCCTGTCCCCGCTTCGTATTCTCTTAGTGTAGTGCCGATCGCCTCGATGTGTTTGGCGTTCGACACCACTACGGTGACATCGTCCGCATATGCTGACACGGATCTTCCGCATCCTAGTTCGCGCGGGACTCCCCTCAACGTCTCCAGTTTGTGCAGTAATGGCTCGAGAGTCTATACGTACAAGAGGGACGAGAGGGGACATCCTTGGCGGACCGAGCGCATGATGTTGAACGGTTCCGACAGGTGACCGTTCACTCTCACCACAGAGCAGATGTCGCTGTGCATGGCAGCGATCCAGCCTCTGAAGACGGGCCCAAAGCCAGCCGCCCTCAGGACTGCCGCTAGGTAACGATGGTCGACCCTATCGAAAGCTTTCGACTGATCTAAATTGATCAAGGACCCACCCGTGCCAGGTTCCTTAGCTACCCTCTCTACGATGTATCGCATGAGGTGGAGGTTGTCGTGGATGGATCTGTCGGGAATGGCGCATGTCTGCGCCTCTCCCACCAGACCACCAACGACAAGCGCCAACCTCTTTGCTAGCACCTTGGCCAAAATCTTAAACTCTGTGTTTAGCAGAGTTATGGGCCGGAAATTGTCTATGTTATCCCCCTTGTTCGGATCCTTTCTCAGCAGTGCCACCGCTCCTCGGCTCACAGAACTGGGAATTCTCCCGTTCTGTTGCCAGTTGCAGTAGACGTCCGCCAAGAGGCCTCCGAACAAGTCTGGCATCTGTACGTAAAGTTCATAGGGCAGACCATCCAAACCAGGCGATTTACCCCTTGTGCAGCCAGTCATTGCCTCCCGTACTTCAGCGGCTGTTATCGGCTTTTCGCAACACTTCGCCTCAGTGGCCGAGAGCCGCGGCAGTCCGTCGAGGTAGACACTAAAGTCCATCCCTCTACCCGGCCCCCCGCTGCCCCCGAACAGCTGAGCGAAGTGTCGCTGAAAAGCTTCACACATTTGCCCGGGATCGAGTAGCATGCGCCCGTCGTGGTCCACCAAAGACCGGATCGTGGCTTTGTTGCCACGACGCGCCTCCGCCACTCGGGCCCATTGAACGGCTTTCGTCCCCTCGTGTCTGAGAGCACGCACCCTAGCTCTGACAACGCAGCCTTCGTGCTTTGCATTGAAGAATTGGTCAAGGGCCAATTTCGCCGCAAGCACGTCGGTCGCAATGCCTTTGCTAAGCGCCTCGTCTAATTTTCTAACTAGTTCTCCCTCTGCTCTATTTTTCTCTATTGCTAAAGCCTTACTAAACCTAATCGATTCTATTCTAATCGCTCTTTTCAGAGCAAACCACCACTTGTTGTTGACGATGGCCCCCGTCAACGCCCGCTTAACTAGTTCGCTAATCCGGTCTCTGTAGGCCTTGCGCGCTGGTAAGGACGCGTTTAGCTTCCAGTAGCCGGGTCCTCGTCTATGAAGCCTATCTAAGTCAAGCACACAGGTCACGAATTTGTGGTCCGTGTAGCTGACTATCTTGAATTGTGGACAGCCTATGCTAGACCTATCTATTTCCCTACAAAATACTCTATCTAGATATGATCTGGATGACCCTATGCGGTTTGTCCAAGTCCACATTGGCACATTCGGGAAATCCAATCGGTACCTGTCAGACAGTTCAAAACGCCTGAGCAGGTTGGTGAGGCTCTTGCACCCTCCACCCCTATCCGCTAATCCCACACAGTCCCAGCGTGCATCTAAGATCCCGTTCCAGTCGCCCACTAACACTAAAGAGCGGGACGTTCCAAGAAAGGTCTCCAGACGCCGGAAGAAATCAGGCCGCCCTGCTCCTGTCGGGGCATAGACGGCCACTAGCCTGAAAGCTTGCCCGTCTCCGCTGGTCACGTCCAGCACCACCAGCTTACCCTCTGGGTCCAGGAAGATGGCCCGTATGGCGAGATCCAAACCTCTCCGAAAAAGCACAGCAACTCCTCCACCCGATCCAGGACGGCTGGGAGATGCGTACACATCGTAGCCGCCGAAGATCGGTGCGAAGGCCCGTGCTTCGGAGATTCTGGTCTCGCTGATGGCCACTACATCTATGTTTAGTGACCTGAGGTCGATGAGCAGGTGACCCTGCTTCCATGACGACCCCAAGCCACGCGCATTTATGCTGCCTATTCTGAGTGAGGTCATGTTTAAAATAGAGTGGAAAAGATGGGAAAGACCACTTACCGTACTTTTGGTAGAGGAGGGATGGTTTTTACATCCCTTTTCACTTGATCGTCTGGTGAAGGGACCGTTGAATCGTCCCTTCGGCTGGTCGTCGGCTCTTCTAAGAGAATGTCTGAATATACTCTTCGATTGATGGTTCCTCCTAGGTCCCTGAAATCACCAACTGCGTTGGGGAATTTCGTTTTAATGTTTGTGTATTGTTTCTGTGCTATTTTTAGCAGTCTTATGTTAGTTGGCGTTTTGATTGGTGCTGGTATTATGTAGTCCTGTTGTGAAATGTCTGTGTGTTCAATTATGTAAGTCATTAGTTTCTTGTTGTGTGTGTTTATTGCCGTGCATTTGTTTTTCTGGGGGTGGGGTGTGGTTCTGCTATTTTCTTGTCGTTGTTGCTGGGTGTGTGTGTTTTGTTGTTGTGTTTGCGATGTTGGTGCTTGTGGTGGTGGTGTTGAAGGTGTTGTTGGCGGTGGGGTTGTCGCCGGTGGTGATGGTGGTGCTGGTGTGGGTGGTGATGGTGTTGGTGGTGTTGCTGCTGTGGGTCTCTTTGCAGTAGACTTTACCCTTTTCTCATTTCTTTCCTCCCTTTTCAAAGGCGACGATGCGCTGCTTCTGCGTTTGTGCCTTCTTGCGACCTTTTGCCATCCCTCTCCCACCTCACACTCCATGTCTGATTCTGTAAGGTCGGGGAGGGGTACCAGCTCCACTCTTTCACTTGTTGTTGTTGGTGATGTTTGCACTGGAGTCTCTGTTGCAGCTGCATTTGGTATTGCTGTTGTTGTTGTTAATATTTCCACTGCTGCTGCTGTCTTTGATTTCCGTGGAGTGGGTATGGGTGCCACGGACCTATCGTTCCTGGTTGCCGCTTGTCCTGTTGCTGGTAGCCGTGGAGCCGGATTCGGAAGGAGGGGGGTTTTCTCCTTTCTCAGGGTCTTCTCGTTGCAGAAGGCCCTGAGGTGAGTCTTCGATCCACAGCGAAAGCATTTCGGGCGTTTGCCCTCAACACTTATGGGCAGTTGAGTGCCGTTATCGAAGTCTATCACATCCGGGATAGCTTCGATGCACTCCTGGTTGGTTTGGATTAGCATCTCAATGGAGGAGCCGACCCAATCTTCTCTTACTTTTTTCTGTACTTGCAGTACAGTTGTTTTGTCCTCGATTCCGACGAGGACAGACGCGGCCAGCCAAGAAGGGGTCATTCCGGGGGGGACGTGGGTCAGTTTGACCCTCACAATTTTTTGCCCGCAGTAGGAGGGCACCAACACCATTTCCTCGCTCCTTAGGGTCACTACTGATTGGGCCTTTGCCTCCTGGGGTGTGGCAAAAAGTACGTCTACGGTGGCATATTTTTTGCCTCGGGTATGTGCGTTTTCCGCTGCCACACAGACCCCAAGACTTTTTGTATTTGGGCCTCTGTGGCTCTTTCCACCCTACGGGATTTTGTACTTACTGTACGGTACGTGACCGTACAGTGCTCTTGGGTTTCGAAAAATTTTTCCGCTGCCTTGCAGATTGCTCGGTGTCCGTTCTTTCTCACCATCTTCTTCGCTTCCTCTAATTCCTCATTTGTTATGAGGATTGTTTCCAAGTTTTTCGCAATACCTGCAAATGAGATTGGTTTTTCTCTGCTGTTGTTGTTGTCGTCAGAGCTGCTGGTACTTTTGTTGTTGCTGCAGGTACTACGACTACTGCCTCCGCCGCTGTTGCTGTGGTTGTTGTTGGTGTTGCTGCTGCTAATGCTGTTGTTGTTTATGCTGCTGGTGATGCTGTTGCGGCTGCTACTGTTGTTTTCATTGTCACTGTTGCTGTTGTTATTACGGCTGCTACTGCTATTATTCCTGACGTCAGACGAATGAACTGGGTTTTCGTATTTCCCGCACACCTGTTTCGTCGCTGTCGTCGTCGTCGTGGAGAAACCTTGCACGCTTTGCACGAGACTTTTCTTTTCTTTCGTCACTTGCGAAAGAGAAGGGAGGGAGAGAGACACATTTAAAGAAGGGAGGGAGAGAGACAATCTTCTCTCTGCTGTAGTGATGATTGAGGAAGAAGAAGACGGAATGAGTGGGAGTGACGTATGAAATTTCTTTTTCGTAGCCATGTTGTTTTTTGTTTAAAATGAAATTTTGGGTACAAAACCCCAATAACTGGTTATTTAACCCCGAAGGGCCAAATAACGGACAAAAAGACCCCTCTCACGAGGAGGAGGGTGTCTTTATCAACAATTTGGTTCAAGTTTTAAACAATTTACAATTGTTTTAACGGTTAAAAATTACTATACCTTACAGAGCCGAGCCTCCGTCAACCATGGCATTCAATAATAATAATAATAATAATGGGATTTTAGGATACAGACGGACAAAAAACTGGAACACAATAGACCTGACCTGGTGGTTGTGGACAAAGAAAAAAGATCGTGTCTGATTGTGGATGTGGCCTGCCCTTTCGACACGAGAGTGCAAGAGAAGGAGAGGGAGAAAATTAACCGATACCAGGACCTAAAGTGGGAGGTGAAAAGGATTTGGAACTGCCATGAAGTCAAAGTGATCCCGATTGTCATAGGCGTACTGGGGACTATCTCCAAAAGTTTCCAGGGATGGTTAAAGAAAATCGGCCCCTTCACGCTTTTTGGAACGCTTCAAAAGGCATGCTTGCTTGGAACAGCAAGAACCCTCCGATACGTCCTGAATATCTGAGGCTGCAGGTAGTGGCTTGATATTCATTCCAACGGACTTTCCAGTTAACCAACATCAATGACTGAGATTCAAGGAATAACAACAATAATAATAATAATAATAATAATAATAATAATAATAATAATGATTTCTTTATTAACCACAAGGGTTTACATAAAGTAGACATTAAGGACAGTGCAGGACAATGCAGGACGGTACAAATGGGCATTTCTGCGTGTAAAAAAACAAAAACAGAGGATGTAACAAAAATAACAATGAAAATAACAATGAAAAATTCCCCAATAGGGGGGGAGACTTCGGAGGGACATTTGTGGAGAAAGCCCAGTAAAAAGCCACAATGACCCTGACCACCAAGGCAAGTGCCCTCTCCCAGTTTTCCACCTTTAATTTACAGATATATGCTCAGAGTAGGCCCATTCACTCGGGCCATTCTTGCTTCTCTCACCCATCTTTCAACAAAATGCTGGGAAGAGAGCACTTCCCTCTCTACTCTGATTTTCCTTTTCAAATGAAATTTGAAAAAGTCAATCAGAGCATCACCGAAGAGGTAAGTGCTCGTCTTCAGCCCTTTCAAACGTGTCCACCATACTATCTCTTTCGCCATGGCCACCAGGCAGATAAAAACTGCCTGCCCTTCCCGGCTAAAGGAGGAGGGCGGGGCAATCCTCACGATGGACTCAGATGATAGCCGGATCGGTCCTAAACGCGACAGCAGGTGTTCGACATGAACCCACAAGTCAGCAATTTTCGGACACTGGACGAGTGCGTGCAGGACGGTTTCGTCGCCCTGCGCGCATCTCGGACATGCCCGGCTGACGGCACCTCCATGCCTGTAGAGTTTATCCCGAACTGGCAAGGCTCCTCGGTAGCACTGCCAGGCCAGAGATTTCTGGAAGTTGTCCATAGGCCCTGGCCCGAAAGTTCTTCCGAAGAGATTGGCTAGTTGATTTTCGTCGACGCCTAGAGTTTCCCCAAGTACGTCGTCGCTCTTCCCCTCCACTAATCCTCTATAGAACGCCGAGGTGGAGTTTCCACCGATCACATTGCCCGATTGGTCGAGGGCTGTGAGCGCCTGAAGACATTCCAGTCTCCAGGCGCTCCCTCTCGGTCTTCGCTTGACCCAGGACTGCAGCTCCGTCAAGGAAACGAGCTGGGGAAACACGCGTCTAGCAAACGGCGACCACACCTGATCACCGTCGAGGAAGAGGTGGAGATGTCGTAGCCTGAGCGCGTGCCTGCGCATCATCAGCCACGGCATGCCCAGCCCTCCACGTAGCGGGTGTTGACAACAGATGGACCGCCTGACCATCGGAGCGCGTCCCTTCCACAAAAAGCGAAAGAGCAAACGCTCCAGCACAGTCAGGCGAGGCTTAGGACAAGGTACGACGGTCAGGCGGTAGCAGATGACGGACGCGATGTACGCGTTAGCCACCTCCGCTCGACCTTTCAGGGATAGCTTCCTCTCGGCCCATTTCTGGGTGAGAGAAGCCACCCTGCTCGTCACCTCGTCCCAGTTTTTGTCCGTCTGGAGGTCCGGACCGAACCAGACCCCTAGCAATTTAACCGGTCCGTCCGTCCAGCGTCCGACGACGCTGTTGGACGGCATGGACCTGCCTCTCCAGGTGCCGAGCTGCAGGCCCACTGACTTTTGCTGGTTGATCATTGCTCCTGTCACCGCTTCGTATTCTCTTAGTGTAGTGCCGATCGCCTCGATGTGTTTGGCGTTCGACACCACTACGGTGACATCGTCCGCATATGCTGACACGGATCTTCCGCATCCTAGTTCGCGCGGGACCCCCCTCAACGTCTCCAGTTTGTGCAGTAATGGCTCGAGAGTCAATACGTACAAGAGGGACGAGAGGTGACATCCTTGGCGGACCGAGCGCATGATGTTGAACGGTTCCGACAGGTGACCGTTCACTCTCACCACAGAGCAGATGTCGCTGTGCATGGCAGCGATCCAGCCTCTGAAGACGGGCGCAAAGCCAGCCGCCCTCAGGACTGCCGCTAGGTAACGATGGTCGACCCTATCGAAAGCTTTCGACTGATCTAAATTGATCAAGGACCCACCCGTGCCAGGCTCCCTAGCTACCCTCTCTACGATGTATCGCATGAGGTGGAGGTTGTCGTGGATGGATCTGTCGGGAATGGCGCATGTCTGCGCCTCTCCCACCAGACCACCAACGACAAGCGCCAACCTCTTTGCTAGCACCTTGGCCAAAATCTTAAACTCTGTGTTTAGCAGAGTTATGGGCCGGAAATTTTCTATGTTATCCCCCTTGTTCGGATCCTTTCTCAGCAGTGCCACCGCTCCTCGGCTCACAGAACTGGGAATTCTCCCGTTCTGTTGCCAGTTGCAGTAGACGTCCGCCAAGAGGCCTCCGAACAAGTCTGGCATCTGTACGTAAAGTTCATAGGGCAGACCATCCAAACCAGGCGATTTACCCCTTGTGCAGCCAGTCATTGCCTCCCGTACTTCAGCGGCTGTTATCGGCTTTTCGCAACACTTCGCCTCAGTGGCCGAGAGCCGCGGCAGTCCGTCGAGGTAGACACTAAAGTCCATCCCTCTACCCGGCCCACCGCTGCCCCCGAACAGCTGAGCGAAGTGTCGCTGAAAAGCTTCACACATTTGCCCGGGATCGAGTAGCATGCGCCCGTCGTGGTCCACCAAAGACCGGATCGTGGCTTTGTTGCCACGACGCGCCTCCGCCACTCGGGCCCATTGAACGGCTTTCGTCCCCTCGTGTCTGAGAGCACGCACCCTTGCTCTGACAACGCAGCCTTCGTGCTTTGCATTGAAGAATTGGTCAAGGGCCAATTTCGCCGCAAGCACGTCGGTCGCAATGCCTTTGCTAAGCGCCTCGTCTAATTTTCTAACTAGTTCTCCCTCTGCTCTATTTTTCTCTATTGCTAAAGCCTTACTAAATCTAATCGATTCTATTCTAATCGCTCTTTTCAGAGCAAACCACCACTTGTTGTTGACGATGGCCCCCGTCAACGCCCGCTTAACTAGTTCGCTAATCCGGTCTCTGTAGGCCTTGCGCGCTGGTAAGGACGCGTTTAGCTTCCAGTAGCCGGGTCCTCGTCTATGAAGCCTATCTAAGTCAAGCACACAGATCACGAATTTGTGGTCCGTGTAGCTGACTATCTTGAATTGTGGACAGCCTATGCTAGACCTATCTATTTCCCTACAAAATACTCTATCTAGATATGATCTGGATGACCCTATGCGGTTTGTCCAAGTCCACATTGGCACATTCGGGAAATCCAATCGGTACCTGTCAGACAGTTCAAAACGCCTGAGCAGGTTGGTGAGGCTCTTGCACCCTCCACCCCTATCCGCTAATCCCACACAGTCCCAGCGTGCATCTAAGATCCCGTTCCAGTCGCCCACTAACACTAAAGAGCGCGACGTTCCAAGAAAGGTCTCCAGACGCCGGAAGAAATCAGGCCGCCCTGCTCCTGTCGGGGCATAGACGGCCACTAGCCTGAAAGCTTGCCCGTCTCCGCTGGTCACGTCCAGCACCACCAGCTTACCCTCTGGGTCCAGGAAGATGGCCCGTATGGCGAGATCCAAACCTCTCCGAAAAAGTACAGCAACTCCTCCACCGGATCCAGGACGGCTGGGAGATGCGTACACATCGTAGCCGCCGAAGATCGGTGCGAAGGCCCGTGCTTCGGAGATTCTGGTCTCGCTGATGGCCACTACATCTATGTTTAGTGACCTGAGGTCGTTGAGCAGGTGACCCTGCTTCCATGACGACCCCAAGCCACGCGCATTTATGCTGCCTATTCTGAGTGAGGTCATGTTTAAAATAGAGTGGAAAAGATGGGAAAGACCACTTACCGTACTTTTGGTAGAGGAGGGATGGTTTTTACATCCCTTTTCACTTGATCGTCTGGTGAAGGGACCGTTGAATCGTCCCTTCGGCTGGTCGTCGGCTCTTCTAAGAGAATGTCTGAGTATACTCTTCGATTGATGGTTCCTCCTAGGTCCCTGAAATCACCAACTGCGTTGGGGAATTTCGTTTTAATATTTGTGTATTGTTTCTGTGCTATTTTTAGCAGTCTTATGTTAGTTGGCGTTTTGATTGGTGCTGGTATTATGTAGTCCTGTTGTGAAATGTCTGTGTGTTCAATTATGTAAGTCATTAGTTTCTTGTTGTGTGTATTTATTGCCGTGCATTTGTTTTTCTGGGGGTGGGGTGTGGTTCTGCTATTTTCTTGTCGTTGTTGCTGGGTGTGTGTGTTTTGTTGTTGTGTTTGCGATGTTGGTGCTTGTGGTGGTGGTGTTGAAGGTGTTGTTGGCGGTGGGGTTGTCGCCGGTGGTGATGGTGGCGCTAGTGTGGGTGGTGATGGTGTTGGTGTTGTTGCTGCTGTGGGTCTCTTTGCAGTAGACTTTACCCTTTTCTCATTTCTTTCCTCCCTTTTCAAAGGCGACGATACGCTGCTTCTGCGTTTGTGCCTTCTTACGACCTTTTGCCATCTCTCTCCCACCTCACACTCCATGTCTGATTCTGTGAGGTCGGGGAGGGGTACCAACTCCACTCTTTCACTTGTTGTTGTCGGTGATGTTTGCACTGGAGTCTCTGTTGCAGCTGCATTTGGTATTGCTGTTGTTGTTGTTAGTATTTCCACTGCTGCTGCTGTTTTTGATTTCCGTGGAGTGGGTATGGGTGCCACGGGCCTATCGTTCCTGGTTGCCGCTTGTCCTGTTGCTGGTAGCCGTGGAGCCGGATTCGGAAGGAGGGGGGTTTTCTCCTTTCTCAGGGTCTTCTCGTTGCAGAAGGCCCTGAGGTGAGTCTTCGATCCACAGCGAAAGCATTTCGGGCGTTTGCCCTCAACACTTATGGGCAGTTGAGTGCCGTTATCGAAGTCTATCACATCCGGGATAGCTTCGATGCACTCCTGGTTGGTTTGGATTAGCATCTCAATGGAGGAGCCGACCCAATCTTCTCTTACTTTTTTCTGTACTTGCAGTACAGTTGTTTTGTCCTCGATTCCGACGAGGACAGACGCGGCCAGCCAAGAAAGGGTCATTCCGGGGGGGACGTGGGTCAGTTTGACCCTCACAATTTTTTGCCCACAGTAGGAGGGCACCAACACCATTTCCTCGCTCCTTAGGGTCACTACTGATTGGGCCTTTGCCTCCTGGGGTGTGGCAAAAAGTACGTCTACGGTGGCATATTTTTTGCCTCGGGTGATGTGCGTTTTCCGCTGCCACACAGACCCCAAGGCTTTTTGTATTTGGGCCTCTGTGGCTCTTTCCACCCTACGGGATTTTGTACTTACTGTACGGTACGTGACCGTACAGTGCTCTTGGGTTTCGAAAAAATTTTTCGCTGCCTTGCAGATTGCTCGGTGTCCGTTCTTTGTCACCATCTTCTTCGCTTCCTCTAATTCCTCATTTGTTATGAGGATTGTTTCCAAGTTTTTCGCAATACCTGCAAATGAGATTGGTTTTTCTCTGCTGTTGTTGTTGTCGTCAGAGCTGCTGGTACTTTTGTTGTTGCTGCAGGTACTACGACTACTGCCTCCGCCGCTGTTGCTGTGGTTGTTGTTGGTGTTGCTGCTGCTAATGCTGTTGTTGTTTATGCTGCTGGTGATGCTGTTGCGGCTGCTACTGTTGTTTTCATTGTCACTGTTGCTGTTGTTATTACGGCTGCTACTGCTATTATTCCTGACGTCAGACGAATGAACTGGGTTTTCGTATTTCCCGCACACCTGTTTCGTCGCTGTCGTCGTCGTCGTGGAGAAACCTTGCACGCTTTGCACGAGACTTTTCTTTTCTTTCGTCACTTGCGAAATAGAAGGGAGGGAGAGAGACACATTTAAAGAAGGGAGGGAGAGAGACAATCTTCTCTCTGCTGTAGTTATGATTGAGGAAGTAGAAGACGGAATGAGTGGGAGTGACGTATGAAATTTCTTTTTCGTAGTCATGTTGTTTTTTGTTTAAAATGAAATTTTGGGTACAAAACCCCAATAACTGGTTATTTAACCCCGAAGGGCCAAATAACGGACAGAAAGACCCCTCTCACGAGGAGGAGGGTGTCTTTATCAACAATTTGGTTCAAGTTTTAAACAATTTACAATTGTTTTAACGGTTAAAAATTACTATACCTTACAGAGCCGAGCCTCCGTCAACCATGGCATTCAATAATAATAATAATAATAATGATTTCTTTATTAACCACAAGGGTTTACATAAAGTAGACATTAAGGACAGTGCAGGACAATGCAGGACGGTACAAATGGGCATTTCTGCGTGTAAAAAAAACAAAAACAGAGGATGTAACAAAAATAACAATGAAAATAACAATGAAAAATTCCCCAATAGGGGGGAGACTTCGGAGGGACATTTGTGGAGAAAGCCCAGTAAAAAGCCACAATGACCCTGACCACCAAGGCAAGTGCCCTCTCCCAGTTTTCCACCTTTAGTTTACAGATATATACTCAGAGTCGGCCCATTCACTCGGGCCATTCTTGCTTCTCTCACCCATCTTTCAACAAAATGCTGGGAAGAGAGCACTTCCTTCTCTACTCTGATTTTCCTTTTCAAATGAAATTTGAAAAAGTCAATCAGAGCATCACCGAAGAGGTAAGTGCTCGTCTTCAGCCCTTTCAAACGTGTCCACCATACTATCTCTTTCGCCATGGCCACCAGACAGATAAAAACTGCCTGCCCTTCCCGGCTAAAGGAGGAGGGCGGGGCAATCCTCACGATAGACTCAGATGATAGCTGGATCCGTCCTAAACGCGACAGCAGGTGTTCGACATAAACCCACAAGTCAGCAATTTTCGGACACTGGACGAGTGCGTGCAGGACGGTTTCGTCGCCCTGCGCGCATCTCGGACATGCCCGGCTGACGGCACCTCCATGCCTGTAGAGTTTATCCCGAACTGGCAAGGCTCCTCGGTAGCACTGCCAGGCCAGAGATTTCTGGAAGTTGTCCATAGGCCCTGGGCCGAAAGTTCTTCCGAAGAGATTGGCTAGTTGATTTTCGTCGACGCCTAGAGTTTCCCCAAGTACGTCGTCGCTCTTCCCCTACACTAATCCTCTATAGAACGCCGAGGTGGAGTTTCCACCGATCACATTGCCCGATTGGTCGAGGGCTGTGAGCGCCTGAAGACATTCCAGTCTCCAGGCGCTCCCTCTCGGTCTTCGCTTGACCCAGGACTGCAGCTCCGTCAAGGAAACGAGCTGGGGAAAAACGCGTCTAGCAAACGGCGACCACACCTGATCACCGTCGAGGAAGAGGTGGAGATGTCGTAGCCTGAGCGCGTGCCTGCGCATCATCAGCCACGGCATGCCCAGCCCTCCACGTAGCGGGTGTTGACAACAGATGGACCGCCTGACCATCGGAGCACGTCCCTTCCACAAAAAGCGAAAGAGCAAACGCTCCAGCGCAGTCAGGCGAGGCTTAGGACAAGGTACGACGGTTAGGCGGTAGCAGATGACAGACGCGATGTACGCGTTAGCCACCTCCGCTCGACCTTTCAGGGATAGCTTCCTCTCGGCCCATTTCTGGGTGAGAGAAGCCACCCTGCTCGTCACCTCGTCCCAGTTTTTGTCCGTCTGGAGGTCCGGACCGAACCAGACCCCTAGCAATTTAACCGGTCCCTCCGTCCAGCGCCCGACGACGCTGTTGGACGGCATGGACCTGCCTCTCCAGGTGCCGAGCTGCAGGCCCACTGACTTTTCCTGGTTGATCATTGCTCCTGTCACCGCTTCGTATTCTCTTAGTGTAGTGCCGATCGCCTCGATGTGTTTGGCGTTCGACACCACTACGGTGACATCGTCCGCATATGCTGACACGGATCTTCCGCATCCTAGTTCGCGCGGGACTCCCCTCAACGTCTCCAGTTTGTGCAGTAATGGCTCGAGAGTCAATACGTACAAGAGGGACGAGAGGGGACATCCTTGGCGGACCGAGCGCATGATGTTGAACGGTTCCGACAGGTGACCGTTCACTCTCACCACAGAGCAGATGTCGCTGTGCATGGCAGCGATCCAGCCTCTGAAGACGGGCCCAAAGCCAGCCGCCCTCAGGACTGCCGCTAGGTAACGATGGTCGACCCTATCGAAAGCTTTCGACTGATCTAAATTGATCAAGGACCCACCCGTGCCAGGTTCCCTAGCTACCCTCTCTACGATGTATCGCATGAGGTGGAGGTTGTCGTGGATGGATCTGTCGGGAATGGCGCATGTCTGCGCCTCTCCCACCAGACCACCAACGACAAGCGCCAACCTCTTTGCTAGCACCTTGGCCAAAATCTTAAACTCTGTGTTTAGCAGAGTTATGGGCCGGAAATTGTCTATGTTATCCCCCTTGTTCGGATCCTTTCTCAGCAGTGCCACCGCTCCTCGGCTCACAGAACTGGGAATTCTCCCGTTCTGTTGCCAGTTGCAGTAGACGTCCGCCAAGAGGCCTCCGAACAAGTCTGGCATCTGTACGTAAAGTTCATAGGGCAGACCATCCAAACCAGGCGATTTACCCCTTGTGCAGCCAGTCATTGCCTCCCTTACTTCTGCGGCTGTTATCGGCTTTTCGCAACACTTCGCCTCAGTGGCCGAGAGCCGCGGCAGTCCGTCGAGGTAGACACTAAAGTCCATCCCTCTACCCGGCCCACCGCTGCCCCCGAACAGCTGAGCGAAGTGTCGCTGAAAAGCTTCACACATTTGCCCGGGATCGAGTAGCATGCGCCCGTCGTGGTCCACCAAAGACCGGATCGTGGCTTTGTTGCCACGACGCGCCTCCGCCACTCGGGCCCATTGAACGGCTTTCGTCCCCTCGTGTCTGAGAGCACGCACCCTAGCTCTGACAACGCAGCCTTCGTGCTTTGCATTGAAGAATTGGTCAAGGGCCAATTTCGCCGCAAGCACGTCGGTCGCAATGCCTTTGCTAAGCGCCTCGTCTAATTTTCTAACTAGTTCTCCCTCTGCTCTATTTTTCTCTATTGCTAAAGCCTTACTAAACCTAATCGATTCTATTCTAATCGCTCTTTTCAGAGCAAACCACCACTTGTTGTTGACGATGGCCCCCGTCAACGCCCGCTTAACTAGTTCGCTAATCCGGTCTCTGTAGGCCTTGCGCGCTGGTAAGGACGCGTTTAGCTTCCAGTAGCCGGGTCCTCGTCTATGAAGCCTATCTAAGTCAAGCACACAGATCACGAATTTGTGGTCCGTGTAGCTGACTATCTTGAATTGTGGACAGCCTATGCTAGACCTATCTATTTCCCTACAAAATACTCTATCTAGATATGATCTGGATGACCCTATGCGGTTTGTCCAAGTCCACATTGGCACATTCGGGAAATCCAATCGGTACCTGTCAGACAGTTCAAAACGCCTGAGCAGGTTGGTGAGGCTCTTGCACCCTCCACCCCTATCCGCTAATCCCACACAGTCCCAGCGTGCATCTAAGATCCCGTTCCAGTCGCCCACTAACACTAAAGAGCGGGACGTTCCAAGAAAGGTCTCCAGACGCCGGAAGAAATCAGGCCGCCCTGCTCCTGTCGGGGCATAGACGGCCACTAGCCTGAAAGCTTGCCCGTCTCCGCTGGTCACGTCCAGCACCACCAGCTTACCCTCTGGGTCCAGGAAGATGGCCCGTATGGCGAGATCCAAACCTCTCCGAAAAAGCACAGCAACTCCTCCACCCGATCCAGGACGGCTGGGAGATGCGTACACATCGTAGCCGCCGAAGATCGGTGCGAAGGCCCGTGCTTCGGAGATTCTGGTCTCTCTGATGGCCACTACATCTATGTTTAGTGACCTGAGGTCGTTGAGCAGGTGACCCTGCTTCCATGACGACCCCAAGCCACGCGCATTTATGCTGCCTATTCTGAGTGAGGTCATGTTTAAAATAGAGTGGAAAAGATGGGAAAGACCACTTACCGTACTTTTGGTAGAGGAGGGATGGTTTTTACATCCCTTTTCACTTGATCGTCTGGTGAAGGGACCGTTGAATCGTCCCTTCGGCTGGTTGTCGGCTCTTCTAAGAGAATGTCTGAATATACTCTTCGATTGATGGTTCCTCCTAGGTCCCTGAAATCACCAACTGCGTTGGGGAATTTCGTTTTAATGTTTGTGTATTATTTCTGTGCTATTTTTAGCAGTCTTATGTTAGTTGGCGTTTTGATTGGTGCTGGTATTATGTAGTCCTGTTGTGAAATGTCTGTGTTCAATTATGTAAGTCATTAGTTTCTTGTTGTGTGTGTTTATTGCCGTGCATTTGTTTTTCTGGGGGTGGGGTGTGGTTCTGCTATTTTCTTGTCGTTGTTGCTGGGTGTGTGTGTTTTGTTGTTGTGTTTGCGATGTTGGTGCTTGTGGTGGTGGTGTTGAAGGTGTTGTTGGCGGTGGGGTTGTCGCCGGTGGTGATGGTGGTGCTGGTGTGGGTGGTGATGGTGTTGGTGGTGTTGCTGCTGTGGGTCTCTTTGCAGTAGACTTTACCCTTTTCTCATTTCTTTCCTCCCTTTTCAAAGGCGACGATGCGCTGCTTCTGCGTTTGTGCCTTCTTGCGACCTTTTGCCATCCCTCTCCCACCTCACACTCCATGTCTGATTCTGTGAGGTCGGGGGGGGGTACCAGCTCCACTCTTTCACTTGTTGTTGTTGGTGATGTTTGCACTGGAGTCTCTGTTGCAGCTGCATTTGGTATTGCTGTTGTTGTTGTTAATATTTCCACTGCTGCTGCTGTTTTTGATTTCCGTGGAGTGGGTATGGGTGCCACGGACCTATCGTTCCTGGTTGCCGCTTGTCCTGTTGCTGGTAGCCGTGGAGCCGGATTCGGAAGGAGGGGGGTTTTCTCCTTTCTCAGGGTCTTCTCGTTGCAGAAGGCCCTGAGGTGAGTCTTCGATCCACAGCGAAAGCATTTCGGGCGTTTGCCCTCAACACTTATGGGCAGTTGAGTGCCGTTATCGAAGTCTATCACATCCGGGATAGCTTCGATGCACTCCTGGTTGGTTTGGATTAGCATCTCAATGGAGGAGCCGACCCAATCTTCTCTTACTTTTTTCTGTACTTGCAGTACAGTTGTTTTGTCCTCGATTCCGACGAGGACAGACGCGGCCAGCCAAGAAGGGGTCATTCCGGGGGGGACGTGGGTCAGTTTGACCCTCACAATTTTTTGCCCGCAGTAGGAGGGCACCAACACCATTTCCTCGCTCCTTAGGGTCACTACTGATTGGGCCTTTGCCTCCTGGGGTGTGGCAAAAAGTACGTCTACGGTGGCATATTTTTTGCCTCGGGTATGTGCGTTTTCCGCTGCCACACAGACCCCAAGACTTTTTGTATTTGGGCCTCTGTGGCTCTTTCCACCCTACGGGATTTTGTACTTACTGTACGGTACGTGACCGTACAGTGCTCTTGGGTTTCGAAAAATTTTTCCGCTGCCTTGCAGATTGCTCGGTGTCCGTTCTTTCTCACCATCTTCTTCGCTTCCTCTAATTCCTCATTTGTTATGAGGATTGTTTCCAAGTTTTTCGCAATACCTGCAAATGAGATTGGTTTTTCTCTGCTGTTGTTGTTGTCGTCAGAGCTGCTGGTACTTTTGTTGTTGCTGCAGGTACTACGACTACTGCCTCCGCCGCTGTTGCTGTGGTTGTTGTTGGTGTTGCTGCTGCTAATGCTGTTGTTGTTTATGCTGCTGGTGATGCTGTTGCGGCTGCTACTGTTGTTTTCATTGTCACTGTTGCTGTTGTTATTACGGCTGCTACTGCTATTATTCCTGACGTCAGACGAATGAACTGGGTTTTCGTATTTCCCGCACACCTGTTTCGTCGCTGTCGTCGTCGTCGTGGAGAAACCTTGCACGCTTTGCACGAGACTTTTCTTTTCTTTCGTCACTTGCGAAAGAGAAGGGAGGGAGAGAGACACATTTAAAGAAGGGAGGGAGAGAGACAATCTTCTCTCTGCTGTAGTGATGATTGAGGAAGAAGAAGACGGAATGAGTGGGAGTGACGTATGAAATTTCTTTTTCGTAGCCATGTTGTTTTTTGTTTAAAATGAAATTTTGGGTACAAAACCCCAATAACTGGTTATTTAACCCCGAAGGGCCAAATAACGGACAAAAAGACCCCTCTCACGAGGAGGAGCGTGTCTTTATCAACAATTTGGTTCAAGTTTTAAACAATTTACAATTGTTTTAACGGTTAAAAATTACTATACCTTACAGAGCCGAGCCTCCGTCAACCATGGCATTCAATAATAATAATAATAATAATGGGATTTTAGGATACAGACGGACAAAAAACTGGAACACAATAGACCTGACCTGGTGGTTGTGGACAAAGAAAAAAGATCGTATCTGATTGTGGATGTGGCCTGCCCTTTCGACACGAGAGTGCAAGAGAAGGAGAGGGAGAAAATTAACCGATACCAGGACCTAAAGTGGGAGGTGAAAAGGATTTGGAACTGCCATGAAGTCAAAGTGATCCCGATTGTCATAGGCGTACTGGGGACTATCTCCAAAAGTTTCCAGGGATGGTTAAAGAAAATCGGCCCCTTCACGCTTTTTGGAACGCTTCAAAAGGCATGCTTGCTTGGAACAGCAAGAACCCTCCGATACGTCCTGAATATCTGAGGCTGCAGGTAGTGGCTTGATATTCATTCCAACGGACTTTCCAGTTAACCAACATCAATGACTGAGATTCAAGGAATAACAACAATAATAATAATAATAATAATAATAATAATAATAATAATAATAACATCAACCACCTCCCATACTTGAAAAAGATCACATCTCAATCTTGTGAAACTTTAGCATCCAAACAGACCGAAAAATAGATGCAAATAGACCTGATATAATATTGAAGGACTTTCAAAAGAGGGTATGCCTGCTAATTGATATGTCTGTTCCAATAGACAAGAATGAATCTATAAAAACATTTGAAAAATTGAGCAAGTATAAGGACCTGGAGATAGAAATTGGAAAAATGTGGAAATTGAGAACTAAAACAATACCAGTGGTTGTAGGCGCTCTGGGAATGATACCTAAGGGGTCTAATGACTACTTATCGCAAATCCCAGGAAACCCGCGTATAGGAGAAATACAAAAGATAGTACTAATGGGAACTGCCCATATACTAAGGAAGATTCTGTCAATATAAGTACATCACAAGTCTAAACACTAAAGATGCATGTGTGAATATGTATGTTCTTTCTTGAACATGGCGGACCTTGTTGTCTCTTGAGGTCACTGGTTGTGACTTGGTGATAACTCGTATGAATATAAAGCAAGATAAATGCAACTGTAATAATAATAATAATAGTGTAAACACCTAGCCCAGACCCACTATAAGGGCTGGAGACATGATGTGATGGGCAGGGTGATCCACTGGCAGCTGTGCAAAGTAAACAATTTACCACATTCTGATAAATGGTATGAGCATAGGCCAGAGGCGGTGATGGAGAACGATCAGGTGAAGGTGCTGTGGGATTTTAGGATACAGACGGACAAGAAACTGGAACACAATAGACCTGACCTGGTGGCTGTGGACAAAGAAAAAAGAGCGTGTCTGATTGTGGATGTGGCCTGCCCATTCGACACGAGAGTGCAAGAGAAGGAGAGGGAGAAAATTAACCGATACCAGGACTTAAAGTGGGAGGTAAAAAGGATTTGGAACTGCCATGAAGTCAAAGTGATCCCGATTGTCATAGGCGCACTGGGGACTATCTCCAAAAGTTTCCAGGGATGGTTAAAGAAAATCGGCCCCTTCACGCTTTTTGGAACGCTTCAAAAGGCATGCTTGCTGGGAACAGCAAGAACTCCGATACGTCCTGAATATCTGAGGCTGCAGGTAGTGGCTTGATATTCATTCCAACGAACTTTCCAGTTAACTAACATCAATGACTGAGATTCAAGGAATAATAATAATAATAATAATAATAATAATAATAATAATAATAATAATAATAATAATAATAATAATAATAATAATAATAATAATAATAATAATAATGGCATGCTTGCTTGGAACAGCAAGAACCCTCCGATACGTCCTGAATATCTGAGGCTGCAGGTAGTGGCTTGATATTCAATCCAACGGACTTTCCAGTTAACCAACATCAATGACTGAGATTCAAGGAATAATAATAATAATAATAATAATAATAATAATAATAATAATAATAATAATAATAATAATAATACTAACCAACTGGAAATCACCAGGCCCAGATGGTGTGCAGGAGTATTGGATTAAAAATATAACATCCCTCCACCCGAAACTGACAGCCATGTTCAATGACTGCTTGATGTCAGGTGAGGTACAAGAGTGGTTGACAAAGGGTACCACAGTTCTGGTAATGAAAGACCGAACCAAGGGTAATGATGTTACCAACTATAGACCTATCACATGTCTGTCCGTAATGTGGAAACTGTTGACAAGCATTGTGTCTGAGGAAATCTACCATCACCTGCACACAAACAACTTGTTACCGGACGGACAGAAAGGATGCCGAAAGAAGTCCCGTGGTACAAAGGACCAGTTACTTATTGATAAGATGGTAATGAGGAATTGCAAGAGGAGACACACTGGTCTTGCCATGGGATGGATAGACTACAAAAAGGAATTCGACATGGTACCTCATAACCAAAATCCTAGAGATCTTCAGGGTGGCAGATAACATCAGACAGTTGTTGAGCAAAAGTATGAAGTCCTGGAAAACAGAGTTAACATCGTGCGGATAATCCTTGGGAGGCGTGAAGATCAAAAGAGGTATCTTCCAGGGAGATAGTTTGTCCCCTCTGTTGTTTGTCCTTGCCCTGATCCCCCTGACCATTATACTGCGAAAAGTGAGAGTAGGATACAGGTTGGGAAAGGGAGAGCTTACCATCAATCACCTCCTCTTCATGGACGATCTTAAGCTCTTCGGGAAGAGTGAGAAGGAGTTGGATGTGCTTGTTGACACTGTCCGTATTTTCAGCAATGATATATGTATGCAATTTGGTATTAGTAAGTGTGGAGTCCGTGTGATGAAGAGGGGTAAATTGAGCAGAAGCAACGGAATCCAGGTACCAACAGGTGAGATGATAAAGGAAATTGACACTGAGGAGGGATACAAATATTTAGGTGTTCTGGAGACATCAAGAACAAAAGAAATGAAGGAATTGATAAGATCTGAGTATATAAGGAGAGTAAGGAGCGTATTAAAATCACATCTAAATAGTCGGAATGTCATAAGTGCAGTGAATTCCCGAGCTGTGTCTATTATTAGGTACAGTGCGGGAATTCTGAAATGGAATGTTGCTGAACAAAAAAGAAATGGATAGGAAGACTAGGAAGCTATTGACTATCTACATGTTCCACAAGAGGAGTGATGTCGATAGACTCTACTTAAAGAGATCTGAAGGTGGAAGAGGTCTTATCAGCATAGAAGACTGTGTTCAGATGGAGAAAAACAACCTGCACAAATACGTGACTGACAGTAGGGAGCCAATGCTCAAAATTGTACTGAAGGAGAAGACAATAGACCAGGGGATGACCAAGGAGGAAATAACAAGGAAGAAGTGCAACCTTCATGAAAAATCCCTTCATAGTACCTTCTTTAGGAAAACCTAATTTATAGATCCACAGACATGGAACTGGTTAAAAAGAGGAGACCTTAAAAAAGCTACAAAAGGAATGCTAATGGCTGCGCAAGAGCAAGCCCTCAGAACGAAGTGGGTGAAACACCATATTTACAAGGAGGAGGCTAGCACACTGTGTAGGATCTGTGGAGAGAGAGAGGAAACTGTGGCTCACATTGTATCCTAGTGTAAACACCTAGCCCAGACTCACTATAAAGGCCGGAAACATGATGTGATAGGCAGGGTGATCCACTGGCACCTATGCAAAGTAAACAATTTACCACATTCTGAGAAGTGGTATGAGCATAAGCCAGAGTCGGTGATAGAAAACGATCAGGTGAAGGTGCTATGGGATTTTAGGATACAGACGGACAAGAAATTAGAACACAATAGGCCTGACCTGGTGGTTTTGGACAAGGACAAAAGATCGTGCCTGATTGTAGATGTAGCCTGCCCATTTGACACCAAAGTGCAAGAAAAGGAGAGGGAGAAAATTAACCGATACCAGGACTTAAAGTGGGAGTTAAAAAGGATTTGGAACTGCCATGAAGTCAAGGTCGTCCCGATTGTCATAGGCGCACTAGGTACTATCTCAAAGAGTTTCCAAAGATGGTTAAAGAAGATTAGTCCAGCCCGGTTTTTGGAACACTTCAAAAGGCATGCTTGCTGGGAACAGCAAGAACCCTCCGATACGTCCTGAATATCTGAGGCTGTAGGTAGCGGCTTGATATTCACTTCAACAAACTTTCCAGTTAAATAACATCAATGACTGAGACTCAAAGAATAACAATAATAATAATAATAATAATAATAATAATCTTCATTAATATACACGCCCTACGTACTATCTAAATAATTTAACAAGTGAAGTGTGATGTTGAATCAATAGAACTTATAATACATCTATGATAGTGATATGTGTGTAATGTTTCTCACATGAATGGCTCTGTACTGAGGAGTTGAGTTCTTTTCATACGATTTAAAGACATATTTAATTGGACATGTTTCAATGTTTCATATTATAGTAAATGTGATATATAAAAGAAACCATTACAATGTATTTTATATATATCGTTTTTTTTTTGTAAAACATGAAACAAAAGCTAAGCGTCTTCATTTTTAGCTTGGAATATGTTATGTTTAAAAATGAGCCCCTGTGTGTTCATATGGGTATAGGTGGGTAGGAGCTGGGGGTTTACGTATGTATGTGTGTGGTTGTGGCTCTGTGTGCCTGGGTGTGTGTATGTGTGTCTGTGCGTCTGTGTGTCTGTGTGCGTGTACGTCTTTGTGTGCGTACACGTTTGAGTGTGAGTGTGTGAAGAGGGTGTCCATATGTATGTATGTGAGTGTGTGTCTGTGTGATTGTGTATCCATGTGTGTCTGTGTGTGTCTGTATGTGTGGTTGTGTATGTGTGTCTGTGTGTCTGTGTGTGTGTCTGTGTGTGTGTCTGTGTCTGTGCGTCTGTGTGTGTGTGTGTGTGTGTGTGTGTGTGTGTGTGTGTGTGTGTGTGTGTGTGTGTGTGTGTGTGTGTGTGTGTGTGTGTGTGTGTGTGTGTGTGTGTGTGTGTGTGTGTGTGTGTGTGTCTGTGTCTGTGCTTGCATACTTTCGTGAACGCTTAAATAGGAGGAGGTGATATTTAATGAAAGTATGGCTCAATAAGAAAAGGAGAGAAAGATTTTAAGGATTGATAGAGAGTGAGACAGAGAGAGGAAGAGGAGGAGAAAGAAATAATAAAAAAGAAAGATAGAGGGGAAGGGTAACAGAAGGACAAGAGAGAGATTTAGAGGGTGGGAACTAAAATAGAGAGAGGGAAAAGAAGACAAAAAGAGGGGAGAGTGAGGGAAAGACAAGAGAGAGATAAAGAGGGTAGGAACTAAAATAGAGAGAAAGAAAGAGGGTCATAAATGAAGGAAAAGAAAAGAAAGAGTTAAAGGGGGTGGGAGCTAAAATAGAGAGAGGGAAAGTCAGAAAGGAAGAAAGGGGAGAGTCAGAAAGGAAGGTAAGGGAGAGAAAGAGAAGGGAGAGACAAAGAGGAGAGAGAATGAGAGAAAGAAGGGAGAGATAAAGGGGATGAGAGCTAGAATAGAGAGTTAGTGAAAACAACAATAAGAGAGAGAGACGCTATTGAAAAGATGTGACTTCATTCTAAAAAATATGGCCATAAATAATTTTAGACACGTGAGGAGAATAATTAGAGAGATTAAGTAGGTAACACACTTCGATATCATACACTAATGTCTCTCTCTCTCTCTCTCCACCACCACCAGCTATATATCTCTGTCTCTCTCCACCACTACCACCACCATCTAATGTCTCTCTCTCTCTATATATATATATATATATATATATATATATATATATATATACAAGTTAATATAAATTAATTGTTTCTACTTTAGGCACAAGGCCAGCAATTACCCAGTGCATTACTGGTACTTTATTTTATCGACCCCGTAAGGATGAAAGGCAAAGTCAACCTCGGCGGGATTTGAACTCAGATCGTAAAGGGACGTAACTATGCTGGAAAGCATGGCGTCCGACCCTCCACCGATACTGCCAATCCACCGCCCTAGTTAATATAAATTAATATATGATAAACACATAAGTGTTTGTATTGTAAAAGACGAAGTTAGCTAGAATGAAATAAACTAATTCAAATAAATATAGTTTGCCTGTCTCGATTTAAAATAATAAATCAATAAAAACAAACCCATATTGGCAATAACCGTGATACCTGGACAAATTTAAATTTCAAAATCCAAACCTGTTCCGCAGATAAATTTGAATTTCAAAACCCAAATAAGTTTCGCAACGATAGTATAAAAAAAGTGAAAGAATCCAATTTTCTGTGTTCATCAACAGGTATCCAGAAAAATTAGGATGTTTCACCTCGAAATATCTTTGGAGGTCTGGTGCACAAGCGCAAACGCACGAGGTTTTCCAGCTCTCTAGCTACCCCATGCCCACGGCGCTAGAAATAACAGCCGTTTATATGGGATTAAAAATTAGCTCAACAAAAGGAGCCGTAATATTATATTATATTTAGAGTTATAAACTCAAACAGTCCTTTACAATTAATTAGCTCAAAGAAAGAAGTATTTCTGAGCCGTGAAATACAAGTTAATATAAATTAATATATGATAAACACATAAGTGTTTGTATATATATATATATGAAAACAGGGAGAAAGAGACGATTATGAGGAAGAAAAATATTTTTTTTTCCTTTTTTGTTTCTCTCTCTCTTTTCTGGGTTAGAAAATGATTAAAACGAAATGTTTTACTTTGTGTGAAGTGTTAAGGTATTAGTTGATTTATTTATTATTTAACAATGGCATTTATTTATCTATTTATATATTTAATTATTGTCTATTACCGGTTTCAGCATTTTTATGCATTATCAAATGATAGTGAAATGTATTAGTGTGGTGTCGCACATATTAAACAGAAGGTGCAGAAAGAATAATGTTATTTACAAACAAGGTTTATGAAGTGAAAAGAAAAAGGAAAAAAAACGGGCATAATGTAGAACATAAAAAATCAATGTGGAAGAAAAAATAATGTTATTTACAAGCAAAGTCATTGAAGTTTAGCAGATCAAAATGTGTTAATATAGCAAGAGTGCTTAGTTGATTCCATGATTCCGTGATGGAGGCAAATGGTGGACTGGGGTTTGATATGATTTCCCTTTTTAGAGAGTTAATATGCAGGGGGAAGCAATTCTTGCTGGATGATATTTAATTTATTTAAGAAAAAGGATTAGGTAGAGTGTGAGGGAGGTAACTCTTGTAAATGTTTGATGGTTTGTTGCAGTTTTAGATTGGTCCGATTTTTAGAGCATTAAGTAGGGGTTGGAATTTATTAATGAAATATGTTTCCTTATTGGTACGTTGGATGAAAGTAGCGTTGTCTATGAATTTGTAAATGGGGAAAATTTTAAAGTTTGGATGTTGGTTGTGAGCACAATTGGCGATATGTTCACTAAATGAAATCTTTCTGTATTCCTGTATTTTAATTTGTGATTTATGGACGGTCATACGTTGACGGAGGCTGTTTATTGTCTGTCCTATGTAGTGCTCTTGACAACCCGAGCAGGTCAAAACATAGATAAGGTTTTCAGATGCACATGTAAAGTTGTGTTTAATTGTGAAACGCTGTCCTTGTTTAAAATTGAATGTTGAACCTTCTATTAGATTTATGCATATGCCACAGTTGGGCCTTCCGCATTTTGTTACTGTAGGGTTCATTGTGAGGGTTTGTTGGATTTTGGCTTGTGTGAGGATGTTTTTTATGGATTTGGGTTGTCTTTTACTCTTTATGATATTGTGTGTTTGGAGGATTTTGTTCATTGTATATATATATATATATATATATATATATATATATATATATATATATATATATATATATATATATAGTAATAATAATAAATTAGAAGACTAAAATCCAAAGAGGGCTCTATAAGGATAAATATATATCAAATATATAAGAACCGTAGAGCGAATATTTATTAAAATAACAGATTAAAGTTTAAGCAAAGAATCGCTGCTTTCACTCTTAACGGGATCTTCTGAAACTAAAAAAGTCAATCTGTGAACGCAGAAGTAAATATTTCAAAAAACGTTGCAACCGGAGGAAGACAGGAAGACGATACTTTGGTTCATGGAAACGTTCCCTGGCAAACAACGGGAAAAAACGAAGATAATACGTCATTATTTGAAAAACAATTAGGTAAAATAAAGAACCAGTAATGCACTGGGATAATTGCTGGCCTTGTGCCAAAAGTAGAAACAATTATTTGAAAAACAATTATACGCAAAGACAAAACTACGTTTATGGTATAAAAGAAGTCGTAGTCATACATTTTCTATATATATATATATATATATAAACGGAAAAAATTAACCGATACCAGGACTTAAAGTGGGAGGTAAAAAGGATTTGGAACTGCCATGAAGTCAAAGTGATCCCGATTGTCATAGGCGCACTAGGGAGTATCTCAAAAAGTTTTCAGGGATGGTTAAAGAAAATTGGCCCCTTCACGCTTTTTGGAATGCTTCAAAAGGCATGCTTGCTGGGAACAGCAAGAACCCTCCGATATGTCCTGAATATCTGAGGCTGCAGGTAGTGGCTTGATATTCATTTCAACAAACTTTCCAGTTAACTAAAATCAATGACTGAGACTCAAAGAGTAATAGCAACAATAATAATAATAATAATGAGGGCTGACATCAAGAAAAACATCACAGACGGAACAGGACGGTACGATGTGGGTTTTGTGCGTGTAAATATTTTTATTATTTATATAAGAAAAGAAAAAAGACATAAAACATATATATATATAAACAATAAAATGAAAATTGAAACAATGAAAAATTCCCCAATAGGGGGGAAACCTCCGAGGGTTACTCGTGGCGAAAACCACACAAAAGACCACGGCCACCCTGACTACCAGGGCAAGCGCCCTCTCTCAATTTTTCTATCTCTCAAACTACAGACGTATATTCAGAGTGGTCCCGTTCACTCGGACCATTCTCGCTACATTCACCCACCTTTCAACAAACTTTCTAGAAAGCAGCACTTGCCTCTCCACCCTGATTTTCCTCTTCAAGTGAAACTTGAAAAAGTTAATTAGGGATTCGCCGAAGAGGAAAATGTTTGTCTTTAATCCTTTTAACCTTGTCCACCACACAATCTCTTTCGCCATGGCCACCAGGCAGATGAAAACCGCCTGCCCTTCCTCCTCAAAGGAAGACGGCGAGACCATCTGCACAATGGACTCAGTCGACAACCGGATCAGTCCCACACGTGACAGCAACTGTTCGTCATAGCTCCACAAGTCAGCAATACTCGGGCACTGAACGAGTGCGTGCACAACGGTTTCGTTGCTATGCGCGCATCTCGGACAGGCTCGGCTGACGGCACTTCCGTGCCTGTAGAGCTTATCTCGAACCGGCAGCGCTCCCCGGTAGCACTGCCAGGCCAGGGATTTTTGGAAGTTATCCATAGGCCCCAGGCTGAAAGTTCTCCGGAAGAGAGCAAACAGCTGATCTTCTTCGACGCCCAGGATCTCTCCGAGAACGTCGTCGTTCTTCCCCTCCACTAGTCCTCTATAGAACGCCGAGGTGGATGTTCCACCGATACTGGTGCCCAACTGGTTATTATTAAATAGAAAATATGAGTGGAACAGCAACATCACAACTTACAATTAAGGACAAAATGAAAACACACACACACATAGAACAAACAACCAACCAATAACATGTAAATAAATAAATAAATAAACAAATAGATAAATGAACATAAACACACACAGACACCCGGATATGGCGCATGCGCAAACTGAGCACACAACACACACACAGAAACAAAATGGCGTAGGACAGAACAAAGGAGAGGCACGGAGACAAAGAAAGGAATCCCCAGTCACTGAAGAGGTCACAAAGTGTGTGACGAAAGGACTATGACTATATATAAACAACTATCTGGTTGGGGAACCAACCAACCAGAAATTTATAAATTTATAAATTTGTAAATTTATAAATATATAATAAATTGAAGTGAAAGCAACTGGTGCGTGTGTTTCTTATTGGCAACATGACCCTCCCAAAGTATAACAATATATATATATATATATATATATATATATATATATATATATATATATATATATATATATATATATATATATATATATAAAACAGTACAGAAAAGTACGGAATACCTCGGCCTCGGGATGGTGTCTATATTTTGTGCTTTTAAAAAAAATTCGTCGTACAGTACCTGGGTTTTTTTCCGTGCGAAGAAAATCAATACTTTATCGCGAAATAAATACTTTTGTTTATATTTTGTTATTGTGTATGCAAAAATATCTGTACACGAATATATATATATATATATATATATATATATATATATATATATATATATAACAGATTAAAGTTTAAGCAAAGAATCGCTGCTTTCACCCTTAACGGGATCTTCTGAAAGTAAAATATAAAAATCAATCTGTGAACGCAGAAGTAAATATTTCGAAAAACGTTACACACTATATATATACACACACTATATATACATACACACACACACAGATCGCGTCATAATGACGTAATGCAGACAGTCAGGCATACAGACAGATATTATAAGGGCGCAACGTTATATCTATGTATCTATCTAAAAAGAGAAAGACTAAGAATTATAGAGAAAGATCGCTATATCGCCTAATGCGGTCCCTAGGGCATTGAAAATTTGACGTTATTTTGGCTCAAAACACTCAGCCCTTTGCTTGCTAAAATTTCCAATGCTCTCATCAACGTGGAGTGCTGCACATCTGTCAAAAGCATTAAATACATTTGCAAATACATCAACAAAGGCGGCAACATGGCGGTGGTGGGCCTCGTGCAACCGACAGACGAAATTAATCAATACGTGATGGGAAGGTACATTTCGTCCAATATGGCGGCTTGGCGTATTTTTGGACTTGAGATTCACAAGTGCTCTCCTACAGTTGTTAACTTGGATGTTCACTTACAGAATGGACAGCGTATTTATTTCACGGAGGAATACGCCACACTTGCTACACAACAGCCACCAGAGACGACTCTTACAGCATTTTTTAAGTTTTGCTCTGTCGATGAGTTTGCACTTACCCTCTTTTACGTCGAGGTACCAACCTATTTCACTTGGTCGAACAAAAATTGGCATCGGCGGCGACAGGGGGAAGCAGTTGAGAATTGGGCAGGTGTATTCAAAAGTAATGCCATCCAAAGCAACAGGAATGCTTTTTTTTAGAATGCTGCTCCATCGAATCAAAGGACCTAAGTCATTTGCAGACCTCAGACTTTCAGACGGCTACATGTGTTCCACTTACAGGGAGGCTTGCGTGAAGCGCGGGCTACTCGAGGACGATGACCACCTGAACAGAAGCTGCTGAACAGAAGCTGCTGAATGTAAAATGCCACGAGAAATGCGTCGTTTGTTTTGCAATATGTTACTGTTCTGCAATGTCGGTGAGCCACTTAAGCTATGGGAAACGCATAAGGACAGCATGTCAGAGGACATCCTGCGTAGAGTACGAGCAAGGGCACCAGCGGCTGACTTTCATTACAACGCCAATGTATACAATGAGGCCCTCATTGACATGGATAAACGTCTAAGATCTGTTGGAGTTGGCGGTGTATTAGAATTCGGTTTGCCACAAACATAAAGACGGTGCTTTAGATGTGGAGTTCATGCTTGAGTTGAATTACAACATCGAGGCATTGACAGATAAGGTTGCTCAAGATGAACCCAGACTTTTGCCTGATCAGAGACGGGCGTATGACAGAATTCTTGCCTGTGTCATTTCAAATGAGGGACGGCTATTCTTCTTGGATGCTCCAGGCGGAACAGGAAAAACCTTTCTCAAAAATCTACTGCTTGCGAAGCTGCGGAAAGACGGGCAGATTGCTTTAGCGGTCGCCTCAAGTGGTATTGCGGCGACACTCTTACATGGCGGTCGTACGGCACACTCCGCATTCCAATTTCCTATGAACCTTGCAAAGAAGGAGAATCCTACCTACAGAATAAATCGTGGAGACTCTAAAGGATACCTTCTTTCTGAGTGCTGTTTAATCATTTGGGACGAGGATACAATGAGTCACAAGGCAGCGTTTGGGGCTCTAGACCGAACTCTCAAGGACGTGCGTCGAAATTCACACGTAATGGGTGGAGCGACAGTACTGATGGCTGGCGATTTTCGGCAGACTCTTCCTGTAATCACTAGAGGCACTAGAGCTGACGAAGTTAACGTATGCATCAAGTCTTCCTACCTATGGCAGTATGTCCAGAAACTAAACCTGACTACTAACATGAGAGTGCATGTGCATGGCGATGCAGAATCTGCAGATTTCTCAAAACAGCTACTGGAAGTTGGTAATGGAACTACACCTGGAATCGATGAACAGCACATCCGTCTGCCGTTTGGAAACTTTATATCAAGCATAGAGGAATTAATGTCATCTGTTTTCCCAGACCTCGAAGCACGATTCCTTGATCACAACTGGCTGCAAGGGAGAGCTATATAATGCCACCGTTGACGCAATGAATCAACACTTGCTTGATCAGATTCCAGGAGGTGAAGTCTCCTTCAAGTCAATTGACACCAACAAAAACGCGGACGACGCCGTCAACTATCCGATTGAATTCCTCAACAATCAACAATCCCTCTGACGTCCCATTTGATTTTACGAGACGGCAGTTTCCCGTAAAACTCTGCTTTACAATGAGTATGTATCAACAAGGCACAGGGACAGTCGCTGCAAGTAGTTGGCCTAAATCTGACACAGCAGGTCAACTATACGTCGGGTGCTCACGCGTCAGCAGTCCACACACTCTCTACATTTGTGGTAATCCGGGTAATACCAGGAACGTTGTCTACAAAGAAGCACTGCAACAACACCTTTGAAGCTTCCGCCATTCCTCTTCCGTCGCCACTCAACGTCTCTCAACGCTTTTCACGTCGCTCCACTTCTCATTGTACGCCGTCCAGTCACAAGTGCATATTTCTATTTTTTTCCCTGATACTGCTTCTTTATAATAAACTTTCAATAATATTTTTCAAATTATTAACTTAATAAAAAGTGGCCCCCGGTGCAACCGGGCTCAGCTGCTAGTATATATATATATATATATATATATATATATATATACGTGTTTGTGTATGTGTATAGAGTGCCTGCTTCTTTGTGTGCATGTATAGTGTCTGTGTATGTCTATAGTGTGCATGTGTATATGCGTGTATATGTGTGTGTATATAGTATATATAGTGTGTGCGTGTGCCTGCGTGCGACTTTTTTTAGCCGTTGCTCGCACCAACCGGAGGTATATGGTCTTTAAAGCGATGAAATGCCTATGATGGTTGGAAGATCACTGATGAAGGACAAACTTTTTTCATATGTAACCCATTTGCAACTCCGCAGCGCCCTTATTATCATATTTACACATATTTTTTCCTCTGCTGCTACTCGTCTTTTTCGTTCTATGTATCTTTACCCTTTCTAGCAGTCTCTCTCTCTCTGTTAGCCTCTTCCTCACCCTTCACTCACTCATTCTCTGTCACTACCTCTCCTCCTCCTCTTTCTTCCCGTTTGACCTGTGAGTAATTCTTTTCTCTCGCATTCTCGGCCAAACTGGTCGGAATTTTTTCTCTCTCTCTCTCTCTCTCGTCTACGATTTCACAGAACTTATGTTTACCGAATTCGCAGACCAGACCCCTTCTTCCTCCCGTTAGACCTGTGCGAAATTCCTTCCTTGCTCACATTTCAACCAGGTTTGATGGTCTTTATTCTCTCGTTCACGATTTCACCGAACTTAAATTCATAGAAATCTGGGACTTGTCTCTTTCTTCCTCACTTTCTGTTGCTTCACCATTTTGTTTGTTTACCCTCGCGTCCCCTTTATTTACGTGTCCCAACAACTTTTTTTAGCCGTTGCTCGCACCAACCTGAGGTATATGGTCTTTAAAGCGATGAAATGCCTATGATGGCTGGAAGATCACTGATGAAGGACACACTTTTTTCATATATATATATATATATATATATGTGTGTGTGTGTGTGTGTGTGTGTGTGTGTGTGTGTGTGTGTGTGTGTGTGTGTGTGTGTGTGTATAATTGGTGTTGGATGCTTAAAGCGTCGGTATGCGGTAGGCCGTATGAACAGTCGATGCCCTCATAGGGCACAGTATGATATCACAGAAAAAAAAGAGAATCAGTGTTGCGACGAGAGGAATTTATTGGACATATTACTAAAGTTTCTCGGGCGACAATCTCGGGGCACGCTCGATACGATGATCAAACCTGACTCTGAAATCGCGGAGTCCTCGGATACATCTCGATTCTACGAAGCAGATTTTCCTATTATGGGTTTGAGTTTGGGTTTGGCTTTGGCTTTGGCTTTGGGTTTGGGTTAGTGCTAGAGTTAGGGTTAGGGTTGTTAAGGTTAGGGTTAGGGTTAAAGTTGGGGTAGGGTTAGGGTTATGGTTAGGGTTAGGGTTATGGTTAGGGTAACAGTTAGGGTTATGGTTATTAGGGTTAGTGTTAGGGTTAGAGTTACGGTTAGGGTTGTTAGGGTTAGGGTTAGGGTTAGGGTTGTTAGGGTTCGGGTTAGAGTTAGGGTTAGTGTTAGGGGTAGGATTAGGGTTAGTGTTGTTCGGGTTAGCGTTAGAGTTAGGTTTAGGGTTACGTTTAATGTTGTTGGGTTTAGTGTTAGGGTTAGGGTTAGTGATGTTGAGTTAGGGTTAGGGTTACGGTTAGGGTTAGGGTTAGTTTTAGGGTAAGGGTTAGGGTTAGTCTTGTTAGGATTAGGGTTAGGGTTAGGGTTAGTGTTATTTGTTAGGGTTAGGGTTAGGGTTAGAGTTAGGGTTAAGTATAGGGTTATGGTTAGAGTTAGGTATAGGGTTAGTGTTGTTAGGGTTAGGGTTAGGGTTAGGTTTAGGGTTAGGGTTAGGGTTAGGGTTAGGGTTAGGGTTAGGGTTGGAGTTGGGATTAGGCTTGGGGTTGGGCTTAGGGTTAGGGTTAGTGTTGTTAGGGTTAGGGTTAGGGTTAGTGTTAGGGTTGTTAGGGATAGGGTTAGGGTTTGGGTTAGAGTTAGGGTTAGGATTAGGGTTAGTGTTGTTAGGGTTAGCGTTAGGGTTAGGTTTAGTGTTAGGGTTAGTGTTGTTAGGTTTAGGGTTAGGGTTAGGGTTACGGTTAGGGTTAGGGTTAGTGTTGTTGGGTTAGGGTTAGGGTTAGGGTTAGGGTTAGGTTTAGGGTTAGGGTTAGGGTTAGTGTTAGGGTTAGGGTTAGCGTTAGGGTTATGGTTAGGGTTAGGGTTGGGGTTAGTGTTGTTAGGTTTAGGGTTAGGGTTAGGGTTAGGGTTAGGGTTAGGGTTAGGGTTAGGGTTAGTGTTGTTAGCGATAGGGTTAGGGTTAGTGTTGTTAGGGTTAGGGTTAGGGTTAGGGTTAGGGTTAGGGTTAGGGTTAGGGTTGGGGTTAGTGTTGTTAGGTTTAGGGTTAGGGTTAGGGTTAGGGTTAGGGTTAGTGTTGTTAGCGTTAGGGTTAGGGTTAGGCTTTGGGTTAGGATTAGGGTTGTTAGGGTTAGGGTTAGTGTTGTTAGAGTTAGGGTTATGGTTATGGTTAGGGTTAGGGTTAGGGTTAGGGTTAGGGTTATTATTGTTAGGTTCGGGTTAGGGTTAGGGTTAGGGTTAGGGTTATTGTTGTTAGGTTTGGGTTAGGGTTAGAGTCAGGGTTAGGTTTAGGGTTAGGTTTAGGGTTAGGTTTAGGGTTAGGGTTAGGTTTAGGGTTGTGAGGGTTAAGGTTAGGGTTCTTAGGGTTAGTGTTAGGGTTGGGGTTAGGGTTAGGGTTAGGGTTAGGCTTAGTGTTGTTAGGGTTAGGGTTAGGATTAGGGTTAGTGTTAGGGTTAGGGTTAGGGTTAGGGTTAGGGTTAGGTTTAAGGTTAGGGTTAGTGTTGTTAGTGTTATGGTTAGGGTTAGGGTTAGGGTTAGAGTTGGTAGGGTTAGAGTTACCGTTTAGGTTAGGATTAGGGTTAGTTTTGTTAGGGTTAGGGTTAGGGTTAGGGTTAGGGTTGTTAGGATTAGGGATAGGGTTCGGGTTAGCGTTAGGGTTAGGTTTAGGCTTAGGGTTACTGTTAGAGTTAGGGTTAGTGTTAGTGTTGTTAGGGTTAGGGTTAGTGTTGTTAGGGTTAGGGTTAGTATCGTTATGGTTTGGGTTAGGGGTAGTGTTAGTGGTAGGGTTAGAGTTAGGGTTAGTGTTATTAGGGTTAGGGTTACGGTTAGGGTTTGAGTTAAGGTTAGGGTTAGTGTTGTTAGGGTTCGTGTTACGGATAGGGTTGGGGTTAGGGTTAGGTTTAGTGTTAGGGTTATGGTTAGGGTTACTTTTGTTTGGGTTAGGGTTGGGGTTAAATTTACGGTTAGTTTTGTTAGGGTTAGGGTTAGCGTTAGGTTTAGGGTTAGGGTTAGGTGTTAGGGTTAGGGTTAGCGTTATAGTTACGGTTAGGGTTGTTAGGGTTAGGGTTATGATTAGGGTTAGGGTTAAGGTTAGGGTTAGTGTTGCTAGTGTTAGGGTTAGGGTAAGGGTTAGGGTTAGGGTTAGGTTTAGGGTTGTTAGGGTTAGGGTTAGGGTTAGTGTTAGGGTTAGGGTTAGGGTTAGTGTTGGTAGGGTTAGGTTTAGGGTTAGGGTTAGGGTTAGCTTTAGTGTTGTTAGGGTTAGGGTTAGTGTTAGGGTTAGGTTTAGGGTTAGGGTTAGGGTTAGGGATAGGGTTGGGTTTAGGGTTGTTAGGGTTTGGGTTACTGTTAGGATTATCGTTAGGGTAAGGTTTAGTCTTAGGTTTAGGGTTAGGGTTAGAGTTAGGGTTAGTGTTAATTTTGTTAGATTTGGGGTTAGGGTTAGGTTTTGGGTTAGGGTTAAGGTTAGTGTTGTTATGTTTAGGGTTAGGGTTACGGTTAGGGTTAAAGTTTTGGTTAGGTTTAGAGTTGTTAGGTTTAGGGTTAGTGTTAGGGTTAGGTTAAGGTTTAGGGTTAGGGTTAGGGTTGTTAGGGTTAGGGTTAGGGTTAGGTTTAGGTTTAGTGTCGTTAGGTTTAGGGTTAGGGTTAGGGTTAGTTTTGTTAGTGTTAGGGTTAGGGTTAGGTTTAGTGTTGTTAGGGTTAGGGTTAGGTTTAGGCTTAGGGTTAGGGTTAGTGTTGTTGGGTTTAGGGTTGTTAGGGTTAGAGTTAGGGTTAATATTGTTAGGGTTGGGGTTAGGTTTATCGTTAGGGTTAGGGTTATTAGGGTTAGGGTTAGGTTTAGTGTTGTTAGGGTTAGGGTTATGGTTAGGGTTGTGGTTAGGGTTAGTGTTGTTAGGTTTAGGGTTAGTGTTAGTGTTAATGTTAGGGTTAGGGTTAGGGTAGGGTTAAGGTCAGGGTTAGTGTTAGGGATCGGGCTAGTGTTAGAGTTAGTGTCAGGGTTAGGGCTAGGGGTGTTAGGGTTACGGTTAGGGTTAGTGTTAGGGTTAGTGTTGGTAGGGTTAGGGTTAGGTTTAGAGTTAGGGTTAGGGTTAGGATTGTTAGGGTTAGCGTTAGGGTTAGGTTAGGGTTAGGTTTAGGGTTAGGGTTAGGTTTAGATTTAGGTTTAGTGTTACGATTAGGGTTAGGATTAGTATTATTAGGGTTAGGGTTAGCGTTAGTGTTAGGGTTAGGGTTAGGATTAGGGTTAGGGTAAGTGTTGTTAGGGTTAGTGTTAGGGATAGGGTTACGGTTAGGGTTAAGGTTAGGGTTAGTGTTGTTAGGGTTAGCGTTAGGTTTAGGGTTAGGGTTAGGGCTAGGGTTAGGGTTAGGTTTGTTAGAGTTAGGGTTAAGGGTACGGTTAGGGTTCGGTTTAGGGTTAGTCTAGTTAGGTTTAGGGTTAGGGTTAGGTTTAATGTTGTTAGGGTTATAGTTTGGGTTAGGGTTAGGATTAGGGTTAGTGTTGTTAGAGTTAGGGTTAAGGTTAGGGTTAGGGTTAGGGTTAAAGTTAGTGTTAGGGTTAGGGTTGTTTTGGTTAGGGCTAGGGTTAGGCTGAGCGTTAGGGTTAGTATTAGTGTTAGGGTTAGGGTTAGCGTTAGTGTTAGGGTTAGCGTTAGGGTTAGGGTTACGGTTGAGTTTAAGTTTAGGGTCCGGGTTACGGTTAGGTTTAGGGTTAGCGTTAATGTTGTTAGGGTTAGGGTTAGGTTAGGATTAGGGTTAAGGTTAGGGTTAGGGTTAGTGTTAGGGTTAGTGTTAATGTTAGGGTTAGTGTTGTTTGGGTTAGGGTTAGGTTTGTTAGGGTTAGGGATAGGGTAAGGGTTAGGGTTAGTGTTTGTAGGGTTAGCGTTAGGTTTAGAGTTAGGGTTAGGGATAGGATTGTTAGGGTTAGCGTTAGGGTTAAGTTAGGGTTAGGGTTAGGGTTAGGGTTAGGGTTAGGGTTAGGGTTAGGTTTAGATTTAGGTTTAGGGTTACAGTTAGGGTTAGGATTAGTGTTATTAGGGTTAGGGATAGCGTTAGGGTTAGGGTTAGGGTTAGGGTTATGGTTAGGGTTAGTGTAAGTGTTGTTAGGGTTAGTGTTAGGGATAGGGTTACGGTTAGGTTTAGGGTTATGGTTAATGTTGTTAGGGTTAGCGTTAGGTTTAGTGTTAGGGTTGGGGTTAGGGTTAGGGTTAGGTTTGTTAGAGTTAGGGTTAAGGTACGGTTAGGGTTCGGTTTAGGGTTAGTCTAGTTAGGTTTAGGGTTAGGGTTAGGTTTAATGTTGTTAGGGTTTGAGTTAGGGTTAGGGTTAGGATTAGGGGTAGTGTTGTTAGAGTTAGGGTTAAGGTTAGGGTTACGGTTAGGGTTAAAGTTAGTGTTAGGGTTAGGGTTGTTTTGGTTAGGTTTAGGGTTAGGCTGAGCGTTAGGGTTAGTATTAGTGTTAGGGTTAGGGTTAGCGTTAGTGTTAGGGTTAGCGTTAAGGTTAGGGTTACGGTTGGGTTTAAGTTTAGGGTCCGGGTTAGGGTTAGGTTTAGGGTTAGGGTTAATGTTGTTAGGGTTAGGTTAGGTTAGGGTTAGGGTTAAGGTTAGGGTTTGGGTTAGGGTTAGGGTTAGGGTTAATGTCGTTAGGGTTAGGGTTAGGTTTAGGGTTAGGGTTAGGGTTAGGGTTAGGGTTAGGATTGTTAGGGTTATAGTTAGGGTTAGGGTTGGGGTTAGGTTTAGGGTTAGGGTTAGGTTTAGGTTTAGGTTTACGGTTACGGTTAGAGTTAGGGTTAATGTTGTTAGGGTTAGGGTTAGCGTTAGGGTTAAGGTTAGGGTAAGTGTTGTTAGGGTTAATGTTAGGGATAGTTTTACGGTTAGGTTTAGGGTTAGGGTTAGTGTTGTTACGGTTACCGTTAGGTTTAGGGTTAGGATTAGGGTTAGGGATAAACTTCGGTTTGTTAAAGTTAGGGTTAAGGGTAGGGTTAGGGTTCGGTTTAGGGTTAGTCTAGTTAGGTTTAGCGTTAGGGTTAGCTTTAATGTTGTTAGGGTTAGGGTTAGGGTTAATGTTGTTAGGGTTAGGGTTAAGGTTAGGGTTAGGGTTAGGGTTAGGTTTAGTGTTAGGTTTAGGATTGTTTGTGTTAGGGTTAGGGTTAGGGTTAGGATTGTAAGCGGTTAGCGTTAGGGATAGGGTTAGGGTTAGGTTTAGGGTTAGGTTTAGGTTTAGGTTTAGGTTTAGGGTTACGGTTAGTGTTAGGGTTAATGTTGTTAGGGTTAGGGTTAGGGTTAGGGTTAGGGTTAATGTTGTTAAAGTTAGGGTTAGAATTAGGGTTAGGGTTAGGGTTAGGGTAAGTGTTGTTAGGGTTAGTGTTAGGGATAGGGTTAGTGTTATTAGGGTTGGGGTTAGGGTTAGGGTTATTAGGGTTAGGGTTAGGCTTAGGGTAGTGTTAGGGTTAGGGTTAGGGTTAGGGTTAGGTTTAGGCTTAGGGTTACGGTTACGGTTAGGTTTAGGTTTTGGTTTGTTAGAGTTGCGGTTAAGTGTAGGGTTAGGGTTCGGTTTAGGGTTAGTCTAGTTAGGTTTAGGGTTAGGGTTAGGTTTAGTGTTGTTAGGATTAGGGTTAGTGTCAGGGTTTGGGTTAGGTTTAGAGTTGTTAGGTTTAGGGTTAGTTTTAGGTTTAGGTTAAGGTTTAGGGTTAGGGTTAGGGTTGTTAGGGTTAGTGTTAGGGTTAGGTTCAGGTTTAGTATTGTTAGGTTTAGGGTTAGGGTTAGGGTTAGGTTTAGTGTTGTTAGGGTTAGGGTTAGGTTTAGGCTTAGGGTTAGGGTTAGTGTTGGGTTTAGGGTTGTTAGGGTTAGAGTTAGGGTTAGTATTGTTAGGGTTAGGGATATGGTTAGCGTTAGGGTTAGGGTTAGAGTTAGGGTTGTGGTTAGGGTTAGTGTTGTTAGGTTTAGGGTTAGGATTAGGGTAGGGTTAAGGTCAGGGTTAGTGTTAGGGATCAGGTTAGTGTTAGAGTTAGTGTCAGGGTTAGGGTTCGGGTTGTTAGGGTTAGGGTTAGTGTTAGGGTTAGGGTTAGGGTTAGGGTTAGGGTTAGGATTAATGTTATTACTGTTAGGGTTAGGATTAATTTTATTAGGGTCAGGGTTAGGGTTAGGGTTAGGGTAAGTGTTGTTAGGGTTAGTGTTAGGGATAGGGTTACGGTTAGGTTTAGGGTTAGGGTTACTGTTGTTAGGGTTAGCGTTAGGTTTAGGGTTAGGGTTAGGGTTAGGGTTAGGTTTGTTAGAGTTAGGGTTAAGGGTAGTGTTAGGGTTCGATTTAGGCTTTGTCTAGTTAGATTTAGCGTTACGGTTAGCTTTAGTGTTGTTAGGGTTAGGGTTAGGGTTAGTGTTGTTTGGGTTAAGGTTAAGGTTAGGGTTAGGGTTAGGGTTAGGTTTAGTGTTAGGGTAAGGGTTGTTTGGGTTAGGGTTAGGGTTAGGTTTAGGTTTAGGTTTAGGTTTAGATTTAGGGTTATGGTTAGGGTTAGGATTAATGTTGTTAGGGTTAGGGTTAGAATTAGGGTTAGGGTTAGGGTTAGGGTTAGGGTTAGGATTAGGGTAAGTGTTATTAGGGTTAGTGTTAGGGATAGGGTTAGTGTTATTAGGGTTGGGGTTAGGGTTTGGGTTAGGGTTAGTGTTATTAGGGTTAGGGTTAGGCTTAGGGTAGTGTTAGGGTTAAGGTTAGGGTTCGGTTTAGGGTTAGGGTTAGGGTTAGGGTTAGGGTTAGGGTTAGGGTTAGGGTTAGGTTTAGATTTAGGTTTAGGGTTACAGTTAGGGTTAGGATTAGTGTTATTAGGGTTAGGGATAGCGTTAGGGTTAGGGTTAGGGTTAGGGTTATGGTTAGGGTTAGTGTAAGTGTTGTTAGGGTTAGTGTTAGGGATAGGGTTACGGTTAGGTTTAGGGTTATGGTTAATGTTGTTAGGGTTAGCGTTAGGTTTAGTGTTAGGGTTGGGGTTAGGGTTAGGGTTAGGTTTGTTAGAGTTAGGGTTAAGGTACGGTTAGGGTTCGGTTTAGGGTTAGTCTAGTTAGGTTTAGGGTTAGGGTTAGGTTTAATGTTGTTAGGGTTTGAGTTAGGGTTAGGGTTAGGATTAGGGGTAGTGTTGTTAGAGTTAGGGTTAAGGTTAGGGTTACGGTTAGGGTTAAAGTTAGTGTTAGGGTTAGGGTTGTTTTGGTTAGGGTTAGGGTTAGGCTGAGCGTTAGGGTTAGTATTAGTGTTAGGGTTAGGGTTAGCGTTAGTGTTAGGGTTAGCGTTAAGGTTAGGGTTACGGTTGGGTTTAAGTTTAGGGTCCGGGTTAGGGTTAGGTTTAGGGTTAGGGTTAATGTTGTTAGGGTTAGGTTAGGTTAGGGTTAGGGTTAAGGTTAGGGTTTGGGTTAGGGTTAGGGTTAGGGTTAATGTCGTTAGGGTTAGGGTTAGGTTTAGGGTTAGGGTTAGGGTTAGGGTTAGGGTTAGGATTGTTAGGGTTATAGTTAGGGTTAGGGTTGGGGTTAGGTTTAGGGTTAGGGTTAGGTTTAGGTTTAGGTTTACGGTTACGGTTAGAGTTAGGGTTAATGTTGTTAGGGTTAGGGTTAGCGTTAGGGTTAAGGTTAGGGTAAGTGTTGTTAGGGTTAATGTTAGGGATAGTTTTACGGTTAGGTTTAGGGTTAGGGTTAGTGTTGTTACGGTTACCGTTAGGTTTAGGGTTAGGATTAGGGTTAGGGATAAACTTCGGTTTGTTAAAGTTAGGGTTAAGGGTAGGGTTAGGGTTCGGTTTAGGGTTAGTCTAGTTAGGTTTAGCGTTAGGGTTAGCTTTAATGTTGTTAGGGTTAGGGTTAGGGTTAATGTTGTTAGGGTTAGGGTTAAGGTTAGGGTTAGGGTTAGGGTTAGGTTTAGTGTTAGGTTTAGGATTGTTTGTGTTAGGGTTAGGGTTAGGGTTAGGATTGTAAGCGGTTAGCGTTAGGGATAGGGTTAGGGTTAGGTTTAGGGTTAGGTTTAGGTTTAGGTTTAGGTTTAGGGTTACGGTTAGTGTTAGGGTTAATGTTGTTAGGGTTAGGGTTAGGGTTAGGGTTAGGGTTAATGTTGTTAAAGTTAGGGTTAGAATTAGGGTTAGGGTTAGGGTTAGGGTAAGTGTTGTTAGGGTTAGTGTTAGGGATAGGGTTAGTGTTATTAGGGTTGGGGTTAGGGTTAGGGTTATTAGGGTTAGGGTTAGGCTTAGGGTAGTGTTAGGGTTAGGGTTAGGGTTAGGGTTAGGTTTAGGCTTAGGGTTACGGTTACGGTTAGGTTTAGGTTTTGGTTTGTTAGAGTTGCGGTTAAGTGTAGGGTTAGGGTTCGGTTTAGGGTTAGTCTAGTTAGGTTTAGGGTTAGGGTTAGGTTTAGTGTTGTTAGGATTAGGGTTAGTGTCAGGGTTTGGGTTAGGTTTAGAGTTGTTAGGTTTAGGGTTAGTTTTAGGTTTAGGTTAAGGTTTAGGGTTAGGGTTAGGGTTGTTAGGGTTAGTGTTAGGGTTAGGTTCAGGTTTAGTATTGTTAGGTTTAGGGTTAGGGTTAGGGTTAGGTTTAGTGTTGTTAGGGTTAGGGTTAGGTTTAGGCTTAGGGTTAGGGTTAGTGTTGGGTTTAGGGTTGTTAGGGTTAGAGTTAGGGTTAGTATTGTTAGGGTTAGGGATATGGTTAGCGTTAGGGTTAGGGTTAGAGTTAGGGTTGTGGTTAGGGTTAGTGTTGTTAGGTTTAGGGTTAGGATTAGGGTAGGGTTAAGGTCAGGGTTAGTGTTAGGGATCGGGTTAGTGTTAGAGTTAGTGTCAGGGTTAGGGTTCGGGTTGTTAGGGTTAGGGTTAGTGTTAGGGTTAGGGTTAGGGTTATGGTTAGGGTTAGGATTAATGTTATTACTGTTAGGGTTAGGATTAATTTTATTAGGGTCAGGGTTAGGGTTAGGGTTAGGGTAAGTGTTGTTAGGGTTAGTGTTAGGGATAGGGTTACGGTTAGGTTTAGGGTTAGGGTTACTGTTGTTAGGGTTAGCGTTAGGTTTAGGGTTAGGGTTAGGGTTAGGGTTAGGTTTGTTAGAGTTAGGGTTAAGGGTAGTGTTAGGGTTCGATTTAGGCTTTGTCTAGTTAGATTTAGCGTTACGGTTAGCTTTAGTGTTGTTAGGGTTAGGGTTAGGGTTAGTGTTGTTTGGGTTAAGGTTAAGGTTAGGGTTAGGGTTAGGGTTAGCTTTAGTGTTAGGGTAAGGGTTGTTTGGGTTAGGGTTAGGGTTAGGTTTAGGTTTAGGTTTAGGTTTAGATTTAGGGTTATGGTTAGGGTTAGGATTAATGTTGTTAGGGTTAGGGTTAGAATTAGGGTTAGGGTTAGGGTTAGGGTTAGGGTTAGGATTAGGGTAAGTGTTATTAGGGTTAGTGTTAGGGATAGGGTTAGTGTTATTAGGGTTGGGGTTAGGGTTTGGGTTAGGGTTAGTGTTATTAGGGTTAGGGTTAGGCTTAGGGTAGTGTTAGGGTTAAGGTTAGGGTTCGGTTTAGGGTTAGTCTAGTTAGGTTTAGGGTTAGTGTTAGGTTTAGTGTTGTACGGGTTAGGGTTGGGGTTCGGTTTAGGGTTAGTCTAGTTAGGTATAGGGTTAGGGTTAGGTTTAGGGTTAGGGTTATTGTTAGGGTTAGGGTTGATTGGGTTAGGGTTAGGCTGAGGGTTAGTGTTAGGTTTAGGGTTAGGGTTAGGGTTAGGGTTAATGTTGTTAGGGTTAGGGTTTGGCTAGGGTTTGGATTAGGGTTAGGGTTAGGTTTAATGTTGGTAGGGTTAGGGTTAGGGTTAGGATTGTTAGGGTTAGCGTTTGGGTTAGGGTTGGGGTTAGGTTTAGGGTTAGGGTTAGGTTTAGGTTTAGGTTTACGGTAACGGTTAGGGTTAGGGTTAGTGTTGTTAGGGTTAGGGTTAGCGTTAGGGTTAAGGTTAGGGTAAGGTTTGTTAGGGTTAATGTTAGGGATAGGTTTACGGTTAGGTTTAGGGTTAGGGTTAGTGTTGTTACGGTTACCGTTAGATTTAGGGTTAGGATTAGGGTTAGGTATAGACTTAGGTTTGTTAGAGTTAGGGTTAAGCGTAGGGTTAGGGTTCGGTTTAGGGTTAGTCTAGCTAGGTTTAGCGTTAGGGTTAGCTTTAATGTTGTTAGGGCTAGGGTTAGGGTTAGGGTTAGGGTTAGGATTAGGTTTAGTGTTAGGTTTAGGATTGTTTGGGTTAGGGTTAGGGTTAGGGTTAGGATTGTAAGCGGTTAGCGTTAGGGTTAGGGTTAGGGTTAGGTTTAGGGTTAGGTTTAGGTTTAGGTTTAGGTTTAGGGTTACGGTTAGGGTTAGGGTTAATGTTGTTAAGGTAAGGGTTAGAATTAGGGTTAGGGTTAGGGTTAATGTTGTTAGGGTTGGGGTTAGGGTTAGGGTTATGTTTGTTAGGGTTAGCGTTAGGGTTAGGGTTAGGGTTGGGTTTAAGTTTAGGGTCCGGGTTAGGGTTAGGTTTAGGGTTAGGGTTAGCGTTAGGGTTGTTACGGTTAGTGTTAGGGTTAGGTTTAGTGTTAGGGTTAGGTTTTGTGTTAGGGTTAGTGTTAGGTTTAGTGTTAGGGTTAACTTTAGGGTTAGGGTTAGGGTTAGGGTTAGGGTTAGGGTTATTGTTAGGGTTAGTGTTGTTTAGGTTAGGGTTAGGTTTGTTAAGGTTAGGGATAGGGTTAGGGTTAGGGTTAATGTTGTTCGGGTTAGGGTTAGGGTTAGTGTTACGGTTAGGGTTTGGGTTAGTGTTAAGGTTATGGTTAGGCTTAGGGTTAGGGTAAATGTTGTTAGGGTTAATGTTAGGGATAGGTTTACAGTTAGGTTTAGAGTTAGGGTTAGTGTTGTTACGGTTAGCGTTAGGTTTAGGGTTAGGATTAGGGTTAGGGTTAGGGTTAGGGTTAGGGTTAATGTTGTTGGGGTTAGGGTTAGAATTAGGGTTAGGGTTAATGTTGTTAAGGTTAGGGTTAGAATTAGGGTTAGGGTTAGGGTTAGGGTTAGGGTTAGGGTTAGGGTTAGTCTAGTTAGGTTTAGCGTTACGGTTAGCTTTAGTGTTGTTAGGGTTAGGGTTAGGGTTAGGTTTAGGTTTAGGTTTAGGTTTAGGGTTACGTTTAGGGTTAGGGTTAATGTTGTTGGGGTTAGGGTTAGAATTAGGGTTACGGTTAATGTTGTTAAGGTTAGGGTTAGAATTAGGGTTAGGGTTAGGGTTAGGGTAAGTGTTGTTAGGGTTAGTGTTAGGGATAGGGTTGGTGTTATTAGGGTTGGGGTTAGGGTTAGGGTTATTAGGGTTAGGGTTAGGCTTAGGGTAGTGTTAGGGTTAGGGTTAGGGTTAGGGTTAGGGTTAGGGTTAGGGTTTAGGTTACGGTTATGTTTAGGGTTATGGTTAGTGTTGTTAGGGTTAGCGTTAGGTTTATGATTAGGGTTAGGGTTAGGTCTTGGTTTGTTAGAGTTGCGGTTAAGTGTAGGGTTTGGGTTCGGTTTAGGGTTAGGGTTAGGTTTAGTGTTAGGGTTAGTGTTGTTTGGGTTAGGGTTAACTTTAGGGTTAGGGTTAGGGTTAGGGTTAGGGTTATTGTTAGGGTTAGTGTTGTTTAGGTTAGGGTTAGGTTTGTTAAGGTTAGGGATAGGGTTAGGGTTAGGGTTAATGTTGTTAGGCTTAGGGTTAGGTTAGTGTTTGGGTTAGGGTTAGGGTTAGGTTTAGGGTTAGGGTTAGTGTTACGGTTAGGGTTTGGGTTAGTGTTAAGGTTATGGTTAGGCTTAGGGTTAGGGTAAGTGTTCGGGTTAGGGTTAGGGTTAGGGTAAGTGTTGTTAGGGTTAGTGTTAGGGATAGGGTTAGTGTTATTAGGGTTGGGGTTAGGGTTAGGGTAGGGTTATTAGGGTTAGGCTTAGGGTAGTGTTAGGGTTAGGGTTAGGGTTAGGGTTAGGTTTCTGGTTAGGGTTACGGTTACGGTTAGGTTTAGGGTTAGGGTTAGTGTTGTTAGGGTTAGCGTTAGGTTTATGATTAGAATTAGGGTTAGGGTTAGGTTTTGGTTTGTTAGAGTTGCGGTTAAGTGTAGGGTTAGGATTCGGTTTATGGTTAGGGTTAGGGTTAGGGTTAGGGTTAGGGTTAGGGTTAGGGTTAGTGTTAGGGTTAGGGTTAGTGTTGTTAGGGTTAGGATTAAGGTTAGGGTTAGGGTTAGGGTTAGGGTTAGGGTTAGGGTTAGTGTTAGGGTTAGGGTTGATTGGGTTAGGGTTAGGGTTAGGCTGACGGTTAGGGTTAGGATTAGTGTTGTTAGGGTTAGGGTTAGGTTTGTTAGGGTTAGCGTTTGGGTTAGCGTTAGGGTTGGGTTTAAGTTTAGGGTCCGGGTTAGGGTTAGGTTTAGGGTTAGGGTTAGCGTTAGGGTTGTTACGGTTAGGGTTAGGGTTAGGTTTAGGGTTAGGGTTAGGTTTAGTGTTAGGGTTAGTGTTGTTTGGGTTAGGGTTAACTTTAGGGTTAGGGTTAGGGTTAGGGTTAGGGTTATTGTTAGGGTTAGTGTTGTTTAGGTTAGGGTTAGGTTTGTTAAGGTTAGGGATAGGGTTAGGGTTAGGGTTAATGTTGTTAGGGTTAGGGTTAAGTTAGTGTTTGGGTTAGGGTTAGGGTTAGGTTTAGGGTTAGGGTTAGTGTTACGGTTAGGGTTTGGGTTAGTGTTAAGGTTATGGTTAGGCTTAGGTTTAGGGTAAGTGTTCGGGTTAGGGTTAGGGTTAGGGTAAGTGTTGTTATGGTTAGTGTTAGGGATAGGGTTAGTGTTATTAGGGTTGGGGTTAGGGTTAGGGTAGGGTTATTAGGGTTAGGGTTAAGCTTAGGGTAGTGTTAGGGTTAGGGTTAGGGTTAGGGTTAGAGTTAGGGATGTTTCTGGTTAGGGTTACGGTTACGGTTAGGTTTAGGGTTAGGGTTAGTGTTGTTAGGGTTAGCGTTAGGTTTATGATTAGAATTAGGGTTAGGGTTGGGTTTTGGTTTGTTAGAGTTGCGGTTAAGTGTAGGGTTAGGATTCGGTTTATGGTTAGGGTTAGGGTTAGGGTTAGGGTTAGGGTTAGGGTTAGTGTTGTTAGGGTTAGGATTAAGGTTAGGGTTAGGGTTAGGGTTAGGGTTAGTGTTAGGGTTAGGGTTGATTGGGTTAGGGTTAGGGTTAGGCTGACGGTTAGAGTTAGGATTAGTGTTGTTAGGGTTAGGGTTAGGTTTGTTAGAGTTAGCGTTAGGGTTAGGGTTAGGGTTGGGTTTAAGTTTAGGGTCCGGGTTAGGGTTAGGTTTAGGGTTAGGGTTAGGGTTAGGGTTAGGGTTATTGTTAGGGTTAGTGTTGTTTAGGTTAGGGTTAGGTTTGTTAAGGTTAGGGATAGGGTTAGGGTTAGGGTTAATGTTGTTAGGGTTAGGGTTAGGTTAGTGTTTGGGTTAGGGTTAAGGTTAGGTTTAGGGTTAGGGTTAGTGTTACGGTTAGGGTTTGGGTTAGTGTTAAGGTTATGGTTAGGCTTAGGGTTAGGTTAAGTGTTCGGGTTAGGGTTAGGGTTAGGGTAAGTGTTGTTAGGGTTAGTGTTAGGGATAGGGTTAGTGTTATTAGGGTTGGGGTTAGGGTTAGGGTAGGGTTATTAGGGTTAGGGTTAGGCTTAGGGTAGTGTTAGGGTTAGGGTTAGGGTTAGGGTTAGGGTTAGGTTTCTGGTTAGGGTTACGGTTACGGTTAGGTTTAGGGTTAGGGTTAGTGTTGTTAGGGTTAGCGTTAGGTTTATGATTAGAATTAGGGTTAGGGTTAGGTTTTGGTTTGTTAGATTTGCGGTTAAGTGTAGGGTTAGGATTCGGTTTAGGGTTACGGTTAGGGTTAGGGTTAGGGTTAGGGTTAGTGTTGTTAGGGTTAGGATTAAGGTTAGGGTTAGGGTTAGGGTTAGGGTTAGTGTTAGGGTTAGGGTTGATTGGGTTAGGGTTAGGGTTAGGCTGACGGTTAGGGTTAGGATTAGTGTTGTTAGGGTTAGGGTTAGGTTTGTTAAGGTTAGGTTTGTTAGGGTTAGCGTTAGGGTTAGGGTTAGGGTTGGGTTTAAGTTTAGGGTCCGGGTTAGGGTTAGGTTTAGGGTTAGGGTTAGCGTTAGGGTTGTTATGGTTAGGGTTAGGGTTAGGTTTAGGGTTAGGGTTAGGTTTAGTGTTAGGGTTAGTGTTGTTTGGGTTAGGGTTAACTTTAGGGTTAGGGTTAGGGTTAGGGTTAGGGTTATTGTTAGGGTTAGTGTTGTTTAGGTTAGGGTTAGGTTTGTTAAGGTTAGGGATAGGGTTAGGGTTAGGGTTAATGTTGTTAGGGTTAGGGTTAGGTTTAGGGTTAGGGTTTCTGTTACGGTTAGGGTTTGGGTTAGTGTTAAGGTTATAGTTAAGCTTAAGGTTAGGGTATGTGTTGTTAGGGTTAATGTTAGGGATAGGTTTACGGTTAGGTTTAGAGTTAGGGTTAGTGTTGTTACGGTTAGCGTTAGGTTTAGGGTTAGGATTAGGGTTAGGGAAAGACTTAGGTTTGTTAGAGTTAGGGTTAAGGGTAGGGTTAGGGTTCGATTTAGGGTTAGTCTAGTTAGGTTTAGCATTACGGTTAGCTTTAGTGTTGTTAGGGTTAGTGTTGTTAGTGTTAGGGTTAAGGTTATGGTTAGGGTTAGGGTTAGGTTTAGTGTTAGGGTTAGGTTTGGGTTTAGGTTTAGATTTAGGTTTATGGTTAGGGTTAGGATTAATGTTGTTAGGGTTAGGGTTAGAATTAGGGTTAGGGTTAGGGTTTGGGTTAGGGTTAGGGTAAGTGTTATAAGGGTTAGTGTTAGGGATAGGGTTAGTGTTATCAGGTTTGGGGTTAGCGTTTCGGTTAGGGTTAGTGTTAGGGTTAGGGTTAGGATTAGGGTTAGTGTTGTTAGGGTTAGCGTTAGGTTTAGGATAAGGATTAGGGTTAGGGTTGGGTTTAGTGTTGTTAGGGTTAGGGTTAGGGTTCGGTTTAGGGTTAGTCTACTTAGGTTTAGGGTTAGGGTTTTGTTTAGTGTTGTTAGGGTTAGGGTTAGGGTTAGGGTTAGTGTTGTTAGGGTTAAAGTTATGGTTAGGGTTAGGGTTAGGGTTAATGTTGTTAGGCTTAGGGTTAGGTTAGTGTTTGGGTTAGGGTTAGGGTTAGGTTTAGGGTTAGGGTTAGTGTTACGGTTAGGGTTTGGGTTAGTGTTAAGGTTATGGTTAGGCTTAGGGTTAGGGTAAGTGTTCGGGTTAGGGTTAGGGTTAGGGTAAGTGTTGTTAGGGTTAGTGTTAGGGATAGGGTTAGTGTTATTAGGGTTGGGGTTAGGGTTAGGGTAGGGTTATTAGGGTTAGGCTTAGGGTAGTGTTAGGGTTAGGGTTAGGGTTAGGGTTAGGGTTAGGTTTCTGGTTAGGGTTACGGTTACGGTTAGGTTTAGGGTTAGGGTTAGTGTTGTTAGGGTTAGCGTTAGGTTTATGATTAGAATTAGGGTTAGGGTTAGGTTTTGGTTTGTTAGAGTTGCGGTTAAGTGTAGGGTTAGGATTCGGTTTATGGTTAGGGTTAGGGTTAGGGTTTGGGTTAGGGTTAGGGTTAGGGTTAGTGTTAGGGTTAGGGTTAGTGTTGTTAGGGTTAGGATTAAGGTTAGGGTTAGGGTTAGGGTTAGGGTTAGGGTTAGGGTTAGTGTTAGGGTTAGGGTTGATTGGGTTAGGGTTAGGGTTAGGCTGACGGTTAGGGTTAGGATTAGTGTTGTTAGGGTTAGGGTTAGGTTTGTTAGGGTTAGCGTTTGGGTTAGCGTTAGGGTTGGGTTTAAGTTTAGGGTCCGGGTTAGGGTTAGGTTTAGGGTTAGGGTTAGCGTTAGGGTTGTTACGGTTAGGGTTAGGGTTAGGTTTAGGGTTAGGGTTAGGTTTAGTGTTAGGGTTAGTGTTGTTTGGGTTAGGGTTAACTTTAGGGTTAGGGTTAGGGTTAGGGTTAGGGTTATTGTTAGGGTTAGTGTTGTTTAGGTTAGGGTTAGGTTTGTTAAGGTTAGGGATAGGGTTAGGGTTAGGGTTAATGTTGTTAGGGTTAGGGTTAAGTTAGTGTTTGGGTTAGGGTTAGGGTTAGGTTTAGGGTTAGGGTTAGTGTTACGGTTAGGGTTTGGGTTAGTGTTAAGGTTATGGTTAGGCTTAGGTTTAGGGTAAGTGTTCGGGTTAGGGTTAGGGTTAGGGTAAGTGTTGTTATGGTTAGTGTTAGGGATAGGGTTAGTGTTATTAGGGTTGGGGTTAGGGTTAGGGTAGGGTTATTAGGGTTAGGGTTAAGCTTAGGGTAGTGTTAGGGTTAGGGTTAGGGTTAGGGTTAGAGTTAGGGATGTTTCTGGTTAGGGTTACGGTTACGGTTAGGTTTAGGGTTAGGGTTAGTGTTGTTAGGGTTAGCGTTAGGTTTATGATTAGAATTAGGGTTAGGGTTGGGTTTTGGTTTGTTAAAGTTGCGGTTAAGTGTAGGGTTAGGATTCGGTTTATGGTTAGGGTTAGGGTTAGGGTTAGGGTTAGGGTTAGGGTTAGTGTTGTTAGGGTTAGGATTAAGGTTAGGGTTAGGGTTAGGGTTAGGGTTAGTGTTAGGGTTAGGGTTGATTGGGTTAGGGTTAGGGTTAGGCTGACGGTTAGAGTTAGGATTAGTGTTGTTAGGGTTAGGGTTAGGTTTGTTAGAGTTAGCGTTAGGGTTAGGGTTAGGGTTGGGTTTAAGTTTAGGGTCCGGGTTAGGGTTAGGTTTAGGGTTAGGGTTAGGGTTAGGGTTAGGGTTATTGTTAGGGTTAGTGTTGTTTAGGTTAGGGTTAGGTTTGTTAAGGTTAGGGATAGGGTTAGGGTTAGGGTTAATGTTGTTAGGGTTAGGGTTAGGTTAGTGTTTGGGTTAGGGTTAAGGTTAGGTTTAGGGTTAGGGTTAGTGTTACGGTTAGGGTTTGGGTTAGTGTTAAGGTTATGGTTAGGCTTAGGGTTAGGTTAAGTGTTCGGGTTAGGGTTAGGGTTAGGGTTAGGGTAAGTGTTGTTAGGGTTAGTGTTAGGGATAGGGTTAGTGTTATTAGGGTTGGGGTTAGGGTTAGGGTAGGGTTATTAGGGTTAGGGTTAGGCTTAGGGTAGTGTTAGGGTTAGGGTTAGGGTTAGGGTTAGGGTTAGGTTTCTGGTTAGGGTTACGGTTACGGTTAGGTTTAGGGTTAGGGTTAGTGTTGTTAGGGTTAGCGTTAGGTTTATGATTAGAATTAGGGTTAGAGTTAGGTTTTGGTTTGTTAGATTTGCGGTTAAGTGTAGGGTTAGGATTCGGTTTAGGGTTACGGTTAGGGTTAGGGTTAGGGTTAGGGTTAGTGTTGTTAGGGTTAGGATTAAGGTTAGGGTTAGGGTTAGGGTTAGGGTTAGTGTTAGGGTTAGGGTTGATTGGGTTAGGGTTAGGGTTAGGCTGACGGTTAGGGTTAGGATTAGTGTTGTTAGGGTTAGGGTTAGGTTTGTTAAGGTTAGGTTTGTTAGGGTTAGCGTTAGGGTTAGGGTTAGGGTTGGGTTTAAGTTTAGGGTCCGGGTTAGGGTTAGGTTTAGGGTTAGGGTTAGCGTTAGGGTTGTTATGGTTAGGGTTAGGGTTAGGTTTAGGGTTAGGGTTAGGTTTAGTGTTAGGGTTAGTGTTGTTTGGGTTAGGGTTAACTTTAGGGTTAGGGTTAGGGTTAGGGTTAGGGTTATTGTTAGGGTTAGTGTTGTTTAGGTTAGGGTTAGGTTTGTTAAGGTTAGGGATAGGGTTAGGGTTAGGGTTAATGTTGTTAGGGTTAGGGTTAGGTTTAGGGTTAGGGTTTCTGTTACGGTTAGGGTTTGGGTTAGTGTTAAGGTTATAGTTAAGCTTAAGGTTAGGGTATGTGTTGTTAGGGTTAATGTTAGGGATAGGTTTACGGTTAGGTTTAGAGTTAGGGTTAGTGTTGTTACGGTTAGCGTTAGGTTTAGGGTTAGGATTAGGGTTAGGGAAAGACTTAGGTTTGTTAGAGTTAGGGTTAAGGGTAGGGTTAGGGTTCGATTTAGGGTTAGTCTAGTTAGGTTTAGCATTACGGTTAGCTTTAGTGTTGTTAGGGTTAGTGTTGTTAGTGTTAGGGTTAAGGTTATGGTTAGGGTTAGGGTTAGGTTTAGTGTTAGGGTTAGGTTTGGGTTTAGGTTTAGATTTAGGTTTATGGTTAGGGTTAGGATTAATGTTGTTAGGGTTAGGGTTAGAATTAGGGTTAGGGTTAGGGTTTGGGTTAGGGTTAGGGTAAGTGTTATAAGGGTTAGTGTTAGGGATAGGGTTAGTGTTATCAGGTTTGGGGTTAGCGTTTCGGTTAGGGTTAGTGTTAGGGTTAGGGTTAGGATTAGGGTTAGTGTTGTTAGGGTTAGCGTTAGGTTTAGGATAAGGATTAGGGTTAGGGTTGGGTTTAGTGTTGTTAGGGTTAGGGTTAGGGTTCGGTTTAGGGTTAGTCTACTTAGGTTTAGGGTTAGGGTTTTGTTTAGTGTTGTTAGGGTTAGGGTTAGGGTTAGGGTTAGTGTTGTTAGGGTTAAAGTTATGGTTAGGGTTAGGGTTAGGGTTAGGGTTATTGTTAGGGTTAGGGTTGATTGGGTTAGGGTGAGGGTTAGGCTGACGGTTAGTGTTAGGGTTAGTGTTAGGTTTAGGGTTAGCGTTAGGGTTAGTGTTGTTAGGGTTAGGGTTAGGTTTGTTAGGGTTAGCGTTCGGTTAGGATTAGGCTTGGGTTTAAGTTTAGGGTCCGGGTTAGGGTTAGATTTAGGGTTAGGGTTAGGGTTAGAGTTGGGGTTAGTGTTACGGTTAGGGTTAGGGTTGTTAGTGTTAGGGTTAGGGTTAGGTTTAGGGTTAGGGTTAGATTTAGTGTTAGGGTTAGTGTTGTTTGAGTTAGGGTTAGGTTTGTTAGGGTTAGAGTTAGCGTTAGGGTTAGGGTTAATGTTGTTAGGGTTAGGGTTAGGGTTAGGGTTTGGGTTAGTGTTGTTAGGGTTAGGGTTAGGGTTAGGGTTAGTGTTAGGGTTAGGGTTAGGGTTAGGGTTAGGGTTAATGTTGGTAGAGTTAGGGTTAGGGTTAGGATTGTTAGGGTTAGCGTTAGTGTTAGGGTTGGGATTAGGTTTAGGGTTAGGGTTAGGGTTAGGGTTAGGGTTAGGGTTAGGTTTAGAGTTAGGTTTAGGGTTAGGGTTAGTGTTGTTAGGGTTAATGTTAGGGATAGGTTTACGGTTAGGTTTAGGGTTAGGGTTAGTGTTGTTACGGTTATCGTTAGGTTTAGGGTTAGGATTAGGGTAAGGGATAGGCTTAGGTTTGTTAGAGTTAGGGTTAAGGGTAGGGTTAGGGTTCGGTTTAGGGTTAGTCTAGTTAGGTTTGGCGTTAGGGTTAGCTTTAGTGTTGTTAGGGTTAGGGCTAGTGTTAAGGTTAGGGTTAGTGTTGTTAGGGTTAGGGTTAAGGTTAGGGTTAGGGTTAGGCTTAGGTTTAGTGTTAGGGTTAGGGTTGTTTGGGTTAGGGTTAGGGTTAGGATTAGGGTTAGGGTTAGGGTTAGGCTTAGGGTTAGGTTTAGGATTGTAAGCGGTTAGCGTTAGTCTTAGGGTTAGGGTTAGGGTTAGGGTTAGGGTTAGGTTTAGTGTTCGGTTTAGGTTTAGGTTTAGGTTTAGGTTTAGGGTTACGGTTAGGGTTAGGCTTAATGTTGTTAGGGTTAGGGTTAGAATTAGGGTTAGGGTTATGGTTAGGGTTAGGGTTAGGGTTAGGGTTAGGGTTAGGGTTAGGGTAAGTGTTGTTAGGCTTAGCGTTAGGGATAGGTTTACGGTTAGGTTTAGAGTTAGGTTTAGTGTTGTTACGGTTAGCTTTAGGGTTAGGGTTAGGATTACGGTTAGGGAAAGGCTGAGGTTTGTTAGACTTAGGGTTAAGGGTAGGGTTAGGGTTAATGTTGTTAGGGTTAGGGTTAGGGTTAGGGTTAGTGTTGTTAGGGTTAGGGTTGATTGGATTAGGGTGTGGGTTAGGCTGAGGGTTAGGGTTATGGTTAGTGTTAGGTTTGGGGTTAGCGTTAGGGTTAGCGTTGTTAGGGTTATTGTTAGGTTTGTTAGGGTTAGCGTTGGGTTAGGGTTCGGGTTGGGTTTAAGTTTAGGGTCCGGGTTAGGGTTAGGTTTAGGGTTAGGGTTAGGGTTAGAGTTAGGGTTAGGGTTAGGGTTAGGGTTAGGGTTAGGTTTAGGGTTAGGGTTAGGTTTAGTGTTAGGGTTAGTGTTGTTTGTGTTAGGGTTAGGTTTGTTAGGGTTAGGGTTAGGGTTAGGGTTAATGTTGTTAGGGTTAGGTTAGGGTTAGGGTTAGTGTTAGGGTTAGGGTTTGGGTTAGTGTTGTTAGGGTTAGGGTTAGGGTTAGGGTTAGGGTTAGGGTAAGTGTTGTTAGGGTTAGCGTTAGGGATAGGTTTACGGTTAGGTTTAGAGTTAGGTTTAGTGTTGTTACGGTTAGCGTTAGGGTTAGGGTTAGGATTACGGTTAGGGATAGGCTGAGGTTTGTTAGACTTAGGGTTAAGGGTAGGGTTAGGGTTAATGTTGTTAGGGTTAGGGTTAGGGTTAGGGTTATGGTTAGGGTTTGGTTTGTTAGAGTTGGGGTTAAGTGTAGAGTTAGGGTTCGGTTTAGGGTTAGGGTTAGGGTTAGGGTTAGGGTTAGTGTTGTTAGGGTTAGGGTTGATTGGATTAGGGTGTGGGTTTGGCTGAGGGTTAGGGTTATGGTTAGTGTTAGGTTTGGGGTTAGCGTTAGGGTTAGCGTTGTTAGGGTTATGGTTAGGTTTGTTAGGGTTAGCGGCGGGTTAGGGTTGGGGTTGGGTTTAAGTTTAGGGTCCGGGTTAGGGTTAGGTTTAGGGTTAGTGTTAGGGTTAGAGTTAGGGTTAGGGTTAGGGTTAGGGTTAGGGTTAGGGTTAGGGTTAGGGTTAGGGTTCTTAGGTTTAGGGTTAAGGTTAGGTTTAGGGTTAGGGTTAGGTTTAGTGTTAGGGTTAGTGTTGTTTGTGTTAGGGTTAGGTTTGTTAGGGTTAGGGTTAGGGTTAGGGTTAATGTTGTTAGGGTTAGGTTAGGGTTAGGGTTAGGGTTAGGGTTAGGGTTAGGATTTGGGTTAGTGTTGTTAGGGTTAGGGTTAGGGTTAGGGTTAGTGTTAGGGTTAGGGTTAGTTTTTTTAGGGTTAGGGTTAGCGTTAGGGTTAGGGTTAGGGTTAGGGCTAGGTTAAGTGTTGTTAGGTTTAATGTTAGAGATAGGTTTACGGTTAGGTTTAGGGTTAGTGTTGTTACGGTTAGCGTTAGGTTTAGGGTTAGGATTACGGTAAGGGATAGGCTTAGGTTTGTTAGAGTTTGCGTTAAGCGTAGGGTTAGGGTTCGGTTTAGGGTTAGTCTAGTTTGGTTTAGCGTTAGGGTTAGCTTTAGTGTTGTTAGGGTTAGGGTTAGGGTTTGTGTTGTTAGGGTTAGGGTTAAGGTTAGGGTTAGGGTTAGGCTTAGGTTTAGTGTTAGGGTTAGGGTTGTTTGGGTTAGTGTTACGGTTAGGGTTAGGGTTTGGGTTAGGGTTAGAGTTATGATTGTAAGCGGTTAGCGTTAGGGTTAGGGTTAGGGTTAAGTTTAGGGTTAGGTTTAGGTTTAGGTTTAGGTTTAGGGTTACGGTTAGGGTTAGGGTTAATGTTGTTAGGGTTAGGGTTAGAATTGGGGTTAGGGTTAGGGTTAGGGCTAGGTTAGGGTTAGTGTTAGTGTTAGGGTTAGGGTTATTAGGGTTAGGGTTAGGCTTAGGGTAGTGTTAGGGTTAGGGTTAGGGTTAGGGTTAGTGTTAGGGTTAGGGTTAGGGTTAGCGTTACGGTTACGGTTAGGTTTAGGGTTAGGGTAGTGTTGTTAGGGTTAGCGTTAGGTTTAGGATTAGGGTTAGGGTTAGGGTGAGGGTTTGGTTTTTTAGAGTTGGGGTTAAGTGTAGGGTTAGGGTTCGCTTTAGGGTTAGTCTAGTTAGGTTTAGGGGTAGGGTTAGGTTTAGTGTTGTTAGGGTAAAGGTTAGCGTTATGGTTAATGTTGTTAGGGTTAGGGTTAAGGTTAGGGTTAGGGTTAGGGTTAGGGTTAGTGTTAGCGTTAGGTTTGATTGGGTTAGGGTTAGGGTTACGCTGAGGGTTAGGCTTAGGGTTAGTGTTGGGGTTAGTGTTAGCGTTAGGGTTCGTGTTGTTAGGGTTAGGGTTAGGTTTGTTAGGGTTAGCGTTAGGGTTTGGGTTAGGGTTATGGTTGGGTTTAAATTTAGGGTACGGGTTAGAGTTAGGTTTAGGGTTAGGTGTAGGGTTAGGGCTAGGGTTAGGTTTAAGGTTAGGGTTAGGTTTGTTAGGGTTAGGGTTAGGGTTAACGTTAGGCTTAATGTTGTTAGGGTTAGGGTTAGGTTAGGGTTCGGGTTAGAGTTAGGGTTAGGTTTAGGGTTAGGGTTACGGTTACGGTTAGGGTTTGGGTTAGTGTTAAGGTTATGGTTAGAGTTAGGGTTAGGGTTAGGGTTAGGGTTACTGTTAGGGTTAGGGTTATGGTTGGGTTTAAATTTAGGGTACGGGTTAGAGTTAGGTTTAGTGTTAGGTGTAGGGTTAGGGCTAGGGTTAGGTTTAGGGTTAGGGTTAGGTTTGTTAGGGTTAGGGTTAGGGTTAAGGTTAGGGTTAATGTTGTTAGGGTTAGGCTTAGGTTAGAGTTCGGGTTAGAGTTAGGGTTGGGTTTAGGTTTAATGTTGTTAGGATTAGGGTTAGGGTTAGGGTTATGGTTAGGGTTAGGTTTAGGGTTAGGGTTAGGGTTAGTGTTGTTAGGGTTAGGTTTCGGGTTAGGGTCAAAGTTAGTGTTTGGTTTAAGGTTAGGTTTAGTGTTAGTGTTAGGCTTTGGGTTAGGCTTAGGGTAGTGTTAGGGTTAGGGTTAGGCATAGGGTTAGGGTTAGGGTTAGGGTTAGTGTTGTTAGGGTTAGCGTTAGGTTTAGGATAAGGGTTAGGGTTGGGGTTTGGTTTGTTAGAGTTGGGGTTAAGTGTAGGGTTAGGGTTCGGTTTAGGGTTAGGTTTAGGTTTACGATTATGGTTAGGGTTAGGATTAATGTTGTTAGGGTTAGGGTTAGAATTAGGGTTATGGTTAGGGTTTGGGTTAGGTTTAGGGTAAGTGTTGTTAGGGTTAGTTTTAGGGATAGGGTTAGTGTTATTAGGTTTGGGGTTAGGGTTTCGGTTAGGGTTAGGGTTAGGGTTAGGGTTAGGGTCAGGGTTAGGGTTAGGGTTAGTGTTGTTAGGGTTAGCGTTAGGTTTAGGATAAGTGTTAGGGTTAGGGTTGGGGTTTGGTTTGTTAGAGTTGGGGTTAAGTGTAGGGTTAGGGTTCGGTTTAGGGTTAGTCTAGTTAGGTTTAGGGTTATGGTTAGGTTTAGTGTTGTTAGGGTTAGTGTTAGGTTTCGGTTTAGGGTTAGTCTAGTTAGGTTTAGGGTTAGGGTTAGGTTTAGTGTTGTTAGGGTTAGGGTTAGCGTTAGGGTTAGGGTTAGTGTTGTTAGGGTTAAAGTTATGGTTAGGGTTAGGGTTAGGGTTAGGGTTATTATTAGGGTTAGGGTTGATTGGGTTAGGGTGAGGGTTAGGCTGAGGGTTAGTGTTAGTGTTAGGGTTAGGGTTAGGGTTAGGGTTAGGGTTAATGTTGGTAGGGTTAGGGTTAGGGTTAGGATTGTTAGGGTTAGCGTTAGGGTTAGGGTTGGGATTAGGTTTAAGATTAGGGTTAGGGTTAGGGTTAGGGTTAGAGTCAGGTTTAGAGTTAGGGTTAGGGTTAGGGTTAGTGTTGTTAGGGTTAATGTTAGGGATAGGTTTACGGTTAGGTTTAGGGTTAGGGTTAGTGTTGTTACGGTTATCGTTAGGTTTAGGGTTAGGATTAGGGTAAAGGATAGGCTTAGGTTTGTTAGAGTTAGGGTTAAGGGTAGGGTTAGGGTTCGGTTTAGGGTTAGTCTAGTTAGGTTTGGCGTTAGGGTTAGCTTTTGTGTTGTTAGGGTTAGGGCTAGTGTTAAAGTGAGGGTTAGTGTTGTTAGGGTTAGGGTTAAGGTTAGGGTTAGGGTTAGGCTTAGGTTTAGTGTTAGGGTTAGGGTTGTTTGGATTAGGGTTAGGGTTAGGATTAGGGTTAGGGTTAGTGTTAGGGTTAGGGTTAGGGTTAGGATTGTAAGCGGTTAGCGTTAGGCTTAGGGTTAGGGTTAGGGTTAGGGTTAGTGTTAGGGTTAGGGTTAGGTTTAGGGTTAGGTTTAGGTTTAGGTTTAGGTTTAGGTTTAGGGTTACGGTTAGGGTTAGGGTTAATGTTGTTAGGGTTAGGGTTAGAATTAGGGTTAGGGTTATGGTTAGGGTTAGGGTTAGGGTTAGGGTTAGGGTAAGTGTTGTTAGGGTTAGCGTTAGGGATAGGTTTACGGTTAGGTTTAGAGTTAGGTTTAGTGTTGTTACGGTTAGCGTTAGGGTTAGGGTTAGGATTACGGTTAGGGATAGGCTGAGGTTTGTTAGACTTAGGGTTAAGGGTAGGGTTAGGGTTAATGCTGTTAGGGTTAGGGTTAGGGTTAGGGTTAGGGTTAAGGTTTGGTTTGTTAGAGTTGGGGTTAAGTGTAGAGTTAGGGTTCGGTTTAGGGTTAGGGTTAGGGTTATGGTTAGGGTTAGGGTTAGGGTTAGTGTTGTTAGGGTTAGGGTTGATTGGATTAGGGTGTGGGTTAGGCTGAGGGTTAGGTTTATGGTTAGTGTTAGGTTTGGGGTTAGCGTTACGGTTAGCGTTGTTAGGGTTCTGGTTAGGTTTGTTAGGGTTAGCGTTGGGTTAGGGTTCGGGTTGGGTTTAAGTTTAGGGTCCGGCTTAGGGTTAGGTTTAGGGTTAGGGTTAGGGTTAGAGTTAGGGTTAGGGTTAGGGTTAGGGTTACGGTTAGGGTTAGGGTTAGGTTTAGGGTTAAGGTTAGGTTTAGTGTTAGGGTTAGTGTTGTTTGTGTTAGGGTTAGGTTTGTTAGGGTTAGGGTTACGGTTAGGGTTAATGTTGTTAGGGTTAGGTTAGGGTTAGGGTTAGGGTTAGGGTTAGGGTTAGGGTTTGGGTTAGTGTTGTTAGGGTTAGGTTTAGGGTTAGGGTTAGTGTTAGGGTTAGGGTTAGGGTTAGTGTTGTTAGGGTTAGGGTTAGCGTTAGGGTTAGGGTTAGGGTTAGGGTTAATGTTAGGTTTAGTGTAAGTGTTGTTTGGTTTAAAGTTAGAGATAGGTTTACGGTTAGGTTTAGGGTTAGTGTTGTTACGGTTAGCGTTAGGTTTAGGGTTAGGATTACGGTAAGGGATAGGCTTAGGTTTGTTAGAGTTAGGGTTAAGAGTAGGGTTAGGGTTCGGTTTAGGGTTAGTCTAGTTTGGTTTAGCGTTAGGGTTAGCTTTAGTGTTGTTAGGGTTAGGGTTAGGGTTTGTGTTGTTAGGGTTAGGGTTAAGGTTAGGGTTAGGGTTAGGCTTAGGTTTAGTGTTAGGGTTAGGGTTGTTTGGGTTAAAGTTAGGGTTAGAGTTAGGGTTTGGGTTAGGTTTAGGGTTATGATTGTAAGCGGTTAGCGTAAGGGTTAGGGTTAGGGTTAAGTTTAGGGTTAGGTTTAGGTTTAGGTTTAGGTGTAGGGTTAGGGTTAGAATTGGGGTTAAGGTTAGGGTTAGGGTTAGGGTTAGTGTTAGTGTTAGGGTTTGGGTTATTAGGGTTAGGGTTAGGTTTAGGGTAGTGTTAGGGTTAAGGTTAGGGTTAGGGTTAAAGTTAGGGTTAGGGTTAGGGTTAGCGTTACGGTTACGGTTAGCTTTAGGGTTAGGGTAGTGTTGTTAGGGTTAGCGTTAGGTTTAGAATTAGTGTTAGGGTTAGGGTTAATGTTGTTAGGGTTAGGCTTAGGTTAGGGTTCGGGTTAGAGTTAGGGTTGGGTTTAGGTTTAATGTTGTTAGGATTAGGGTTAGGGTTAGGGTTATGGTTAGGGTTAGGTTTAGGTTTAGGGTTAGGGTTAGGGTTAGTATTGTTAGGGTTAGGTTTCGGGTTAGGGTTAAAGTTAGTGTTTGGTTTAAGGTTAGGTTTAGTGTTAGTGTTAGGCTTTGGGTTAGGCTTAGGGTAGTGTTAGGGTTAGGGTTAGGCATAGGGTTAGTGTTAGACTTAGTTTTAGGGTTACCGTTAGGGTTAGTTTTGTTAGTTTTAGGGTTAGGGTTAGTGTTAGGGTTAGTGTTGTTAGGGTTAGGGTTACGGTTAGGGTTAGTGTTAGGGTTAGTGTTAGGGTTAGTGTTGTTTGGGTTAGGGTTAGGGTTAGGCTTAGGGCTAGGTTTAGGGTTATTGTTAGGGTTAGGGTTAGTGTTGTTAGGGTTAGTGTTAGGTTTATGGTTAGGGTTAGGGTTAGGGTTAGGGTTAGGGTTAATGTTGTTAGGGTTAGGGTAAGCTTAGGGTTTGGATTAGGGTTAGGATTAATGTTGTTAGGGTTACGGTTAGGGTTAGGGTTAGGGTTAGAAGTAGTGTGGTTAGGGTTAGGGTTATGTTAGGGTTAGGGTTAGGGTTGGGTCCCGGTTAGGTTTAGAGTTTGTATTATGGTTAGGGTTAAGGTTAGGGTTAAAGTTAGTGTTAGGGTTAGAGTTGTACGGGTTAGGGTTATCGTTAGGGTTAGGGTTAGTGTTGTTATTGTTAGGCTTAGGGTTTGTGTTGGTAAGGTTAGGGTTAGGGTTAGTCTTAGGGTTAGGATTAGTGTTAGGGTTAGGGTTAGTGTTAGGGTTAGGGTTAGGGTTAGGGTTAGGGTTAGGGTTAGGGTTAGGGTTATGGTTAGGGTTAGTGTTGTTAGGGTTAGTGTTATTGTTAGGCTTAAGGTTAGGCTTAAGGTAGGATTAGGGTTAGGGTTAGGCATAGCGTTAGTTTTAGAGTTAGGGTTAGGTTTAATGCTAAGTTTAGTGTTGGTAGGGTTAGAGTTAGGGTAAGAGTTAGGGTTAGGGTTATGGTTAGGGTTAGGGTTAGGTTTAGCTTTAGGTTTATGTTTAGGGTTACGGTTAGGATTAGGGTTAGTTTTGTTAGGGTTAGGGTTAGGTTTATGATTAGGGTTAGCTTTAGGGTTAGGGTAAGTGTTGTTAGGGATAGTGTTAGGAATAGGGTTACGGTTAGATTTAGTGTTAGGATTAGTGTTGTTAGTGGTAGCGTTAGGATTAGGGTTAGGTGTAGGGTTAGGTTTGTTAGATTTAGGGTTAGGGTTAGGGTTAGGGTTAGGGTTAGGGTTAGGGTTAGGGTTAGGGTTAGGGATAGTGTTGTTAGGGTTAGTGTTAGGCTTAGTGTCTGAGTTAGGGTTAGGGTTAGGTTAGGGTTAGGCTTAGGCTTAGCGTTAGGTTTAGGGTTAGGCTTAGCGTTAGGGTTAGGGTTAGTGTTAGGATTGTTAGGGTTAGGGTTAGGGTTAAGTTTAGGGTTAGGGTTAGGATTAGGGTTAGGGTTAGGGTCGGGGTTAGGGTTGTTAGGGTTAGGGTTAAGGTTAGGGTTAGGGTTAGGGTTAGGGTTAGTGTTAGTGTGGATAGGGTTAGGGTTAGGTTTGTTAGTGTTAGCCTTCGTGTTAGGGCTAGCGTTGGGTTTAAGGTTCGAGTTCGGGTTAGGTTTAGTGTTAGGGTTAGGGTTAGGGTTATGGTTATGGTAAGGGTTGGGGTTTTAGATTAGGGTTAGTCTAGGTCGTGTAAAAGCATCGAGTGCTCAAACGAACTACCGCTAACCCTCACACATTAAACCTAAACCTAACACTAACCCTAACACTAACCCTAACCCAAACCCTAACCCTAACCCTAAACCTAACCCTAACCCTAACCCTAACATTAATCCTAACCCTAACCCTAACCCTAACACTAACCTTAATCCTAACCCTAACCCTAACACTAAAAACACTAACCCTAACACTAAACCTAACCCTAACCATAACACTAACCCTAAACATTAAACCTAACCCTAACACTAACCCTAAAGCCTAACCCTAAACCTAACCCTAACACCAACCCCAATCCTTATCCTAAATTTAACCCTAAACCTAAGCCTAAACCTAACCCTAACCCTAACCCTAACCCTAAACCTAACCCTAACCCTAACCCCAACCCCAACCCTTATCCTAAATTTAACCCTAAACCTAAGCCTAAACCTAACAACCATAACCATAACCCTAATCCTAACCCTAACCTAACCCTAACTATAACACTAACCCTAACCCTAACCCTAACCCTAACAACACTAAACCTAACCCTAACACTAAGCCTAAACCTTAGCCTAAAACTAACCCTAACCCTAACCGTAACCCTAATCCTAAACCTAACCCTAACCCTAACCCTAGCCCTAACCCTGACCATAAACGTACAACACTAAACCTAACCCTAACCCTAAAGCTAAACTTAACCCTAACCCTAACAACATTAACCTTAACACTAACCCTAACTCTAACCCTACCAACAATAACCTTAACCGTAACCCTAACCCTAACCCTAACCCTAACATTAACGCTAACAACCCTAACCCTAACCCCAACCCCAACCCTTATCCTAAATTTAACCCTAAACCTAAGCCTAAACCTAACAACCATAACCATAACCCTAATCCTAACCCTAACCTAACCCTAACTATAACACTAACCCTAACCCTAACCCTAACAACACTAAACCTAACACTAACACTAAGCCTAAACCTTAGCCTAAAACTAACCCTAACCCTAACCGTAACCCTAATCCTAAACCTAACCCTAACCCTAACCCTAGCCCTAACCCTGACCATAAACGTACAACACTAAACCTAACCCTAACCCTAAAGCTAAACTTAACCCTAACCCTAACGACATTAAACTTAACCCTAACGCTAACCCTATCCGTAACACTAACCCTAACCCTAACAACACTAGTCCTAACCCTAACCCTAACCCTAACCCTAACCCTAACAACCCTAACCCTAACCCTAACCCCAACCCTAACCCTAACATTAACGCTAACAACCCTAACCCTAACCCTAACCCTAACCCTAACCCTAGCCCTAGCCCTAGCCGTATCCCTAACCCTAACCCTAACCCTAACCCTAACCCTAACCCTAACCCTAACCCTAACAACACTAAACCTAACCCTAACCCTATACCTAACCTTAACACAAACCCTAACAACATTAATCCTAACGCTAACCCTAACCCTAACCAACCTAACCCTAACAACATTAACCGTAACCCTAAATCTAACCCTAACCCTAACTCTGACGATCCTAACCCTAACCCTAACCCTAACCCTAAACCTAACCCTAACTCTAACCCTAACACTAACAACACTAACCCTAACCCTAACCTTAATCCTAGCCATAACCCTAACCCTAACAACACTAAACCTATCCCTTATAACACTAACCCTAACCCTAACCCTAACCCAAACAACACTAACCCTAACCCTAACCCTAATCCTAACAACCCTAACCCTAACCCTAACCCTAACAACACTAACCCTAACCCTAACGCAAACTCTAACAGTAACACTAACCTTAACCCTAACAACACTAGTCCTAACCGTAACCCTAACCCTAAACCTAACAACCCTAACCCTAACCGTAACCCTAACACTAACCCTAACCCTAACCCTAACCATGACCCTAACCCTAACCCTAACAAACCTACCCCTAACCCTAACCCTAACCCTAAATCTAACAGCACTAACACTAACCCGACCCTAACCCTAAACCTAACCCATACCCTAATCCTAAACCTAAACCTGACCCTAAATCTAACCCTAACCCTAACCCTAACAACACTAACCCTAACACTAAGCCTAACTCTAACAACACTAACCCTAACCCTAATCCTAACCCTAAGCCTAACGCTAACAACACTAAACCTAACCCTAAACCTAACCCAAACCCTAACCCTAACAAGCCTAACCCAAAACCTAGGCCTAACCCTAAACCTAACCCTAACTCTAACCCTAACACTAACCCCAACCGTAACCCTAACCCTAACCCTAACCCAAACAACACTAACCCTAACCCTAACCCTAATCCTAACAAACCTAACACGCACCCTAACCCTAACCCTAACCCTAACCCTAACAACACTAACCCTAACCCTAACGCAAACTCTAACCGTAACACTAACCCTAACCCTAACAACACTAGTCCTAACCGTAACCCTAACCCTAACCCTAACCCTAACCCTAACCCTAACAAACCTACCCCTAACCCTAACAAACCTACCCCTAACCCTAACCCTAACCCTAACCCTAACCCTAACAGCACTAACACTAAACCTAACCGATACCCTCATCCTAAACCTAAACCTGACTCTAAATCTAACCCTAACCCTAACCTTAACAACACTAACCCTAACCCTAACCCTAACTCTAACAACACTAACCCTAACCCTAACTTAAACCCTTACCCTAACGCTAACAACACTAAACCTAACCCTAAACCTAACCCAAACCCTAACCCTAACAAGCCTATCCCTAAACCAAGGCCTAACCTTAAACATAACCCTAACCCTAAACCTAACACTAACCCCAACCGTAACACTAACCCTAACCCTAACAACACTAACCCTAACCCTAACCCTAACCCTAAACCTAACCCTAACCCGAACTCTAACAATCCTAACCCTAACCCTAACTGTAACCCTAACCCTAACACTAACCCTGACCCTAACAACCCGAACCCTAACGCTAACGCTAACCCTAACCGTAACACTAACCCTAACCCTAATAACACTAGTCCTAACCCTAACCCTAACCCTAACCCTAACCCTAACCGTAACCCTAACACTAACCCTAACCCTAACCCTAACCCTAACCCAAACAACCACAACCCTAACCCTAACACTAACCCTAACAACCCTAACCCAAACCCTAAGCCTAAACCTAATCCTAACCCTAACCCTAATCCTAAACCAAACCCTAAACCTAACCCTAACACTCACCCTAACACTAACCCTAGCCCTGACACTAACCCTAAAAACACTAACCCTAACCCTAACCCTAACCCTAAAAATCCTAACCCTAACCCTAACCGTAACACTAACCCTAACACTAACCCTGACCCTAACAACACTAACCCTAACCCTAACGCTAACCCTAACCGTATCACTAATCCTAACCCTAACAACACTAGTCGTAACCCTAACCCTAACCCTAACAACACTAACCCTAGCCCTAACCGAAACCCTAACAACGGCAAACCTAACCCTAACCCTAACCCTAACCCTAACCCTAACCCTAAAAATCCTAACCCTTACCCTAACCCTAACCCTAACCCTAACCCTAACAACACGAACCCTAACGCTAACGCTAACGCTAACCCTAACCGTAACACTAACCCTAACCCTAATAACACTAGTCCTAACCCTAACCCTAACCCTAACCCAAACAAGCCCAACCCTAACCCTAACACTAACCCTAACAACCCTAACCCAAACCCTAACCCTAAACCTAATCCTAACCCTAAACCTAATCCTAAACCTAACCCTAAACCTAACCCTAACACTAACCCTAACACTAACCCTAGCCCTAACACTAACCCTAAAAACACTAACCCGAACCTTAACCATGACCCTAACAATCCTAACCCTAATCCTAACCCTAAAAACACTAACACTAACCCTAACACTAACCTTAAACCTAACCCTAACCCTAACCCTAACTCTAAACCTAACCCTAACCCTAGCCCTAACCCTAACCTTAAACCTAACCCTAACCCTAATCCTGACCCTAACCCTAACCCTAACCTTAACCCTAACAATCCTAACCCTTATCCTAACCCTAACCCTATCCCTAACCCTAACCCTTAAAACACTAACACTAATCCTAACACTAACCTTAAACCTAACCCTAACCATATCCACACTAACCCTAACCCTAATCCTAACCCTAACTCTAAACCTAACCCTAATCCTAACCCTCACCCTAACCCTAACACTAACCCTAACCATAACCCTATCCCTAACCCTAACCCTAAAAACACTAACACTAACCCTAACCCTAAACTTAACCCTAACCATAACCACACTAACCATAACCCTAACGCTAACCACACTAACCATAACTCCAACCCTAACCCTAACTCTAACAACACTAACACTAACCCTAACCGAAACCCTAACCGTAACACTAACCATAACAACACTAATCCTAACCCTAACGCTAACAACACTAAACCTAACCCTAAACCCAACCCAACCCTAACCCTAACAAGCCTAACCCTAAACCTAATCATAACCCTAATCCCACCCCTAACCCTAACTCTAACCCTAACCCTAACGCTAAAACTAACCCTAACCCTGACAACACTAGCCCTAACACTAACCCTAACCCTAACCGTAACCCTAACCCTAAAAACAATAAACCTAACCCTAAACCTAAACCTAACCCTACCAACACTAACCCTAACAACCCTAACAACACTAACCCTAACCCTAACAACACTAACCCTAGCCCTAACCGAAACCCTAACAACGGTAAACCTAACACTAACCCTAATAATACTAACCCTAACCTTAACCCTAACCCTGACCCTAACAAACCTAACCCTAAGCGTAACCCTAATCTTAACACTAACCCTAAAATTTAACCCTAACCCTAACCCTAACCCTAACCCTAATCCTAACCCTAACCCTAACCCTAACGCTAACCCTAACCCTAACAACACTAACCGTAACCGTTACACTAAGCCTAACCCTAACAATCCTAACCCTAACCCTAACCGTAACACTAACCCTAACACTAACCCTGACCCTAACAACACTAACACTAACCCTAACGCTAACCCTAACCGTATCACTAATCCTAACCCTATCAACACTAGTCGTAACCCTAACCCTAACCCTAACAAAACTAACCCTAGCCCTAACCGAAACCCTAACAACGGTAAACCTGACCCTAACCCTAACCCAAACCCTAACAACACTAACCCTAGCCCTAACCCTAACCCTAACCCTAATAATACTAACCCTAACCTGAACCCTAACCCTAACCCTAACAACCCTAACCCTAAGCGTAACCCTAATCTTAACACTAACCCTAAAATTTAACCCTCACCCTAACCTTAACCCTAACCCTAACAACCCTAACCCTAACAACACTAACCGTAACCGTTTCACTAAGCCTAACCCTAACAATCCTAACTCTAACCCTAACCGTAACACTATCCCTAACACTAACCCTGACCCTAACGCTAACCCTAACCGTATCACTAATCCTAACCCTAACAACACTAGTCGTAACCCTAACCCTAACCCTAACCCAAACAACCCTGACCCAAACAACCATAACCCTAACCCAAACGCTAACCCTAACCCTAACAACGCTAACCCGAACCCTAACCCTAACCCTAAACCTAGCCCTAACCCTAAATCTAAGCACACTAACCCGAACCCTTACCCTAACACTAACAACCCTAACCATTATCCTAACCCTATCCCTATCCCTAACCCTAACCCTAAAAACACTAACACTAACCCTAACACTAACCTTAAACCTAACCCTAACCATAACCACGCAAACCCTAACCTTAACACTAACCCTAACAACCCTAACCCAAACCCCAACCCTAAACCTAACTCTTAACCTAACCCTAACCCTAACCCTAACCCTAACGCTAAAAACACTAACCCTAACCCTAACCCTAACCCTAACCCTAAACCTAACTCTTACCCTAACCCTAACCCTAACCCTAACCCTAAACCCAACTCTTACCCTAACCCTAACCCTAACCCTAACCCTAATCCTAACGCTAAAAACACTAACACTACCCCTAACCCTAGCCCTAACCCTAACCATATCCACACTAACCATGACCCTAACCCTAACCCTAACAAAACTAACCCTAGCCCTAACCGAAACCCTAACAACGGTAAACCTGACCCTAACCCTAACCCAAACCCTAACAACACTAACCCTAGCCCTAACCCTAACCCTAACCCTAATAACACTACCCCTAACCCTAGCCCTAACCCTAACCATATCCACACTAACCATGACCCTAACCCTAACCACATTAACCATAACTCTAACCCTAACCCTAACCTTACAACCCTAACCTTGACCACACTAACCCTAACCCTAACCCTAACCCTAACCCTAACCCTAACAACACTAACCCTAACTCTAACAACACTAACCGTAACCCTAACCCTAACACTAACCCTAAGCCTAACACTAACACTAACCCTAACAGTAACCCTAACGCTAACAACACTAAACCTAACCCTAATCCTAACCCTAAGCCTAACGCTAACAACACTAAACCTAACCCAAAACCTAACCGAATAAATAACCCTAACAACACTAACCCTTAACCTAACCCTAACCCTAGCCCTATTAACACTAACCCTAAGCCTAACCTTAACCCTATGACTTACAACCTTAACCCTAAACCTAACCCTAACGCTAACCACACTAACCATAACAACACTAAACCTAACCCTAACCCTAACCCTAACCCTAACCCTAACCCTATCACTAACCCTAAACCTAACCCTAAGCATAACCACACTAAACATAACCCTAACACTAACCCTAACAACCCTAACCCTCACCCTAACCCTAACCCTAACACTAAGCCTGACCGTAACCCTAACACTAACCCTAACCCTAACAACACTAACCCTAGCCCTAACCCTAAACATAACCACACTAACCCTAACCCTATCCCTAACCCTAGTCCTAACCCTAACCCCAACCCTAACCCTAACCCTAAAAACACTAACACTAACCCTAAACCTAAACCTAACAAAACTAACCCTAACCCTAACCATAACCCTAGCCTTAACCCTAACCCTAACAACACTAACCCTAACCCTACCCCTACCCCTAACAACACTAACCTTATCCCTAACCCTAACAACACTAACCCTAACCCTTACCCTAACCCTTACCCTAACACTAACCCTAACAATACTAACCCTAACCCTAACCCTAACCCTAACCCTAACAACACTAACCCTAACCCTAACAACACTAACCCTAACCCTACCCCTACCCCTAACAACACTAACCCTATCCCTAACCCTAACAACACTAACCCTAACCCTAACCCTAACCCTTACCCTAACATTAACCCTAACAATACTAACCCTATCCCTAACCCTAACCCTAACCCTAACAACACTAACCCTAACCCTAACCCTAACCCTAACCCTAACCCTAACAACACTAACCCTAACCCTAACCCTAACAACACTAACCCTAACCCTAACCCTAACGCTAACAACACTAACCATAACCCTAACCCTAACAACAATAACCCTAAACCTAACCCTCACAGCCTAACCCTAACCCTCACCCTAACCCTAGCCCTAACAACACTAACCATAACCCTAACTCTACCAACACTAACCCTAACCCTAACTCTAACAACCCTATCCCTAAACCTTAACCCTGACCCTAACCCTAAGCCTAGAACCCTAACCCTAACAACACTAACTCTAACCCTAGCCCTAACCCTAACCCTAACAACACTAACCCTAACACTAACCTTAAAAACATTAACCGTAACCCTAACCCTAACCCTAACCCTAACCCTAACCCTAATCCTAACCCTAACCCTAACTCTAACAACCCTAACCCTAACCCTTACCCTAATCCTAACCCTAAACCAAACAACACTAATCCTAACCCTAACCCTAACAACCCTAACCCTAACCCTAACCATAACCCTAACCATAACAACCCTAAACCTAACCCTAACCCTAAACTTAACTCTAACACTAACCCTTACCCTAACAACACTAACCCTAACCCTAACTTTAAACCTAACAACACTAACCCTAACCCTAACAACACTAACCCTAACCCTAACCCTAAACCTAACCCTAACAACCCTAACCCTGACCCTAACCCTAACCCTAACCCTAATCCTAACCCTAGCCCTAACTCTAACAACCCTAACCCTAACCCTTACCCTAATCCTAACCCTAACCCTAACCCTAACCCTAACCCTAACCCTAACCCTAACCCTAACCCTAACCCTAACCCTAAACCAAACAACACTAATCCTAACCCTAACCCTAACCATAACCCTAACCATAACAACACTAACCCTAACCCTAACCTTAAACCTAACAACACTAACCCTAACCCTAACAACACTAACCCTAACCCTAACCCTAAACCTAACCCTAACAACCCTAACCCTGACCCTAACCCTAACCCTAACTCTAACCCTAACAATAATAACCCTAATCCTAACCCTAACCCTAACCACACTAACCCTAACCCTAACCCTAAACCTAAACCTAACCGTAACCCTAACCACACTAACCCTAACCCTAACCCTAACCCTAACCGTAACCCTATCAACACTAACCCTAACCCTAACCCTAACAACCCTAACCCTAATTCTAACCCTAACCCTAACAACACTAACCCTAACCCTAACAATACTAACCCTAACCCTAACCCTAACCCTAAGAACACTACCCCTAACCTTAACCCTAACAACACTAACCCTAACACTAACCTTAAAAACATTAACCGTAACCCTAACCCTAACCCTAATCCTAACCCTAACCCTAACTCTAACAACCCTAACCCTAACCCTAACCCTAATCCTAACCCTAAACCAAACAACACTAACCCTAACCCTAACCCTAACAACCCTAACCCTAACCATAACCATAACCCTAACCATAACAACCCTAAACCTAACCCTAACCCTAACCTTAAACCTAACAACACTAACCCTAACCCTAACAACACTAACCCTAACCCTAACCCTAACAACCCTAACCCTAACCCTAACCCTAACCCTAACCCTAACTCTAACCCTAACAATAATAACCCTAACCCTAACAACACTAACCCTAACCCTAACCCTAACCCTAAACCTAACCGTAACCCTAACCACACTAACCCTAACCCTAACCCTAACCCTAACCGTAACCCTATCAACACTAACCCTAACCCTAACCCTAACAACCCTAACCCTAACTCTAACCCTAACCCTAACAACACTAACCCTAACCCTAACCCTAACCCTAACAACACTACCCCTAACCCTAACCCTAACAACACTAACCCTAACCCTAACCTTAACCCTAACCACCCTAACTCTATCCCTAACCCTTACAATCCTAACTCTAAACCTAACCCTAACCCTAACCACGCTAACCCTAACCCTCACAACACTAACCCTAACCCTAACCGAAACCCTAACCCTAACCCTAACAACACTAACCCTAACCCTAACCCTAACCCTAACAATAACAACACTAACCGTAACCCTAACCCTAACAACACAAACCCTAATGTTAACGCTAACAACCCTAACCCTAACCCTAACCCTAACCCTAACAACACTACTAGTGTTACCAGTTCGTCTTTTGAAAGGCGTACTGGTAACCGCATGCAAACACAGATTGCGTAGGACTTACCTCGCCCTCAAACCCTATAACGACCCGGGTGGGTAGATAAGGGCTGATACACCCCCACCCCACCCCACACCCACCCCACACACACACACACTTGCCGAATAAGTTAGGGGAAATTCCAGCTTACATATGTAGATGTATCTCTTTTCT
>OZ024746.1:61678534-61721034 GCA_964016885.1 Eledone cirrhosa | reverse complement strand
TCACATAAACATACACATGCACACACAATCGTACACACATACGCATACAAACATACAAATATACAGATTCAGACACACATATATACACACACACAAATATACACATACAAACACGCACAAACACATACACACACAACATACACATACAAACACACACATGCATACACGCATATGCACATATATATGTGTGTGTATCTATCTATATATATGTGTGTATGTGTGTGTAAACATGTTTGTATATACATATATATATATATATACACACACACATATATATATGCGTGTGTGTGTGTTTAAACATGTTTGTATATATATGTACATATATGTATGTGTGTGTGTGTCACTTGAGTGTGTATAATATACGTGTTAGGGCGCCATTACTATCTTATCGCGAATTTGAGCTCAGAACACAAAGACTCGGAACAGGTATCTCAAAGCATCTTGTCCGACGCTCTACCAATTCCACGAAATCGCCTTTTGTAGACTGATACTTTATTTGTCGATCCCGAAATCATGAAATGCCAAATTTACGTCAACAAGATTTGAACTCAGAGTGCAAAGAGCCTGAACAGAACTTCAAAGTATTTAATACTAGCAACGGAGCCCGGTTGCACCGGGGGCCACTTTTTATTAAGTTAATAATTTGAAAAATATTATTGAAACTTTATTATAAAGAAGCAGTATCAGGGAAAAAAATAGAAATATGCACTTGGGGCTGGACGGCGTACAATGAGAAGTGGAGCGACGTGAAAAGCGTTGAGAGACGTTGAGTGGCGACGGAAGAGGAATGGCGGAAGCTTCAAAGGTGTTGTTGCAGTGCTTCTTTGTAGACAACGTTCCTGGTATTACCCGGATTACCACAAATGTAGAGTGTGTGGACTGCTGACGCATGAGCACCCGACGTATAGTTGACCGTGGGTAAATACCTGCTGTGTCAGATTTAGGCCAACTACTTGCAGCAACTGTCCCTGTGCCTTGTTGATACATACTCATTGCAAAGCAGAGTTTTACGGGAAACTGCCGTCTCGTAAAATCAAATGGGACGTCAGAGGGATTGTTGATTGTTGAGGAATTCAATCGGATAGTTGACGGCGTAGTCCGCGTTTTTGTTGGTGTCAATTGACTTGAAGGAGACTTCACCTCCTGGAATCTGATCAAGCAAGTGTTGATTCATTGCGTCAACGGTGGCATTATATAGCTCTCCCTTGCAGCCAGTTGTGATCAAGGAATCGTGCTTCGAGGTCTGGGAAAACAGATGACATTAATTCCTCTATGCTTGATACAAAGTTTCCAAACGGCAGACGGATGTGCTGTTCATCGATTCCAGGTGTAGTTCCATTACCAACTTCCAGTAGCTGTTTTGAGAAATCTTCAGATTCTGCGTCGCCATGCACATGCACTCTCATGTTAGTAGTCAGGTTTAGTTTCTGGACATACTGCCATAGGTAGGAAGACCTGATGCATGCGTTAACTTCGTCAGCTCTAGTGCCTCTAGTGATTACAGGAAGAGTCTGCCGAAAATCGCCAGCCATCAGTACTGTCGCTCCACCCATTACGTGTGAATTTCGACGCAAGTCCTTGAGAGTTCGGTCTAGAGCCTCAAACGCTGCCTTGTGACTCATTGTAGTCTCGTCCCAAATGATTAAACAGCACTCAGAAAGAAGGTATCCTTTAGATTCTCCACGATTTATTCTGCAGGTAGGATTCTCCTTCTTTGCAAGGTTCATAGGCAATTGGAATGCGGAGTGTGACGTACGACCGCCATGTAACTGTCGCCGCAATACCACTTGAGGCGACCGCTAAAGCAATCTGCCTGTCTTTCCGCAGCTTCGCAAGCAGTAGGTTTATGAGAAAGGTTTTTCCTGTTCCGCCTGAAGCATCCAAGAAGAATAGCCGTCCCTCATTTGAAATGACACTGGCAAGAATTCTGTCATATGCCCGTCTCTGCTCAGGCAAAAGTCTGGGTTCATCTTGAGCAACCTTATCTGTCAATTCCTCGATGTTGTAATTCAACTCAAGCATGAACTCCACATCTAAAGCACCGTCTTTATGTACAGGTTGTGGCAAACCGAATTCTAATACACCGCCAACTCCAACAGATCTTAGACGTTTATCCATGTCAATGAAGGCCTCATTGTATACATTGGCGTTGTAATGAAAGTCAGCCGCTGGTGCCCTTGCTCGTACTCTACGCAGGATGTCCTCTGACATGCTGTCCTTATGCGTTTCCCATAGCTTAAGTGGCTCACCGACATTGCAGAACAGTAACATATTGCAAAACAAACGACGCATTTCTCGTGGCATTTTACCTTCAGCAGCTTCTGTCAATGCCATGTTCAGGTGGTCATTGTCCTCGAGTAGCCCGCGCTTCACGCAAGCCTCCCTGTAAGTGGAACACATGTAGCCGTCTGAAAGTCTGAGGTCTGCAAATGACTTGGGTCCTTTGATTCGATGGAGCAGCATTCTCAAAAAAAAAAAAGCATTCCTGTTGCTTCGGATGAACGTTGTACACACGTCCGATGGCATTACTTTTGAATACACCTGCCCAATTCTCAACTGCCTCCCCCTGTCGCCACCGATGCCAAGTTTTGTTCGACCAAGTGAAGTAGGTTGGTACCTCGACGTAAAAGAGGGTAAGTGCAAACTCATCGACAGAGCAAAACTTAAAAAATGCTGTAAGAGTCGTCTCTGGTGGCTGTTGTGCAGCAAGTGTGGCGTTTTCCTCCGTGAAATAAACACGCCGTCCATTCTGTAAGTGAACATCCAAGTTAACAACTGTAGGAGAGCACTTGTGAATCTCAAGTCCAAAAATACGCCAAGCCGCCATATTGGACGAAATGTACCTTCCCATCACGTATTGATTAATTTCGTCTGTCGGTTGCACGAGGCCCACCACCGCCATGTCGCCGCCTTTGTTGATGTATTTGCAAATGTATTTAATGCTTTTGACAGATGTGCAGCACTGCACGTTGATGTGAGCATTGGAAATTTTAGCAAGCAAAGGGCTATAGCAAGCGGGGCCTCTATATATTAGATATTTATTAGAAGAGGCGGAAATAACTAACCCCAGTATTAGAACAGGGGGTTCGCAATGTAAGGGTTTTATTTCTTTTGTTAGAAAACAGTGACCTTTTTCGGTTTGGCACTTCGTAAAATTCTACTGCAGGATCGATTTCATAAAACGGTACTGTATGATCGTTATAGAAGTATTTAAATTTAATATAGAGCAACTGTAATTGAAAAATGAACATGAAACGTACTGTAGAAGGCAACAGTTTATTAACAGCGAAATAACGTTGTCTTTGATATGTTATTTTAAATAAGACAATGAATATTTAAAAAAAAACTGAATTAATTAACTCGGCAACCAAACGGCTTATAGATCCCATTCATTAAGTTTACAATGAATATTAAAAATAAAAACTGAATTAATTAACTCGGCAACCAAACGGATTATAGATCCCATTCATTAAGTTTACAATGAATATTTAAAAAAAACTGAATGAATTAACTCGGCAACCCAAAGACTTTTAGATCCCATTCATTAAGTTTACATGCATGTATTCTTTAAACTTTTCATTTGACTTTGAAAAATACTACTTACTGTTAGTGGTGGTTAACATGTATCAGAATTAAAATAAAAATGATATCGAAAAAACGTACCTGAGAACACGCCTCCCTTCTTCGCAATTTAAGGGTTTTATTTCTTTTGATTGAAAACAGTGACCGTTTTCGGTTTGGCATTTCGTAAAATGGTACTGCAGAATCGATTTCTTAAAACGGTACTGTATGTTAACAGCGAAAGAACGTTGTGTTTGATATGTTATGAAAAAATTGATGAGTTTAAAAATTTGTATGAAATTATAAATAAGACAATGAAGTATTAGAACAGGGGGAAATAACTCACCGAAAGCGATAGTAAATAGACAGTTTTGGGGCCCTAGGGACCAGATTTTTCAAGTTAGAGATTTGAAACCTCGTCTATTTGCTTACTTGGCACTTTTTACATAGGTGTGTAAATTTTCATCTCCGTCCGACCACGTCTACTACCATTTAACCGTGCATAACTGAATTTCAACCCCCCCCCCCCCCCATTTCACAAATATATATTAGATAAGGCTCCAATGACTCTACCAATTCGTCGCCTCATATAAATTTTAGTTCGAATTCACACCGGTAAAATTAAAAGCAGATTGATATTCTATAGGATACTTCTTATTCACATAGCAGATGCATATATGTCTGTAGCCATAATTCCTGGTGGAACCATAGGGGCACCATAGTGACATAAGGAGTTTCTTGGACATTTTTCGTTAAAACCTAGCGAAGCCCTTCTCTTCTCAAGGACTGAACATAATTGATTTATTCCAGAGAAAGAGAAGCAGTAACAGAAAGGAAATTGAAAAAAATATAGTGAGGGAGAATCGACTGGTACTTTTATTATCGACCTCAAAAGGATGAGACCAAGTCGGAACAAATACTGCGTTCTATCTGACCTACTGACTCCCAATTTGCCGGCTTCATAACATAAAGTACATCCACAATAGAGATATTATATAGATAGTACCGTATTCTTCTGTGAATTGCGCGCATTTGTGTATAACGCGCATCCCTCTTTGACCAGAAAAGTGTCCGGAAAAGCCTAGTTTTGATGTATAACATTTAGTTTTGGTGTACCGCGCATTCCCAAAACAAACAAGGAAAAGTGAAAAAAAAAAATCTCAAAGGAGGTAGATCCCTCATCTGGGACGCCACCTGCTACGACACGTTCTCCGCCTCCAACTTAATCGCTTCGGCCACAAACCCCAGCATCGCAGCCCGCCTCGTTGAAGAACGTAAAATGAACAAATACCGGGGTTTGTCTGGCCGCTTCCTCTTCGTACCGGTAGCCGTCGAGACCTAAGGTGTACTTGGACCCCGTACTGCCGAGCTCCTCTGCAAGATCGGAGCGTCGGCAGCCCGTATGATGAGGGGGGCCCCGTGAGGTTGGGTGGCTGTTGCAGTGGGTGTCACTGGCCATCGTCCGGGGGAATGCTTTTACCGTCTTGTCAGTGGGGCACAGCACTTCTGCCCCTTTACCCTAGGCCCAAAGCCCAATCAGCCTCCCCCTTCATCCCTCCCCTCTCTTCTGCGACAGCAGAGCTCTTGCCATCCCCTCACTTGCCCATTCTTTTTCTTCTTTCTTTTTTATATTTCACTATTCTTTCTTTCCTTTTGTTCCCTTTTTTTTTCTTACTAAACTTTATTTTTTAAATAAACACCTTTAACTGCGTAGTAAGGGAAGACAACGGTATCCATTTCACAGTGAAACTCTAATGACATTGACTTCCGCTTTACCTAATATCTTCATGACTGCTTCCTACTGAACAATATTCAAATAATTGTTTCTACTTTAGGCACAAAGCCAGTATTTTTTGAGGGGAGGACTAAGTCGATTAAATCGACCCCAGTGCATTACTGGTGCTTCATTTTATCGACCCCGTAAGGATGAGAGGCAAAGTTAACCTTGGCGGGATTTGAACTCAGAACGTAAAGGGTCATAACTCTATGCTGCAAAGTATAGTGTCTGACGTTCTACCGATACTGTCAGGGCAATCCCATCTCTATAGAACTAACTACTGTATATCATATCAAACGGCCCAATAACTAACGCATTGGTCTCGTGTATCCCGGAGGACAAGTACAATACACATTCATTGTTTTAGCAGTAAGAATGGCGGTCGGTTGGCAGTATCGGTAGAGAGTCGGACGCTATGCATAGAGTTACGGCCCTTTATGATCAGAGTTCAAATCCCGTCGAGGTTAACTTTGCCTTTCATCCTTACGGGGTCGATAAAATAATGTACCAGTAATGTACTGGGGTAGATTTAATCGACTTACCCCCTCCCCCTAAATTGCTGGCCTTGTGCCTAAAGTAGAAACGATTATTTGAAAGAACAACATGCTTGGTAGCTTAGAGTTGTGGCCCTTTACGTTCTGAATTCAAATCCCGCTGAGGTTAGCTTTGCCTTTCATCCTTACGGGGTCGATAAAATAAAGTACCAGTAATGCACTGGGGTCGATTTAAAATTGCTGGCATTGTGCCTATATAAGTAACCATTATTTTAGCAGTAAGTTAACTAACCATCATTAGATGTACTCTGTGTGTGTTTGATGTGTTTGTGTGTGTGTATGTGTGTGTGTGTGTGTGTGTTTGATATGTTTGTGTGTATGTGTGCACAGCTAACTATCATTAGATATAGTGTGCGTGTGTGTGTGTGTGTGTGTGCAACTAACTACCAGTTGGTATATTGGCTGTATGCGTATGTATGCATTTGTGCAACTAACTGCTATTAAATTTAGTGTTTGTGTTTGTGTGCGTGTGTGTGCATGTGTGTATTTATGTGTTTGTAAGTGTGCGTGTGTGTGTATGTGTTTGTGTGTAACTAACTGCCATTTAATATAGTGTGTGTATATGTGTGCAACAGACAGCCATTTGATATATGTGTAAGTTTATGTCTGTGTGGATGTATATGCATGTGGATGGGTTTGTGTTTAATAAGATGTATTTTCTACCTCCAGTTTACAGTGTCCCCGAGATACATTTGCTCTATTAAACTTATTCTACAATACTGAAAGTTAGTAATAGTAACAAGTCCCCTTTCACAGCTGCATAAACGATGTTTGGATGTGTACCAAGCGATTTATACGTTTATTTCTTACCATGGGATTCGATGACACCATATGATAATCAAAAACACAAAAATAACGATAAGTGTTTGAAATAACAATAAGTGTTTGAATTACATATTAGTACAACGCAGAGTTGACGGAGGAAAGTATTTTTGTTGATGTACATGTATTTAGATGTGGTGAAATTTGTATAACAGCTCCGATACTACGGGGACACACACACACACACACACACACATTCATTTCATTTCATTTTACGTCCGCTTTTCCCTGCTTGCAAGGGTGGGACGGGAACTGATTCTGGTTTGATTTCTACAGCTGGATGCCCTTCCTAACACCAACCTCATTTACAGTGAGTGCTGGGGGGTTTTTTTCCATGGCGCCTACACGTTCACTTTGCAGTGGAGTGATATGGACCCCAGTCCCTATCATCTCATTTCTACAGCTGAGTGAACTGGAGCAATGTGAAATAAAGTGTCTTGCTCAAGGAAACAACACATCACCCGGTCTGAGAATTGAACTCACAACCTTTCGATTGCAAGCCCAATGCTCTAACCACTAAGCCATGTGCCTCCATTATATATATAGAGAGAGACACATGGCTTACTGGTTAGAGCATTGGCCTTGTGGTTAGAGCATTGGCCAGTTTACTCAGCTGTAGAAATGAGATGATAGGGACTGGGGTCCCTATGATTCCACTGCAAAGTGGTCGTGGAGGTGCCACGGCAAAAAAGCACCCAGCACTCACTGTAAATGAGGTTGGTGTTAGGAAGGGCATCCAGCTGTAGAAATCAAGCTAGAATCAGTTCCCGTCCCACCCTTGCAAGCAGAGAAAAGCGGACGTAAAATGATGATGATGATGATGATGATGATATATATATATATATATATATATATAATTATTGTTGCACTTTCTCAGAAGTGATGCAGTTATGATATTCCCTGGCAGTATGAAGTAATTAATTATCTAATAATCCAGATTTCACACGCCTGTGATTGGTTATTATATTATGTAATGTATTGAAAAATATGTCAAAATTACCAATAATTATTGATAAACGAAATATTGAACATCAACATCTATGCCTCAGTGATTTTTCTATTTTTCTACAACATCTGACTATATATATATATATATATGGGATAACAAGTTATCATAATCCAGATAGAGGTTGTAGGTAATCCAGATAGAGGTTGTGAGTACTCTGTATTGTGGATAGTTTTAACGTATGGCTTTGTTTGACTCAACAAGAGGTTTCCATAGTTAAGTAGTGAGTTCGCGAGAATTCCCATGCAGGTTATACTTGGAGTAATAATAGTGAAAGAGTGAAGAATAACATGGTCAACAGTACAACAAGGGACTTTATTTCAAGTATTAACAATTGTTTCATTGATCAGGTGAGTCTAGAGGCCTCTAATCACTTGAAGTTGGGTCACTCAACCTTAAATACAGTGTGTACTTCTGATCAAATCCTCAGAATAATCAGAGTATTCTGAGGATTTGATCAGAGGTACACACTGTATTTAAGGTTGAGTGACCCAACTTCGAGTGATTAGCGGCCTCTAGACTCACCTGATCAATGAAACAACTGTTAATACTTGAAATAAAGTCCCTTGTTGTACTGTTGACCATGTTATTCTTCATTTTTTTCACCATATATATATATCATCATCATCATTATTTTACGTCCGCTTTTCCCTGCTTGCAAGGGTTGGACGGGTCCTATTCAGCACAGCATCTCTCCACTTGTCACGGTCCTTCGTCATCTCCTCGGTGAGTTTCAGCGATCTGAGGTCTGCTCTCACCACCTCCGCCCATGTTATACTTTGGGAGGGTCATGCTGCCAATAAAAACACACGCACCTGTTGGTTTTCACTTCAATTTATAATACAATTTAAAATACACGGGAGTTAATCGAGACCTGAAATTGGGAAGAGTGCATCCCACAAGAGAAGAGGAAGGAGTCCTGTCAGGTGGAGTAGCTGGTACAGCAGGTATCAATGGCTGTTCTCCATCGTAATGCCTTCACCATTTTGTCTGCAGGGTACGGCTGAGATATACTCAGCCAGACTGGAATGTAGAGCTTGTGGCTTCCTTTTCTCCTCCTGGGGTTCAGATAAATGACGCTAAATTGAAATCATTCAATGTGAGATATACCAGCCAGACTGGAGTGTAGAGTTTGTGGATCCCTGCTCCCACTTTTCCTGGAGTACAGTTGAGATATACCAGCCAGACTGGAGTGTAGAGTTAGTGGATCCCTGCTCCCACTTTTCCTGGAGTACAGTTGAGATATACCAGCCAGACTGGAGTGTAGAGTTAGTGGATCCCTGCTCCCACTTTTCCTGGAGTACAGTTGAGATATACCAGCCAGAGTGGAGTGTAGAGTTTGTGGATCCCTGCTCCCACTTTTCCTGGAGTACAGTTGAGATATACCAGCCAGAGTGGAGTGTAGAGTTAGTGGATCCCTGCTCCCACTTTTCCTGGAGTACAGTTGAGATATACCAGCCAGAGTGGAGTGTAGAGTTTGTGGATCCCTGCTCCCACTTTTCCTGGAGTACAGTTGAGATATACCAGCCAGACTGGAGTGTAGAGTTTGTGGATCCCTGCTCCCACTTTTCCTGGAGTACAGTTGAGATATACCAGCCAGACTGGAGTGTAGAGTTAGTGGATCCCTGCTCCCACTTTTCCTGGAGTACAGTTGAGATATACCAGCCAGAGTGGAGTGTAGAGTTTGTGGATCCCTGCTCCCACTTTTCCTGGAGTACAGTTGAGATATACCAGCCAGACTGGAGTGTAGAGTTTGTGGATCCCTGCTCCCACTTTTCCTGGAGTACAGTTGAGATATACCAGCCAGACTGGAGTGTAGAGTTAGTGGATCCCTGCTCCCACTTTTCCTGGAGTACAGTTGAGATATACCAGCCAGAGTGGAGTGTAGAGTTTGTGGATCCCTGCTCCCACTTTTCCTGGAGTACAGTTGAGATATACCAGCCAGAGTGGAGTGTAGAGTTTGTGGATCCCTGCTCCCACTTTTCCTGGAGTACAGTTGAGATATACCAGCCAGAGTGGAGTGTAGAGTTTGTGGATCCCTGCTCCCACTTTTCCTGGAGTACAGTTGAGATATACCAGCCAGAGTGGAGTGTAGAGTTTGTGGATCCCTGCTCCCACTTTTCCTGGAGTACAGTTGAGATATACCAGCCAGAGTGGAGTGTAGAGTTTGTGGATCCCTGCTCCCACTTTTCCTGGAGTACAGTTGAGATATACCAGCCAGAGTGGAGTGTAGAGTTTGTGGATCCCTGCTCCCACTTTTCCTGGAGTACAGTTGAGATATACCAGCCAGAGTGGAGTGTAGAGTTTGTGGATCCCTGCTCCCACTTTTCCTGGAGTACAGTTGAGATATACCAGCCAGAGTGGAGTGTAGAGTTTGTGGATCCCTGCTCCCACTTTTCCTGGAGTACAGTTGAGATATACCAGCCAGACTGGAGTGTAGAGTTTGTGGATCCCTGATCCCACTTTTCCTGGAGTACAGTTGAGATATACCAGCCAGACTGGAGTGTAGAGTTTGTGGATCCCTGCTCCCACTTTTCCTGGAGTACAGTTGAGATATACCAGCCAGACTGGAGTGTAGAGTTTGTGGATCCCTGCTCCCACTTTTCCTGGAGTACAGTTGAGATATACCAGCCAGACTGGAGTGTAGAGTTAGTGGATCCCTGCTCCCACTTTTCATGGAGTACAGTTGAGATATACCAGCCAGACTGGAGTGTAGAGTTTGTGGATCCCTGCTCCCACTTTTCATGGAGTACAGTTGAGATATACCATTATGAATTTTCTGAATAAAAGTCTTACCATGCACACAGCAACTAACAGTGAATACAAACATTTTACATAGGATCCTTCAGATGTATTAATGGTGTGGCAATCTCTCTAATGCTAGTGCCATGATAAAATGTACAGTGAGTGAGTGAGGGCGCCTGGCCTGTCTGGGAGGTCAGTAGACCTACTTCCACACTGACTCAGTCTGTGAAGACCTATCCAACCCTTGCTAGTAGAGGGAAAGCAGATGTTAAATAATGATGATGATGATGATGATGATGACATCAACAAACAATGAATATAAACATTTTATAAATTCATCTCACAAGTTTTATTGTATGTCTATACCTTGCTAGAAATACTTGTCAGAAATACCAGCCAAATCTACTTCAAATCCCACCCTACCATCTTCAAAACAGGAAGGACACATTAAAAAACGTATCTCTAGCTACACGATGGTTGTTTAACAAAACATGATGGTCATAGCAGCCAAACCTTTGTTTAACCCTTTTGCATTTAAACCAGCCATATCCAACCAGAATTCTCTCACCTCTTTCTGTTCAAACCAGCTGTAATCAGCCACTCATACTCATGTTAAAGTGTTGTTCTCAAAATAAATAATATCAAAATTTCATAGATTCGATATTATGTGGGATTATTATGTGAGGTAAAGCCTTTACTGTGAAAATATAATAGTATGTATATAGAGTAATCATCATCATCATCATCGATTAACGACCATCTTCCACGCTAGCATGGGTTAGATGGGTTCCATTTTGAGGCAAGTTGTGTTGGGTGACCATGTCTCACTCATATAGGGGTGTTTCTGGCTGGTTTTCTACGGCTGGATGCCCTTCCTAACGCCAACCACATTTACAGTAAGGGTTAAATGTCTGCTTCATGAGAGCAGAACTGAGGCTAACATTCTCAATATGCTTCAGAGCAGGAACAGTGATATAAACATTAAAGATAGCCAAAACAAACATCAACATACTATTTTTAAAAATCATAACTATTTATTCACCTATGAATAGTCAGTATGATGTGTATAGTGTCTTAAATGTTGACCAATCAATGATACAACATCTGGTTTTAGTAGGTATTTCAAGAAAGTTGCTTGATTAATGCTGGGTAATTCTTCAATTTTGTCACTGCTACTTTCCTCTACAGAATCTTGATGGCAATCTTTCTTTTCTTTCAAACAATGACACATCTGACATCGTTTTTCACTTGATTTTTCTTTAAGATTATCTAAAAAGCTTTCCAGGGAACTTGGGAATATTCTATATACACATGGAGTATTTTCTGTATCATCAAGCTTCAACTTTTTTGGTGAATTTCGTTCTGGAGATCCATTAGTTGGTTTAGTGAAGGCTTGTGAAGCAAGATTGGAAGAGACTTTGAGGTTTTCCTCAGAATCCTGCTTTGAAGAAGATATTTGAAGATTCTGTTTTGTGGTCTTGTGAGTATTATTATGCTCTGGTTGGCTGTAAAAAGGAAATATTTATTAATATAAAGCAGACTAAAGTGTGAAACAATAATATGGTATATGAGTCATGGATTAAGGATGTTGAAGAGACTAAGACAGAAATAGAACTAAAACAAAGATTAGATCAGAAAGAAAATAAAAGTCTATAGTAACTGAGATGGTATAGTATAGTATCATATAGTATAGTGTTGCATTAGTATAGTATAGAATAGCATAATATAATATAGTATAGTATTGTATTAGTATAATATTGTACAGTATATTAAAGTATCTTATAGTATAGTGGTGTATTGTGTAGTATAGTATTGTATTAGTATAGTGTAGTGTTGTATAGTATTGTGTTGTATTAGTATAGTATAATTGTTTCTACTTTTAGCACCAGGCCAGCAATTACCCAGTGCATTACTGGTACTTTATTTTATCGACCAGGATTTGGACTCAGAATGGCAAGGGCCATAACTCTATGCATCAAAGCATGGAGTCCGAAACTCTACCGATTCTACCAATCCATCGCCCTTTAGTATAGTATAATAGTGTTGTGTTAGTATAGTATTGTATTAGTATAGTATAATATAGTATAGTATAGTGTTGTTATAGTATAGTATAGTATAGTATAGTATAGTATCATATAGTATAGTATAGTGTTGTATGTTATATTGTACATGTAGTGTTGTATGTTATATTGTACATGTACACACAAGCCAGGTAGATTATATCCTTACCAGAAGACGTGACAGAGTGTCTGTTGTAAACACCAAATCCCTCCCCCATGAAGAATGCACCTCCCAACATAGACTGATAATTAGCAACCTCATAGTCAGGACGAGACGTACTCGACAGCAGAAGAGGACTATCCTCAGGAGAAAAATATGGAAGCTAAAGGACCCCACAGCCAGGAATAAATTTCAAAGCATATTACTTGATGCTTTCGACAGTAAGGAAGAACATTTAGAGTCGGACAATATAGAGGGAGAGTGGGAATTTCTGAAAGCAAACCTGCTGTTGGCGACAGACGAAGTCTGTGGCTGGAGCAGGCCTGTAGGCAGGAGGAGAGTAACATGGTGGTGGAACAGTAAGGTGGAGGGGTCAATTAAGGCCAAAAAGCAGGCTTGGAAAGTATGGCGGGATGGGGGAAGTAGAGAAGACTATCAAGTGGCCAGGAGGGAAGCTAGGAGACAAGTGTACTTAGCAAGAAGGGAAGCTGAGGAAAGAAAGTTCAAGCATGTTCTACAACGCGATGACCAAAAACGTGAGGTGTTCAGGATTGCTAGGCAATGCGTCAAGGAAAACCGTGATATTGTCGGGGAGAAGTGTGTACTAAATGACGATGGCACACTTGCCATCACCGACGCTGATAAGAAGGTAGCTTGGAAGTGTCACTACGAAAGGCTACTAAATGAGGAGAATAAATGGGAGAAAGACAGTCTCCCCCATATCGACCCAATAGAGGGACCAGCAGTGTTAGTCGAGGGGAGTATAATAAGTAAGGCAATCAAGGATATGAAGATGGGTAAGGCGGCTGGGCCTTCGGAAATAGTTGCTGAGATGCTGAAGACATCTGGCACAGTGGGACACACCATGGTCACCCGCATAGTTAACCAAGTCGTACAGAATGGGGTTGTTCCGAAGGACTGGCATAGCAGCATCATCGTTAACTGTTATAAGGGTAAAGGAGACGCCCTAGATAGGAGTAACTATAGAGGCATTAAATTAATCGACCAGGTCATGAAGGTCACGGAAAAAGTAATAGCGCAACTAATCAGAGAGAGAATCGACCTAGATGAAATGCAGTTCGGGTTTGTGTCAGGCAAAAGTACCACAGACGCTCTTTTCATAGTACGACAACTACAGGAGAAGTACCTAGCTAAAGGTAAACCCCTCTACTTAGCTTTTGTCGACTTGGAGAAAGCCTTCGACAGAGTCCCCCGCTCCATTATCTGGTGGGCTCTTAGAAAACTAGGCGTTGACGAATGGCTTGTGAGGGCTATACAAGCCATGTATAAAGAAACAGTCAGCAAGGTTAGAATTAACAACGAATATAGTGAAGAGTTTAGCGTAAAAGTTGGCATCCATCAGGGCTCTGTTCTCAGCCCCCTACTATTTATTATTGCCCTTCAGGCTATAACAGAGGAGTTCAAGACAGGCTGCCCATGGGAACTCCTATACGCAGACGACCTGACACTCATAGCGGAATCAATGGCCGAGCTAGAGAAGAAATTCCAAACATGGAAGCACGGCCTAGAGTCAAAAGGACTTAAAATTAACCTGGCTAAGACCAAAGTACTAGTTTGTAGGAAAGAAAACAAGGCGGCGGTCCCTTCTGGGAAATGGTCGTGCTCGGTGTGTAGGAAAGGCGTAGGTAGAAACTCCATTTTATGTCCTAAATGCAAAGTATGGGTGCATAAAAGATGTAGTGGGATCACAGGTAAGCTAACTAAGAACATAGATTTTACATGTGGCCGGTGTTCTGGTGCAATAAGTAGCAGCAAGTGCCACAAAATACTAGCTCTTTCAATTGCGCAGAGGGTTCTATAGAAATAGTGGACAGCTTCCGTTACCTGGGCGATAAAATCAGCAGTGGGGGAGGGTGCTCTGAAAGTACTGTAGCTAGAGTCAGAACTGGTTGGAAAAAGTTCAGAGAGCTTATACCACTATTAGCTGCTAAAGGGTTCTCCCTAAAAATGAAAGGCAGGTTGTACGATGCCTGCATACAAACAGCAATGCTGCATGGCAGTGAGACCTGGGCATTGTGTGCAGAGGATATACGCAGACTAGAGAGGAACGAAGCTTGCATGCTCCGCTGGATGTGTAACAGTAATATACGTGAACGGCAAAGCATAAACGAACTAAGGAAAAAATTAGAGATTAGAGGGATCAGATGTTGTTTACTCGAGAGAAGGCTACGTTGGTATGGACACGTGATGCGCATGAAAGTCGATAGCTGTATAACAAAGTGCAGGGCAATAAAGATAGACGGTAGTCACGGAATAGGCAGACCTAGAAAAACCTGGGACGAGCTGATAAACTCCGACATCATACACTTACACCTCTCCAAGACAATGTCACTGGACCGAGACCTTTGGCGGTACTCAGTAACAGAGAAGACCTGCCTTACCTAAATATATAGTAAAACCTACTCCAACCAGTAGGCATCTCTAACAAAATACACCCCGTCCCACCACCACCACCCCCACCCCATCCACACCACCCCATTCTATGTAAAGTTATGTTGGTGCCGCGCCATAGGCCGAAACAAATGAGATCGTGTAGGTGTCACGACAAAAAAACACACAGTCCACGCTGTAATGTGGCCGTGTAGGCAACACGGTAAAAACCTCCCAGACCCACACTGTAAATGTGGTTGGTGTTAGGAAGGGCATCCAACTGTAGAAAACCTGCCAGACAGTCCTATGCGAGCAAGACAATCACTCTTGCCTCAAGTGGGACTACCCCCGTCCAAACCCATGCAAGCGTGGAACACGGACGTTAAACGTTGATGATGATGATGATGATACTGATGTACTCTTCTTTTTTTTTTGCTTCTTAGTCAGGGTATCTAAGACAGGAAGGGAACTATCCTTAACCCTTTAGTATTTAAACCGGCCATGTCAGGCCAGAATTCTCTCACCTCTTTCTGTTCAAACCAGCCATAACTAGCCCCTCAAACCAACCTTAAGGTATTGATCTCAAAATAAATAATAATCTTATAGATTCGATAATATGTGAGATAATTATGTGAGGTAAAGCCTTTACCATGAAAATATAATAGTAAATATAGAGTAATGTAAATGCTAAAGGGCTAAACCAGAGACTGCAATTGAATGCATGTAATAGAGTGAACTTCTCTAAAGGCATCAAAGAATCAGGTGAGAGTGTTTTAAACCAGGTGATAAATTAAGTCAACTACCCAAGAACTCAGAACACAAACAACCAAAAGAAATGTCACAAGGTCATCTCAACTAACACTAATAATCCCACCAATCCACTACTCTCCGCTGGTATTATATTTATCAACCATGAGAGGATAAGAGGCAAGGCTGATTTTGCCAGGATTTGAACTTATCAAAGTACATAGTGTCAGAACTCATCACAAGTCATCCTATCAATTTTTTTTTTAATAATTCTGAATATCTACCACATTATTAACCACAAATGACCATGGGATTAGCATCTGACAAATGTTAGAAGATATGAACATCTGTAGAATGTAACATGAATGACATAGACAAGAATATAGACAGATGTTAGAAGATATGAACATCTGTAGGATGTAAAATGTATGACACAGACAAAAATATAGACAGATGTTAGAAGATATGAATATCTGTAGGATGTAAAATGTATGATATAGACAAAAATATAGACAGATGTTAGAAGATATGAACATCTGTAGGATGTAAAATGTATGACACAGACAAAAATATAGACAGATGTTAAAAGATATGAACATCTGTAGGATGTAAAATGTATGACATAGACAAAAATATAGACAGATGTTAGAAGATATGAACATCTGTAGGATGTAAAATATATGACATAGACAAAAATATAGACAGATGTTAGAAGATATCAACATCTGTAGGATGTAAAATGTATGACATAGACAAAAATATAGACAAATGTTAGAAGATATGAACATCTGTAGGATGTAAAATGTATGACATAGACAAAAATATAGACAGATGTTAGAAGATATGAACATCTGTAGAATGTAAAATGTATGACATAGACAAAAATATAGACAAATGTTAGAAGATATGAACATCTGTAGGATGTAAAATGTATGACATAGACAAAAATATAGACAGATGTTAGAAGATATGAACATCTGTAGAATGTAAAATGTATGACATAGACAAAAATATAGACAGATGTTAGAAGATATGAACATCTGTAGAATGTAAAATGTATGACATAGACAAAAATATAGACAGATGTTAGAAGATATGAACATCTGTAGGATGTAAAATGTATGACATAGACAAAAATATAGACAGATGTTAGAAGATATGAACATCTGTAGGATGTAAAATGTATGACATAGACAAAAATATAGACAGATGTTAGAAGATATGAACATCTGTAGGATGTAAGATGTATGACATAGACAAAAATATAGACAGATGTTAGAAGATATGAACATCTGTAGGATGTAAAATGTATGACACAGACAAAAATATAGACAGATGTTAGAAGATATGAACATCTGTAGGATGTAACATGAATGACATAGACAAGAATATAGACAGATGTTAGAAGATATGAAGATCTGGAGGATGTATACTTACAGATTTACCATCTTCTCAGCAACAAGATTCCGTACACAGTCTGTGAGATTTTGAAGATGGTTACACAATTGCAAGTGAGGTTTATTATCACCAGATGCCTCTTCAGAATCAACAATTGAGTCTACTGTAACACCTCTTGCTGTTGAATCAGTGGCCATAAACAGTGCTTGTGATAAATAATTGAAGTTTACTTCATCCGGCTCCAAATCCTGTTGGAAGAATGATTACATATAAACTATTATATCATGTCTGTTAAGTTATTATTTACATTGTATTGCAGTTGATATAAACACACTCATTTACACATACATACACATCCTCCTTATCATCATTTTTTACATCTTTTTTTCTAGGCTTCTATGAGTTGGATGAATCTTGAAGTGTTTCACACACATTTTAATCTGGACTGTGTATCTTTCTTCAAATCACCGGCACTAGAAAGGCTATTTGTGATATGTTAAAAAAGTCCCCTGAACCTTGTATCAGATTTTATATAGAGTTACTTCTCTCTTAGATGGGATGAGCAGAATTGTAATTTCCATGTTTTACTTAGTTAAGGCTGGATACACTTCATGTTACTAACTACTTTACATATATATATAAGCTTCTTTACAACGTCTATCTACCAAATTTCCTTCACAGAGTATTAGTGAAGCCATGGCTATGGCAGAAGACACAAGTTTGAAGTATTTTGCAGTGGGACTGGACCTGTAACCACATATTACAATACAAATAACTGTACCCATGTTGAAATAAAAACAACTATATCAGGTATGGGCAATCTTTTTTAACAATGGGCCACATAGGATATCGTTCATTATAAGGTGGGCCACATAGGATATTGCTCATTATAAGGTGGGCCACATAGGATATTGCTCATCATAAGGTGGGCCACATAGGATATGGCATATCATAAGGTGAGCCACATAGGATATTGCTCATTATAAGGTGGGCCACATAGGATATTGCTCATCATAAGGTGGGCCATATAGGATATTGCTCATCATAAGGTGGACCACATAGAATATAGCTCATTATAAGGTGGGCCACATAGGATATTGCTCATTATAAGGTGAGCCACACTACTAAAAAAAAATCAAGGTCATTTTGAAATTAGGAATGCCATTCAAAAATTGAAATTTTAGAAAAAGAAACCTAGCAGGATAGTCAAAGCATTTACCTCATTTGGATTTATTCTGAAATCTTCTTGGCAATGTTGGGACCATTTGCTGAAGATTAGTCTTGTAATGGCTTCATCTACTCGACTCTCATTATCTTCCTCCTATAAACTCAGAGAAAACAGTGAAAAGGATTATCAAAAATACATATCTATGCTGTTAAAAATAATTACTGTTGTTATTTTTATTTTTATTTTAGCAATGTCATGTCACTGAAAACTGGTATTTGGATTCATGGGGATGATTTAATCGAATATATACTTCTTTTTCCTACAAATATTGGCCTCATGTCAGTATAAGAAATTATGATTATTATTATTATAAAGAATGGAGTGCTCATGCACTTTTTCTAATTGAGTTGATTGGAGCAATGTAAAATATGGTGTCTTACTCAAGTACACAGTATACCACTCAGTCTGGGAATTGAACTCACAACCTTACAATTGTAATCCAAACATCCTCACCACTAAGCCACATATGTAAATATTAAACTCCATGTGAAGTGAAACTGTCAACATATAAGCCAACAAAAGTGCCTCTATATGGTCACTCAACAAGCTAGAAATAGCAACTCAATCATTCTTATATCTCAACCTACATTGTTATAAAGAGAAAGACACTGAATAATACAGTCCAAGATATACTATACCTGAGAAAGGAAACTAGGGTAATTAAGGCTGGAATGATTTTAATGAGAGGCCTATTTGATGATAACTGCAGCAATAACAACTTAAAACCAGTTTTAATTCCTTGTGGAAGATGAATGTTATACGATGATGATGATAATGGTGATGATATTACTGATTGTAATTTGTAATGGGATAAATATCACAACCCCTTCCTGCTCTGTGAAAAACTATTATTAATATAAATATAGATAGAAAATGTAAGAAACTCAGACACAAACTAACTATAAATACAGATGATTGCTATAGAAAAAGATTTGAAAGTCAGGAAAATAACCCTAATAGACAGGAAAAATATGGCCTCTTTTTTCTCACCTATAAGGGGTCTTTACTTTCCTGACATTTGTACATTATTCTATGTACTATACATGCACCTTTGATGAATTGTAGTGCACCTGAGCACTGTACCCAATAATTTCATTATTATTATTATTTACCCAATTTTTCTAAGCTATTTATAGCAACTGACTGTATTTACAATTATTTTCCGAGTCTGAGTTTCATAATATCTCAACACTTTGAAAGATTGAACTTTGCATTGGAGTTCAAAAATCAATCAACAAGATCCCAGACTTCATTTGCTTTCCGAGTGGGGTGGACCTCATCAAATCAGACCAAGGAAACAATGTTTTCTTAGGTCTTTCCATTGCTGATACTATCTACTGGTCACTACTCCTGGCAGAAAGAACAATGTGAAATAAAGTGCCTTGCTCAAGAATACAACTCATCACCTGGTCTGAGAATTGAACTTGCAACCTCATGACTGCGAATCCAATCCTCTAACCACTAAGCCACATGCATTCACAAAAACTTCACAATATAGATATTTATATCAATGGTTTTTACCATTTCCACCCATGTGTTTACACTGATGGACAATTCCAGACACTCTACAAAATGCCACCAATGTCGAGGAACATACAACACTTGACCAGCTTCTAAGGTGACCACGTAAGGATGACACGCCTGCAAGAAGAGAGCAGAATAACATTAGTTGTATTAGGCACAACAATTACACCACCAGAACCACACCTTACCACAATCACCACCACCACCACCACCACTACCTTTTAACACCACCAACACCACCTCTTACCACCACCAACACTACCTCTTACCACCACCTCTTACCACCACCAACACCAGCACTACCTCTTACCACCACCAACACCACCACCACCACCTCTTACCACCACCAACACCAGCACTACCTCTTACCACCACCAACACCACCACCACCTCTTACCTCCACCAACACCAGCACTACCTCTTACCACCACCAACACCACCACCACCTCTTACCACCATCAACACTACCACCAGCATTACCTCTTACCAACACCAACACCACCTCTTACCACCACCAACACCACCACCACCTCTTACCACCACCAACACTACCACCAGCACTACCTCTTACCACCAACACCAACACTACCACCACCACCACCACCAACACCACCACCAGCACTACCTCTTACCATCACCACCACCTCTTACCACCACCAACACTACTACCAACACTAACAGCACCACTACTATCACCACCAACTAACACTAGAACAACCCCCTCAACCAAGGCCAACACAAGAAGAAGAAGAAGAAGAAGAAGGCAAAGAAGAAGAAGAAGAAGAAGAAGAAGACAAAGAAGATAAAGAAGAAACATTACCTTAAATTTTGGATGCTGACAAATATCAGGGGTCTTTATGTTGACCTCACTAAATACACTGGACTCTTCATATGGAACTCTTGTTGGATAAAGATTATCACCATCTTCAGGGGGGAAAAGGATCCAACGTTTTCTGGGAGGAAATATTTACCAAGTTAAACAGAATTCTTCTATAAATGAAGCAAGGCAATTATACAGTTTCCTAAACACACATGTTTCCATTCCTAATGAATATATGACCTCAACGGACTCACATGCTGGAGCAGAGGTTCTCAAAGTGGGTGCTTCCACCACCCGCAAGGGAGTATTGAGAAGGTCCAGGTGGATTCTGCGGCCTAAGAGGTGGTGAGGGGGGGGGTACGAATGATATAATAGTATATTAAATATCAAATGATACATATTATATAATAAATATAGTGGAATAAAAAAAATATATATATTTATTTATACATAGTATATATTATATTATTTATCTATATATCTAAAACAGAATGTCTGTCTATCCGATCACTAAAACTCGAGAACCACCCAACCGATTGTTTTCAAACTTTACATATGTAATACTTATAGTCCTGTGAATGTTTTGAGCAAAAAAGAATTAAAATTTTCAATGCCCTAGGGACCGCATTAGGCGATTTAGCGATCTCTCTCTCTCTATAATTCTTAGTCTTTCACTTTTTAGATAGATACATAGATATAACATTGCGCCCTTATAATATCTGTCTGTATGCCTGGCTGTCTGCATTACGACATTATGACGTAGCTGTGATTGTGTGTATGTATGTATATATAGTGCCTGTGTGTATATATATATATATATATATATAGTGTGTAACGTTTTTCGAAATATTTACTTCTGCGTTCACAGATTGATTTTTTTATTTTAGTTTCAGAAGATCCCGTTAAGGGTGAAAGCTGCGATTCTTTGCTTAAACTTTAATCTGTTATTTTAATATATATATATATACATATATATATATAATTATATATTCGTGTACAGATATTTTTGCATACACAATAACAAAATATAAACAAAAGTATTTATTTCGCGATAAAGTATTGATTTTCTTCACATGGAAATCTACGACGAATTTTTTTTATAAGCACAAAATGTAGACACCATCCTGAGGCCGAGGTATTCCGTACTTCTCTGTACTGTTATATATATATATATATATATAATTATATATTCGTGTACAGATATTTTTGCATACACAATAACCAAATATAAACAAACATATTTATTTTCCGAGGCTCGATAAGGATAAATATATATCAAATATATAAGAACCCTAGAGCAAATCCCAAGCAACGCCGGGCCATTCTGCTAGTTATATATAAATTAACAATTTTATTTATTATATATTATTTATAATTTGCGTGTAGGGGGAGTTTGAGAACCTCTGTGCTAGAGTCATCTGCTCTATGTTGTTTGCCTCATAGTCTCGGCCGACAGGATGGAGAAGATATTGCCCTGGGGGATGGCAAGGGATACATGCTGAAACAGTCACACAGTATAACCTTTTAGTATATAACCAATTATATAACTAAATATATTGGGTAGTATGTGACCTACCACTTCTCAATAAATTTCATTGAACTTACCGAATATTCCCTTGTTCTATGTCTCTAAAACACAGGATGAAGTTACCTCATATTTTGTTTATTTAAATTCTACATCATTAAGTTATCAAACATGAAGAAAGTAAAATATTGTGTGTGGAAATAAAAGACTAACCTTCCATGAAGCTGTGCCACAAGGTTGAAACCATATGTATCATAATGGCAGCAGGTGTGGGCACCTTTACTGCCAACCCATAAAGTGGAATGGTAACCATCTCGCTCTCCAACACCAAACTGACTCCAATCAATAGCCTAAATAGAGAACACACAACTGAGTGTTAAAGAAATAACTAAATATCATTCATTTCATTTCATTTCATTTTTACACCAGCTTTTTCCCTGCTTACAAGGGTGGGACAGGAACTGATTCTGGCCTGATTTCTACAGCTGGATGCCCTTCCTAACACCAACCTCATTTACAGTGAGTGCTGGGTGCTTTTTTTCTGTGGCACCTCCACGACCACTTTGCAGTGGAATGATAGGGACCCCAGTCCCTTTCATCTCATTTCTACAGCTGAGTAAACTGGAGCAATGTGAAATAAAGTGTCTTGCTCAAGGAAACAACACATCACCCGGTCTGAGATATAAATATAAATATATATATACTAATTTTTTCATAATTAGTGCAGGTCAGTGGATGTTTTGTTGGGAGGGCTGGGACATGATTTAGCGATGGATGTTTTGTCAGGAAGGCTGAGATATAGTTTAGAAGGATGTGTATAATTTCATTCTTCCTTGAGTGATCACAGTCTGATGAATGAGGTCAAATGTTGGTGTATGGATTAATTACATTTGCTTGAGTTCATAAATGACTTTGGTTTCATTTGGATGTGTTTATATTCAAGTTAAGGCAATTGACAGTCTTAGTTATATAATTGGTTTATATATAGGAAGACTTGAGATGAGGTGATAAAAGTTGGCCTTGCACAATTGCACCTAAAAAACAATGACACAGGATCGGGATCATCATCATCATCATCTTCGTTTAACGTCCTATGCACAAGGATTCAAACATACATCAAGTAAGCACCGTTTAACCCTTTCCATACACCACCCACCCACTTCTGTCCACACCACCCTTACACTGTAAAGTGGTCATGTAGAAGTCATGACAAAAAGCACCCAGCAGACACTGTAAATGTGGTTGGCATTAGGAAGGGCATCTAGCATAGAAACCTTGTCAGAAACAATACTATATGAGCAAGACACGCTCACCTGACACAACTTCTCTCTAAGGGGACAACCCATCTAACCCATGCTAGCATGGAAAATAGACGTTAAATGATGATGATGATAATAATGATGATATATATATATATATATATATATATATAGAGAGAGAGAGAGAGAGAGAGAGAGAGAGAGAGAGAGAGAGAGAGAGAGAGAGAGAGAGAGAGAGAGAGAGAGAGATTACAAAAGAAGACAAATACAGAGAGTAATTACACAATTACACAAAGTCTTATTAGTTTCATGCTTGTGGGAAATGGAAAAAGAATCATCATCATCAAGAGAATGTCTCAATATACTGTTATACTGGGGGGGCATGTTACCAATAACAAAATACACGCATCAGTTAAGTTTTACTGCAATTTTATTATTAGTCAAATAACTAATCTATCCCTCAGTTAGTTTCGTAATCAGATGGTTATCTATCAGAGCTCTTTTGTCACACATTCTATGGCCTTCTCAATGACTTTTCATGTTCCTCTTAGTTTTTATTTTATTTTATTTATTCTATCTTGTTTTTGTGAAGACAAGATGGAGTAAAATAAGTCAATAGAAAGAATATAAATTAGAATTGCTTATATTCCTTTTTCTTAATTTTACAGGTTACTGGGTTTAAAAACATGGGAGTTTTTTAATCATACAATCCATTGGAGATAACTGCGTAAACGCTAGTATATCAACGCTGTCGAGTTTTTTTTTATGTTTTTAAAAAGATCTGGTAGTTAAAAAGTAACATCCGTTTTTGTTTTTTTTAATCAAATAATCCATGGGCGATAACTCTACCAACACTCGCTTTCTAATATCCTTCTGCAACTGCGGATGTGTTCTGTATATTTATTTTAATATACATTTATCATAAATCTTTTAAAATATTATAACCGTTCATTCTGGGAGAAATATATGTTCTTTTTTAGGGATTCAATAGGGGGGGGGGGAATTAAGTTTAAAAAGGGATGAGGAAAGGACACGGGCAAACTCTATACTCTTGGTTGGGCAGTATATCTCAGCTGTGCCCTGACGACAAGGCAAAAACCATCGCCACCGAGAACGACCAACAACACGGCTTGCATGTACCATTCCACCAAACAGGGCTAGTTCCTCAAGCAGGACGCACTCCTCACACATCTTGCAAAGGCAAACAACAGTCCAGGGATCGTGATGGAAGCCGACACAAAAAGGGAGCAGACAGTTAAGCTCTAGTATTTAGTTAAGTTGTGGTAGTGGTGCTGGTGGTGGTGATGGGGATGGTGATAATGGTGATGGTGGTGGCGGCGGTGATAGTGGTGATGATGGGAACTGTAACAGTCATTGTCTTTAGCAGTTGAAAGGGTTCACCTTAAAAAGTTCTGGTTGTTCAGCAAAAACATCCTTCACATATTTGTAGTCTACATAGGCCCAGAGTTGGTTGGGACTGCAGTATGCAATGGCCTCAGGTGGAAATTGACTCAGTGTTGGTTTCTCACCATAGATCCAGTCTAGTAAGTCATCAAGAGAAATGCTGTGGTAGATACTGTCTTTTTCCCATTGGATTTCTGAACTCTCTGTAAAGAAGGAGAAAGAAACTGAAGGGCTGTGGTGTTGCTAATGTGTCTTGGCATTTGTGGGTAGATGGATGAGTCACAATTGTTAGGCCACACAATTTCTGATGACATTTCATGGTGATTATACATCTACAGATCTTACAAAAAAGCAAAGACTGTACATATCTCCACAACCATAAAATACATCAACTCCAAACACTGATATTAATATACTACTCAGAAATCTAGAATTATACAGGTATGATGCACATATAAACATTATAAACTAGATCTAAATGTAAAAAAAAGACCAGTGACTGATCACATCTAAAATGAGGCCATCTGACTGATTAGCAAACCTTTACCCACTAACACATTGTACTTTCTCTTTCTCTCCTACTATTACTAAAATAATCCCAGTTCCTCCAAACTGACTGTGTACTAACAAAGCCAAATCCCGTTCTATCCTTAATATATCTAATTCCCCAAACTTTGCACTAAACAGTTTACCCAATCCTTCTTCCCTCCTTAAAACTGCAACCCATCAGAACTTCTCTCCTACCCACTTTTTGGTTTACAGACATCAACATGTAGAAACCTAAGTTAAATATCATAAACATTGACTTCACTACTCTGGGAGGGTCTGCAATATCCAAGAAAGGCCTACAAGGGTTATGGACAGTGATCCTCACTACCTAGGAGAACCTACAATACCTAGGGACATTGTTGCCCCTAACTTCTCACAGAGAGCCTACAAGGGTTATGGACAGTGATCTTCACTACCTAAGAGAACCTACAACAGCTAGGGACACTGTTTCCCCTAACTACACATAGCAGGCCTACAAAGGTTATGTATCATAGTTATTCTCATCAAACTAAAGAAAGCACCCAGTCCACCCGGTAAGGTAATCATGCTGGTGACACAACAAATAGCACCCAGTCCACCCGGTAAGGTGGTCGATTTGGTGCCACAATGAAAAGCACCAAGTCCACACAGTAAGGTGGATAGGCATTAGGGTCTGTAGAAACCAAGTCAAAATACAGATTCATATGAACAAGGTGCGGTCTCTTGACGTGTCTGATAATGTGAAAACACTGCTAACCTATGCAAGCATGGAAAATGAACGTAATACGATGATGATGATGATGATGATGGTGGTGACGATGATAATAAAGTTGTACATATCAAATCTCTTGTTTATAGAATAAGGTTATGGCTTTCTTATTTTGTCTGAAAGTTTAGTAAGCGCTTGTAAACAATTGAAATGTCATACCAAGGGTATTTGGTTTAATTTTAATGTGGAACGTTGACTTTTTGTCGGGTGGGAATGATGTAACTAGTTGCTATTTAGTCCCAGGTAAACCAAATCAAGCAGGCCTATGGTCAAAGGTACCCCATTTTGTATATCGGGAACTACATTGTCCAATGTAGCTTTCTTTATTGAAGATAGTAGGGTATAATTTGAGGACATTTTAGCTGCTATTTCTAACAAGAAAAGTGACTGCATAGAGATGTAAGTAGTGATTTTTAAAATGTGATTATCTGTTTGGTTTCATTACTGATGAAATGTTCATTAACTTACCTTGAAAACAAGGGAGACAACCAAATCTACACTTGACTGTCTTTCCATTCAGTAATTTAGCAAGGTGACGTGGTGTCCATGATGAGGCTGGCCAGTGTGAAATCATATTACAGAACAATAATGGTATGCTTAATGTAGAAGATTCAGCAAGGTATGATGTTGATAACATATCTTTTTTACTCTCTGCAATACCATTAGGACAGACGTCTACATCCATACCTGTATCGATACTCTGGAGTAAAATAAGAATTATCATTTATTTCCAATTGATTCCAGAATATAATAGATAATACAATTGGAGCTTTTTTATATTTTTAAATACAGATAAAACAAAAAGTTGACCCTTGCAGATTGCAAGCAAAGCCTATCACAGTGAGATTTGATATACTCAAATATAAGCCAAGGAATATATGACCAAAAAATCGATGGTAGAAGGGGAGTCAATATTTTGATGATTTTCACCAACTTTAAATTCTACTTAAATAAGGTGTGGATTTTTGCCCATTTCTCAAACATAAAATAGTGGGGTCAGCTTATATTCAAGTATATTCTGTACCTTTGTCATTAAAACAAAAAAGCTAATATTCTTTAGATCACATTATTTCACTATTTAGTGTGAAGTAATTTCAGTTGAACCAGATCAGGTGTCCCAAACACACAGCCCTACTTTTCTATAGCTGGCAGCAGAACAATTTTCATGACTAATTAAGGAAAATTTGTCCTGTTACTTCATATATTCCACTTCCTATGATATGTGTATTCAATATGATGAAAAACCATAATAAATAAATAGCAGCATATCAGCTGTATTGCAGATTAGCATTATAACTGGTGGAAATCCCGCCCCCTCCTCTCGTCTCATTGTGCCTCTCCCTCCCCCAGAACGTAATGGTCCTTTTGAGTCCTTGAGTTTCAGACCCCTGAACTAGATATACTGAAGTCAGATAAATCAACTGCTAAATAAACTACTCCTTCCATTATGTATATTCTAATAGTCAAAATGTTGGAAAACATTTCAACAAATGTGTAACATACACTTATAATTATAAGTGTATGTTACATATTTGTTGAAATATGTGTATATTTATGTATATATTTGTATATGCACATCTCGTGTATATGTTTGTTTTTAATCTGTTTTTATTTATAATCATCAAAGCAAATGAATAATTTCAAATAAAAGTAGTCCAAAAGAATAGCTGCACATACCTTCAATTACACACAACAACGAAGAATTGCTGGTGTTGACCACTGAAAATGTTTGAGGTAAGTGAAAACATGCATGGCATTATTATGGGTGATAGGGAGGCAGAGGTTCTGGAATAGCCAAGCACCGTTACAAGAATCCCCTGATATTTCAGTAAGATGAAAAGTAAACAATGACAAAAACTTTATTGTCTGACGCCTAATTCATATAAACTGTTTTAATAAAAAAATATATTTGGGACACTTTTTTTTAGATACAGATAAAACGCAAAGTTGACCTTTGTAGATTGCAAGTAAAGTCTAAATCAATGCAATTTGATATATCTTTAATTAAAACAAGAGAGTAACGATGTCATGTTTTACGTTGGTAAAAATAAACTGTAACAAGATGAATGGTGGAGGTAGTAGAGCGGTTGTTATAGGTTATGGTGGTGTTAGTTGTAGATGATGGTAGTAGAGCGGTTGTTATAGGTTATGGTGGTGTTAGTTGTAGATGATGGTAGTAGAGCGGTTGTTATAGGTTATGGTGGTGTTAGTTGTAGATGATGGTAGTAGAGCGGTTGTTATAGGTTATGGTGGTAGCAGTGGTGGTGTTAGTAGTAGAGGTGTTGTTATTGGTGGTGGTGGCAGTAGTAGTAGAGGTGTTGTTGTTGGTGTCACGAGTAGAGGTGCTATTGTAGGTGATGACGGTGTTAGAAGTAGAGGTGCTATTGTAGGTGATGGCGGTGTTAGAAGTAGAGGTGTTTTGTTATAAGTGATGGTAGTAGTGGTGATGATAACGGTGGTGTTGGTGGTAGTAGTACTAAAGTTGTTATAGCTGCATGTGAATGTGGTGGTAGTGAAAGATTCAATAATTTAGCACCTCTAACCCCTTTTCAAAGCTACTTGCACGATTGTTTTTCTTCTTGTGGGGCAACTCAATCAAAAGTAAGTCGAAGCCTTTTTTGGTATTTTACTTTAGCTCTTCATTTAGTGTTGTAAAAAGAAAACCTACCTTCTCTTATATTATTTTATGTTGTATAAATATTTTGTAAGGAATAAGGAATAATTAAGTAAAGAAGGGAGGCAACTCATCGTTGTTAAGTAAGTTACTTTCGGCTAAGTAAATTACTTTGTGGACTTAATTGTAAACACATCAACCTTGTAAGGACATCAACTATAGAACTTGAGTCGAAGAAATATATATTAACATGTATATGTTTTAAAATTAAAGTAAGTAAGATGCATTTGTAGTAGCTAGTTTTTAGCCGGAGAAAGAACTCGAAAGAGACATAGAAACTAGTATTGGATTGTCCAAAGTTGATAGGAAGAGTCCAGATTAAGCCTTATCCTTTGTCCTTGGGTAAGAGGTAGATGCCTCATTTGGGACGCCACAGTTAGTGACTCTTTCGCTCCCGCTCACATTCTGGGTGCAGCGCTAAATGTGAAGGTTACTGCTTCCAAAGCCGAACGGAATAACATTTTTAAATACCGCCAATTATCGGCTTTTTTTTGCAGCCTGTGGCGTTCGAGACGTTTAGAAGAACTGACAGCGAAGTTCTTGTCATCGTTCCCGGCTCACCTTACCGAGGTGTCAGGTGATGCACGTGTCTGTGTTCAGTTGTTCCAGGGCCTTAGATTCACTATCACGTTGCCAGTGTGTTGGCTTGCTTCAAAAGGCCACAATACTTAAGGTACTTATTTTATTGATCTCGTTTTGTTGAACTGCTAAGTTTTCAGTTATTTCTAGCATCCATTTAATGGAATGAAATCTTAAAAGCCTCATATTAATAAAAGAAAATACACCCAAAATCTCAGTTTTATTGGAGACTGTAAGCTATAAGTGATAATAACGTGAATGAAAGTTAAATATTAGATTTGTTTATTCAACAAACAGATATATACATAATTTTTACAGATAAAAAGAAATATAATAGTAACATTATGAATAAAAAGAAATAGAGATATAATAAATGCCAAGAATTGGCACAAGGCCAGTAATTATCCCAGTGCGTTACTGGTACTTTATTTTATCGACCTCGTAAAGATGAAAGGCAAAGTTAACCTCGGCGGGATTTGAACTCAGATCATAAAGGGCCGTAACTATATGCTGCAAAGCATTGCGTCCAACGCTTTACCAATATTGCCGATGCTTACAGAGCGAAAGCACTAACAAATATAATATAAAGGAAGGGGTGGACAACCGAGCCACTACCAGAGCAAAAGATAGCATTATCGCGAGGAGCACTAATGATTTTTTAGGCAAGCCAGCACGCTCGCAGCGTTACCTCGGGTGATGGTCAGACTGGTGCGTTGGAACAACCAAGCGCCTTCACGAGCTTCACCAGTTACCTCTATTAGGCGAGCCGCCAGTGAAAATAGGAATTCACAGTCAGCTGTCCGACTCCCCCGAAATTCTCGAACGCCACGGGCTGGAAAATGTAATTGGCCGACAGATCACAGTATTTTAGGATTTTGCTCCGATCGGTTGAGGAAGTTGTGGCTATCGCCCTAACCGCAGCATCCAGCATGTGGGAAGAAGCAAAAGAGTCACTAACTGTTACGTCCCACACAAGGCATCTGCCTCTCGGCCAGGGGCACAGTGTAAGACCGTCAGGTCTTTTCCCATTACTCCTTGACAACACAGATGGTTCCAAGATTGAGGGGATGTTCGCCCGAGCCAAAGCTCTCTTGAGAATAAGGTTTAGCTCCGTGTGATGCGCGAAGCGACCGGCATTCAGGCGGCAGTAAATCTACAACAATAAATCAATTCAGATAGTCAACAAATTAGTGGAGAAGTTTCTACATAGTGGCACGCTCAGTTCTTTATAACAGCCAAATCCACTCTCTTCCGCAATATTAACAATGAGAGCCACATGCCCACAATTATACATCTAACAGTAGCATGTACACAATTACAACAGACTAACCAATGGAAACTTGATATAGTTCGGTCAATAATAGGAACACGTCGCATAAAAAGTTAAAACCGCTTACCAGAGGATTCCAGCACAACAATAGCATGAGTAATATATATATATATATATATACAAAAAGTGAAAATGTATATGTTCTATAATTAGTTACCTGCTTTCATTGACGTGAAATCGAACTCAGCTTTTTACTTTTAGAAATTGTAAACAAAAAAAATTGTAGAAAGCAGAGTCCGCTTCCGGTGTTTCCGGAAATGACGTCATCAATAAACAAGCATGGCCGGCGATTGTCTACGGGATGTTGTTATAAATGGAGATTTTATTGAATTGAAGAGAAGACTAGATGAAAACAAAGATTTATTGTTGAAGGTAGACGAGGTAAGTGTTTGAGAATGCTTTAAAGACACTCACTAAATGCAATAATTAAGAGGTAACTGTATGTTAGGATGCGATGTCGACACTGAGTCACAATCTAGAATGAGTAAGCGTTTCGTAGCCTAATGACTTAAACAACAAAAACAATTTTGTGAGAATGAATTAATCGACTTTGGTATATTACTGGTACTTATCTCATCGACCCCAGTCTGAATAGAGCTTAGATCCAAACTAGATACACTTCGGTTTTACACGAATCTATTGAGTGATAATTATACTGATTAATAAAAACATAAGTATGCAGTTGTCAGAATAATGTTGTTCCTAGCTTACGGAATGAAAACACACATTAACGTCTGCTTATTATTATTTAAATTTTAGTGTCTATTTTCCACTCTTAAACAGTTTAACATTTCTTTGGAGATAAACCTTCGATCGGAACGTCTTTCCATATCATATTTTCAGACCTGAAAATTCTCGTCCAACGGGGAGATCTCCCACCCTTTTTATGTTGGGTCAGAGATGTCTTTTCTTTCTCGTTTTGGGGCAATTTTTTTCATGGTACTCCCCGTTTGTGTTTTTAGAGGTTGGCAGGTCTGTAAGATAACTGGTGGGGTTCTGGTTCTTTTGGGTGATCCTGCTAAAATTTGTGGGGGTTTTTACATTAGCTATCATCCTGGATAATCTATGGGTAATCACGAGACATTTTATGAAATAGAACACAAAATCGTCTTCAACAGGATTTGGACTACTGCTAGATATTGTACGGGGAGGTATCATGAATCATCAATACAGTTCTGTCTCCCATTTGATAACAATAAACAAGTTCTTTGCTGTCAAATAGAACTAAATAATCAGTCGAATTAAAATCGGTTTGTTTTTAAAATTCCTGTGGAATTCAAACTCAGAAACACAGGTACAAAGATTGTGGTACAATTCTAATATGTAATGTACTTCCACCTGTAATATTATTGGAAATTATGGGTCATTTTTTCTTTTCCGATATATTGTATGTAGAGTTTTATCTAACCTATTTATTTGCGTACTTGTGAGAAGACATAGTAAAGAAAACAAAAAGACACAGCTTCTTAGATCGTTCATAAACACAAAGAAAGGGAAACTGCTGTAAAATAACATTAGATCCGTCTTAGATTATTATGCTAGTCTTTCCTAGATCCTCAGTCTTTCTACAACTACAGAAAACAGCATACTTCCTACTATCAATAAAACAAAAATAAGGGCTGGATGGAAGAAATTTATGGCGCTGCTGACAACAAAAGGTTCAAACGCAAGACATTGTGATGTGATTCTCATTCATCTTTGCTGCGTCTTTAAAGAGAGTCGAGTGTGATTTCTAGCAGAATAAGAAACGTGTTTGGTATTTCACAATCATGTGGGTCACAAGTTTGATCACACAACACCATGTGCAAGTGTCTTTTAACATTGCCATTACTTTCTGTTGACTGAAACTCTTGTATCTATAATTCAAAGGACAAGCCATGTAATGCACATTGTCATGCTGATCCTGCCTGAGTATTATATTAAGTGGAGAACTCAGTCACTTATACTGTAATTCATTGATTGGTTAGTTCAGTTGATCAAAAAACTAGAATACTCATCATTGGAGTTCTCAGAGGATCCTTAAAAAATATGTACAACACACTGACTTTTATAGTCTCCTCCAATAAAATAAGATAACTTTTAATTCTTTATCAGTTTATCATGGCACCAGCTCTAGAGAGATTGTCATCTTGACAAGACTGAAGAACCATCCTACCTTATGTTGTCTGTTAAATTGCTAACTACTTGGTTATAGTTTTGGTGGTGGTTAATAATTGTTTCTGATTTAGGCTCTAGGCCAGCAATTTGAAGGGAAAGGGAAAGTCGATTAAATTGACAGTGGTACGTTACTGGTACTTCATTTTATTGACCCCCGTCGGGATGAAAGGCGAAGCTAACCTTGGCAGGATTTGAACTCAGAATGTAAAAGGTCATAACTATATGCTGCAAATCATGTTGTCTGAAGCTCTACCAATATTGCTAATCCACTGCCCTTGCTGATGGTTAATAATAATGGATGCTCAAGCTGAATTAGCTGATGTATCAGCTTTTAGCAGAGATTTATATTTGCTGATAAAGAAAACTCCAGCATTAATATTTCATCTACTATTTGTATATGTAATGGTTCCTATATTTACATCTCTTTTCTGTGATATGAGAGTATTTGAGACTTGTTTCTATTTTCATTGCAGAGTGGTCGACTTCCAATACACTGGGCAGTTTCAAATGGACACTCAGAAATATCAGACTATCTTCTAGATCTTGGAACACCAGTTGAGGTTAAAGATGCGGTAATATAATTGTTGTTTAATTTCACCAGGGATAAATGAAGTATCATTCTATCTTATGTAATGGTTTTGTTATGTTTAGATAAATGCAAAAGTAGTTAGATGTTTTATGTCACAGAGAAGCCTGAAGTAAAATAGATACAGACGTAATGCAGTTCAACCTGTCTAGTGGTAATATTGGTATCGAAACAAAAAGTACCTAATACACCATCTGGGGGGGGCTGGTACCACACCAAAAAGCATCCAGTTCACCCTATAAGATAATCATGTTGGTGCCATGACAAAAAGCATGCAGTCCATCCTGTATGGTGCCAAGAGGAAAAGCACCCAGTACATGCTGTAAAGTGCTTAGCATTAAGAAGGGCTTCCAGCAATAGTTAGATATATACTTCTTTTCTGCAGATAGCTGTAGTCTTTGTTACTAACTAAAATAATTGTCTTTGCTAGGTTTTACATTTGCTTCTTATATTTGGAATATCTGTAGCATGTGTTTTTAGTAAACACATCTTTTTAGTCTTTCTTTAAAAAGGAGACTGATCTGACTAGTTTCAATTTTTATTAAGAGCTCATCAGAGATAAGTTACTTACTTGTTTATAAATGTGTGTGTGTTTAAGTATATACACAAGTACACACATGTCAAATGCATGTTTTATTAACTATCTATATATTGAAAGATATCTATATATTTTTTTTCTTTTCCATTAATAGTCTGGATGGACACCTCTGATGGTAGCAGTATCTGCTGGACGTCCAAAGATTGTCAACAGTCTCATTCACCGTAGAGCTGAAATCAATGCTGTCAACATCAATGGCCAATGTTCTTTACACTATGCAGTCTCTAAGAATAGATATGAAGTAATATATTTATTACACTATTTTATTTTATATATGTAGCCAAAGCTGTTATCTATACATGATCTATGATGCCATTTATCAAAGATGTTCGAACCTCAACCATCCCATTTTGATTGTATGTTTAATACTACATTATCCAGTGTTTCCTTCTTTTTTTTTTAATAATTGGATATGGTTTGAAGGAGATTTGGCTGCTATTTCTAGTATTTCAAATGGCTGTGTTGAGACTTCCATTGTTTCTCTTGTCATGATGATATATCTGTAATTGTTGCCATAAACATTAGCAGAGTCATTATCGCCACTACAATTGAATAACCTATGTTAGCTTTACTCAAAGAAACCTGTTAAATTCTTGAGAACGGCACTGCTTCACTTCTGCCTACAGATATTGACAGAAAGATTTCTGTTGATGTAACAAGGTTACTCTGTATCAAAGCCAAAGATTATGGTTTCAAATTCTGCTCATGTAGAATGGATAGTTTATATTAGAGCTATCAAACATGCAGCTCATGGGCCACGTGCAACCCCCAAACTACTTTTCTGTGGTTTGCAGCAGAACAATTTTCATGATTAATTAAGGAAAATTTGTCCCCCTACATTTTGAATTAATTTACATATCACATACTATCATATGTGTAGTTATTTTGATGAAAAACCATAATAAATAAATAGCAGCATATCAGATTAGCATCATAACTGTTGGAAATCATGCCTCCACCACCTCATCTCACTTTGGTCTGCTGTGCCTCTACCCGCCAGACAAAATGGCCGTTTTGAGTCCTTTAGTTTGAGACCCATGGCTTATATGTGACAAATATGAACTGATGGTATTGAAGTGCTGATAGAGGCAGTCCACCTGTAGCTAATGGGTAGTTGATGATGTTTGGTCCTAGATTAACTTGAGCAGTCATGCCATGATCAAACTGTCTTTTTCCAGGCATAGTGTGCCTTTTTTATTTCTGAGCTTTGATTGCCATTGCTAGCAGGTCAAGTGACTGTATAGAGATATCCTCATTGTCTTTTGTGGTGATTGGGTTATGCTCCTAGGTAAGGTGTTTATTAGTTTGTCTAGTTGATGATGATGTATCATTCGATGATCCAACAATTCATATATAAATAGTTCAATTTATAAGAACTTTCTCATTTGTAAAATAACATGAAGTAGATAATAAGATCAGCAGATATTTAAGGTTGAAATATTTTGGTGATCAGAAAAGTAACTTCAATGTTTTGAGACAGTAAGGGGATGCCTCATAGTTTTCCTGTCTTATTGTTTCTCATTTATAGGGAGATTAAGCAGAGTTGGCTGTGTGTTATGTAAACATCTGTTACAGGTATGTTTACTTGATGTGTGTAGTCTGTTGTTTGTGGTTGTTGAATGACACTTGATTCCTATAATTCACACCCATAGATAATACAAACATCTATGAGATGTTGAATTCAGATGAGATCTGAAAACAAGAATAATGTGTCATGAAGTATCTATCATCTATAGAGAAATGCTTGAGATTTAACCATTGTATTTATTATATAACTTGAAAATAATTCCAAATAAATGACCCACTTTTGATTTCTTTTAAAAAGATAGCTGAATGTTTGTTGAACAATAAGGCTGATGCTAACATAGCTGACTGGATGGGCAACACTCCTCTGCACCGAGGAGCTTCAAAAGGTCACAAAAATATTGTTGCTTTGCTTTTACAGCACAAAGCTAATGTGAACTATGCAGATAAAGAAGGCAACTCACCACTGTAAGTTTTACATGTTTTTAGATACATTGCTCCATTAATTCATTTTGAACATCACATGGAGGAAGATGTGAATATCTTGTTTCTCTGCTAACTGTTTATTGTATTTACTTATGGATTGTTCTTTAACCTTTTAGCATTTACATTACTCTATATTTACTATTATATTTTCATAGTAAAGGCTTTACCTCACATAATATCGAATTTATGAGATTTTCATATTATTTATTTTGAGAACAATACCTTAACATCAGTATGAGTGGCTAGTTATGACCGGTTTGACCAGAAATAGGTGAGAGAATACTGGCCAGATACAACTGGTTTAAATGCTAAAGGGTTAAAATATTTGTGAAAGTAGATAAAACATTGCTAGCAACATTTGCCCTCAGCATTGTAAGTTAGCAGGCTTGATACCATGACTCTGTTACATGAGCCAGTTCCATGTCTCAGTTGATTTTAGTTAATATCACAAATGGAAGTTGGTATTCATATAGTTCCACCGTAAAGAAATAGATTTTTTCTTTAAAAGCCATATTTTTATGTTTCTGCTACCTCAGATTCTTAGATCACTCTGTCACAGTTTAAAAATTATTTTTAATAATTATTACCAAGATATTTAGATATCCTAATGCCAACTACCTTACAGTATGGACTGGCACAAAAACAACCATCTGACAGGGTGGATTGGATACCTTTTGTCATGTCACCAGCACAACTACCTTACAAAGTGAGCTGGGTGCTTTTTGTCATATCACCAGCATGGCTACCTTACAGGGTGGATTTGGTACTAAAAATATAATCAGATTCTGCTTACCTCAATCAAGCAATATGTCCAAATAGGGGATAACCCTACTTACAGGGTGGACTGGGTGCTTCATAGTCAAGTGACCAGGCTAGAAAGTGTCCCTAAACACATAACAGCTGCTCTCACAATTTCAAATTTCAAAACCATCCTCTCCATTAATCCTTTAGCATTTGCATTATTCTATATATACTATTGTATTTTCACAGTAAAGGCTTTATCTTACATAATTATCTCACATAATATCAAATTTATGAGATTTTGATATTATTTATTTAAGAACAAAACATTATGGCAAGTTATAACCAGTTTGAACAGAAGATGCAAGCGAATTCTGGATGGATATGGCCAGTTTGAATGCTAAAGGGTTAAAGGATGGGAAATCATTATCATCATCATTATTTCTATGTCTTGTTTTCTATGTTGGCATGGGTTGGACAAGAATTTTATGAGGCAGTTTTCAATAGTCAGATGATATTGTAAGTGATATACTTCACTAACAATCATCAAACTATTGGGGTGTATAGTTTATCATGGACATAAACAAATGTCACTACTTGCTTTCAATATGGTGATGTACACAGCTTCTCTCACACATATATATAATACATGTGAGTGTGTGTGTTTATAAAAATAGGTTCCCATACAGTTTCTGCCTACCAAATTTGCTCACAAGGCAATGGTCAGCCTGAAGTTATAGTAGAAAACATTTGCCCAAGATGCCATGCAGTTGTGAAGAAAACCTCTTAACCATATGGCCATAAAGAAAGAAAAAATTTTGGTTTAGAATATTCACCATATCCCTGTGTCGTAAGCAGTGACTAATTGGGTTGGTATCAGAAAGGGCATCCAGCTGTAAAACATTACCTCAAAAAACTGCCATCCAACCTATGCCAGCATGGATAAGTCGACATAGAAACTACTGTATTTCAATGTTTTCAAAGTCATATTTCTGTTTATTAATTTTATCATAAAGATTTTTTTGATTTTTTTTTTTTAAAGTAGGGCAGTGGATTGGCAGTATCAGTAGAGGGTCGGCCGCCATGCTATCTAGCATAGAGTTACGTCCCTTTACGGACTGAGTTCAAATCCCTCCAAGGTTAACTTTGCCTTTCATCCTTACGGGGTCGATAAAATAAAGTACCAGTAATGTACTGGGTAATTGCTGGCCTTGTGCCAAAAGTAGAAACAATTAATTTTATCATAAAGAAAACAGTGTTGAGAATGTATTTTCTTTAATATTTCAGACATCTAGCATGTGAAGAAGAGCGAGCTGAGGTGGCATACATGCTGGTCAAAAACGGAGCTCTTTTGACAATCTTAAACAAAGTAAATAGCTATTTTGTTCTTTTCTAATTTGCAATACATACATAGGTAGAAAATGTTGAATGGTTGAAGGTCATTACTGATGCTGTAAATAGTTTTTATGAAATCATTGACTGAAAAATATGTAATTAGACTTGAGCTGGATTATTTTGAAGAGAAAAACTTGTAGTTTGGACTTGAAATATGTTTTTTTATGCCCACAGTCCTGTTTCTTTTCTGACTCACCTTGTATGTTTGTGTGTGCGTGTTCATATTGATTAGCTACTGTGATATTTATGTCCTGCAGTTCTGAGGCTCTATGTGAGAAGATCAGTGGAATAAAGTATAAAGTAGCTTTCTTTTTAAAAGAAAATCAAGTGTTGGCATCATAAAGGACATCCAGTCATAGAATACTGTCTCAAAAATAAATATTGTCCAACCCATACCAGCATAAAAATGCAGGCATAAAAACAATGATGATTGTTATAACTACCACAGATATCTCACCTTAGATATCATATAGATTATATACTTGATCTACCTAGGATGACTAATTTCAGTTGATACAACAGCCTCAATATTTTTCGCTTCTGCTTGTTATTATATATTATTCATAAACCTTTCTGTTTTTTAATCTTTTCAGGAAGAAAAAACTCCTTTAGATCTTGTTCCATTAAAACTCCGTCGCAATCTGAAAAATCTGTCTGACCAAACAATGTAGCTTCCAAAACTCAGATATTTCAAACATCTGCCACCAGTTAAGCCAAACTAACAGGCTGATGGAAATCATCGAAATTTTCCTCTAGCTTGTGATTCCAGTGAAATATGCATCTTATATTTTAGTTACTTTTTCATAATTAAAGACAAAATCGAAAAAGTGTTTATTTTTCATGTATAAATGTGACAAAGGGGTAATTTACTAACAAATTTGATTTAAACATTCATTAAACAAAAAAGCTAACATACATTATTGAATAGATGCATTTTATTGTTTTATAATCATCTGACAAAGCTATGTCCAAGAATTGTAAATTTTATTTCTCAATTCCTTCTTACCACTGAAGTAAAATATTGGTGTTTCATGAAATGTACCCGAGTTTTTCTTCCTTTTTTCTAAAAGATGATTATTTCGGTTTGTTATTAAGGTGTAGGCATGGCTGTGTGGTTACAAAGTTTGCTTGTAACCACATAATTCAGTATTTGATCCGAATGTGTAGCATCTTGGGCAAGTGTCTTCTACTACAGCCTCAAGTTGACTAATACCTTGTGTGAAATTAGGACAGAAACTGTTTGTGTTTCACCAGTTTAAATCAGGTCAGGTAACCATGTCTTGCTCATATGGAACTGTTTCTGCCTTGGTTTCTATGGCTGAATGATCTTCCTAATGTCAACTAGGTTGTAGTGTGGACTGGGTGCTTTTTATTAGGGTACTAGGATGAACACGGTGCTTTTCATTATGTAATCAGCATGACCACCTTACTGGGTGCTTTTCATCATGCCACCAGCACGACCACTTTACAAGGTAAATTTGGTGCCTTTTTGTCATAGCACCTGTATGACCCCTCTTACAAGGTGGACTGGGTGCTTATTTTTATTGCGGCACCAGCCCTATCACCTTACAAGATGGATTGTGTGTTCTTTGTCATGACAACAGCATTGTGAGAGAGTAGATGTGGGGCATGTCGAACAGGAGATGTGAAAGATAGGGCTTGGAGGGGAGGGGAACATGTATGCAGGTTGGGCATGGATAAGGTGTGGGATATTTAGTTGTGTGTGTGTGGGGGGGGGGGGTATTATGACTGGGGAGGGGTAGGAAGAAGATTGGTGCAGACTAGTGTACTCTGTGTTTGTTTCATCCTGTGTACATGAGAAGGTGGGTCTTCGGCTGTACAGCATAATGCCAGAGATCTTGATTAATTTTCAAAATGAATCGATGACATAGTATATTTCATTAGAAATACAGTAACAAAAGGATTAAGTATGTATCGTGTCCTTGAGCAAGACACTTTATTTCACATTGATCCTTCTGCCAGGAGTTGCAACCAGTAGAGAGTATAAGCAATGGAAACAAAGTTTCCGTAGTCTGATTTGATGAGGTCCACTCCACTTGGCAAGCGAATGAGCTCTGGGATCTTGTTGATCGATCAGAGCGAACAATCTGTGGAATACTCAGCCATTTACATGCTAATTAAATGACTGGACAACTATAATACTCAACACTGAAATCAAGAGAACATAATATTTATAATAATTGTTATCTACACCATGATGAGCCCAAGATTGATCTAGTTCATTATCTAGTAGTGAAACCATTGTTCACTGATATTCTCTTGTGTAAAACCATTATTATCACTCACAGATATTCTACTGTTCCTTGAACAAGCCAAGAAAGGAGCCTCTTCTTGGTCACTGGATCTCTTAGCAATAGCAGCAAATACTCATAAATCACACATAACATATTAACGATTAATGTCTATCTTACACGCTAGCATGGGTCAGACGGGTTTGTCCTATTTAGAGGCAAGTTGGGTTGGGTGACCATGTCTTGATCATATAGGAGAGTTTCTGGCTGGTTATCTACGGCTGGGTGCCCTTCCTAATGCCAACTACATTTAGTGTGTGCTTAGTGCTTTTTGCCATGTTCTTTTAAACGTCTACTTTACAGTGTCGGCTGGATGCCCTTCCTAATGCCAACCACATTTACAGTGTGTGCTGGGTGATTTTTGCCGTGTCTTTTACCCATCCACTTTACTGGGTGCTTTTTGCCGTGTCTTTTACCCATCCACTTTACTGGGTGCTTTTTGCCGTGTCTTTTACCCATCCACTTTACTGGGTGCTTTTTGCCGTGTCTTTTACCCATCCACTTTACTGGGTGCTTTTTGCCGTGTCTTTTACCCATCCACTTTACTGGGTGCTTTTTGCCGTGTCTTTTACACATCCACGTTAGAGTGTGGGCTGAGGGCTTTTTGTCATGACACCTTCACGATCTGTTTTAAAATCAGTGAATTGGCAGAGTTATTACATTACCGTATGTACTCAAGTATAAGCGCCCTGTTTTATGATTGAGAAATGGGTAAAAATCCCAATCTTATTTATAAGCCAATGCAGCTAATCAACATATTGTTAGATGACATATATAAATTGACCCCCTCCCTCCATTTTATTTTCAAACCTTGATCAACTTATCTTTTGTGAAATTTGTTTTAACCTGCTCTGAGTTCAAATATCTTGCCACGGTCACTTTTGCCTTTCGTGATTGATAAACTTTCTGTGGATTAATAGAATTGTTGGAGCACGGACAAGGTGCTTTGTGATATGTTACAACTATGTGTTCTCAGTTCAAATCCTGACAACTTACTGTCACTGGAAAAATTGTTTGAACATTCACTAGTCAGGATATGTGGTGATATCTGTTCCAGATCTGTGTTCTGAGTTCAAATCCTGCCTACTTACTACCACTGAAAAAATGAGACTTGACATATTTCACCATCTATATATATAATATGAAAGAAAGGTGTTTATTGGCTGGTTGAATCACATGACAACTACACACACACACACATCTAAAGAGAGAGAGAGAGAGTGACATCCCTCAACAGTATCAGTTGAAGGTTTAACAATATTGCATTAGCTTTTATAAAGTCATTTTACAGAACCAAAGAAAAGTTGATCCTATTTGAAATTAATCAACCCTCCAGCTTTTATCAATATACTACTTACAGTCCGTACTAACGAAACAACACTTCAGAAGCAATGTTATGCGGTATATTGCTGTGTTTCAGATGACGTCCTTTGGAGCTGAAAAAGATCATACTGACTGGTTATTTCACAACATTTAAACTCCAAGGCCAATGCTACCATTTAATCGGCAGTTTACTCCCCCAGCCTAATAAGGAAGTTTTCTTTTTTATGTCCCTCACACACACATTACGGTCTCACTTCATACCAGACAACACATCCAATACAGTCGTTTTCTCTTTTATCTATCTACTTGTGACTGCTCTCCTGGGTGAAGCCAGGTACATCACCTAGTGTAAACATAAGAGAGATAAGCTGATTATGGTTTGAAATCCTTTGGTCATGGATGGGTCTACTGGAACATTGCTGTTCTGGGGTTAAACAACAGTCTCTTCAAAGACTTAAGTACATGCAAATAATAAACATTATGGAAGAGGTATGAAAAAACACAGAAGGCTCAAGTT
>OZ024746.1:61658534-61673534 GCA_964016885.1 Eledone cirrhosa | reverse complement strand
TAACCCATGCTAGCGTGGAAGAAGGACGTTAAACGAAGATGATGATGATATATACACACACACATACAATATATATGTGCCAATGCTTGGCATTAGATAGGGCCCCCAGCCATAGAAAATGTGCTCAGCACAAGGCTGCGAAGACCCTTTGTGTCAAGGGCATGGCAGTCTTCCTAATACTGGTGCCATGATAAAATACAGCCAGTACATTAATTAATTGTTGTTAGGAAGGAGACCCAACTGTAGAAAACTTGTCAAATATAGGGTTGAGAGGACTCTTCAGTTGTGTCAAGGACACAACAACCTCCATTACATTGGTGCCACAATAAATTGACACCTGATACACACTAGAAAATGTAGGAACTGTACATAAAACAAATGCACAACCCTGCCTCCCTGGCTCAACTCAGGTCAGTGGCTACAATTAAGTGTTAACTTGGTCTGTAAAAACATATCCAACCTATACTAGCATGTATAAGCAGATGTTAAATGATGTAATGATTATGTATACATGTGTGTATGTATATATATATACATGTGTGTGTGTGTGTATCCCGGGTTCAATCGGGGGTAACGACGGTAAGTAAGGTACTCAATACATAGCAGAGTATCAATTTCTAACATAGAAATGGCTTCTACAGGACTAGTCCTATAGAAACCATTTCTATATTAAATATATATATATAAATTGATAAATATGGTGGGTCCATCAACTCCTTATTATATATATATATATATATAATATATACATCATCACAATCATCATTTAACATCTATTTTTCAATGCTAGCATGGGTTAGATGAGTTGTTTCGTTGTGAGACAAGTCAGATCAGATGACCATGTCTTGCTCATACAGAACTGTTTATGGCTTGGTTTCTACAGCTGGATGCCCTTCCTAAGCCAACCACATTTACAGTGTGGACTGTAAATATATATATATATGTGTGTGTGTGTGTGTGTGTGTGAACAGACAGATATTTATATACACAATATATGATTCTATGTATGTGCTAAATATATAATTATTGTCATACATACATACAATGTTGCCAATTTAGCATGATACATAATAGATTTGATATGTTTTATCAGCGCTTAATTCGTACATTAAGAATTGATGTGGCTGCACAATTTTTGGTGTATTTTCTAATTAGATTTGTAAATTTGATATTTCATTTGTAAATAATAATTGTTTCTACTTTTGGTACAAAGCCAGTGCGTTACTGGTGCTTTATTTTATTGACCCCATAAGAATAGAAGGCAAAGCTAACTTCAGCACGATTTGAACAAAAAGAGCCATAACTATATGCTACAAAGCATATTGTCTGATGCTCTACCGATTCTACCAATCCACCACCAATAATAATAATAATAATTGTTTCTACTTTAGGCACAAGGCCAGCAATTACCCAGTGCATTACTGGTACTTTTAAACTCAGACCGTAAAGCGCAGTAACTCTATGCCGCAAAGCATAACATCTGCCAATCCACAAACTCACATCTATAATAAGTGGTATTTTTTTTTTTGTCCCTTTGTCTGTCCCCTTCGAAATATGCATTTGTTTAGCTTTCTAACATCAAAAGCAATTAGCCATGTCTCTGAGAAATATTTTACATAAAGGACCTGAAAAATATCTAATCAGAATAAGGAAATAATCTTCCCATTGGTCTTTCCCTTGTTAATCACAAATCTTAGCATTTGGTATAATTAAGGAAACTTATAACTGGTTTTCAAAATCAATTGATTTTATATTCCACCAATCAATTTCAAATGTTTTAGGAGAAATATTTTCCACCTAACCAATGCTTGCCCTATATCTAAAAGTTTTCTTAGCATGTTTTTTTTTTAGTGCCTTTCAATAAAATATTGGCACGTTTTAGCATGCTTAAGACCCTAATATAGTGCACTTACTTTTGAAAAAAATGGCAACAGTGCATACATACATATATAAATGTGTGAAATATATTATCCCTTCTCCAAAATCTAAAAAATTGAAATATATATATATAGATATTATATTTATACACATAAGTATATATATTTTCATTTATCCAAACTAATACATTTTATATATATATGTATTAGTTCTTTTTCCATTCAGTGGGTTTATATGCCCCCATTATTAGACTATATTATTTAGTCAATATTACAGCAAAGCTTCTATTTCTATATCAATATATATATATATATTACATTATATTTCTGTTATAATATGTGTACTTTTTGGCATAGGTAAAGCGATATCTGAGGACTTTAGGGGGAATAAAGAGAGGCTTTGTCAAGAATGCTTCAGGTTATGCTGTGTTGAAGAATTCCCTCTCCTTGTACTTGAAGAAGCTCTTATATTGAGTAATTCTCACTTTGAAATCATTAGTTCTAAGTTTTATATAGTATCTTGGAATGCCACAGCTCTGAGATGGGCATGTGGTTTGATTTTAGCAGTTACAGATGTGTGCTTGGGGTGAAGTTTGCATAGGTGTATGTTTTTTTGTTGTTGTTCTGTTAAAATAAGTTTTGTCTAAGCTAATGTAACCCACCTTAACATTACACCCATTAAAAAGCTTACGGTGTTCTTTAAAATGTTGCCTAATTAGGAAAGGAAATTCCTAGCTGTGTTAGGTAAGATATTTAGGTTTAACAGAGAATTGATCCAGTTTATTTTCTTCTTCCTAATTATCTTTGGAGATAGAGGATGCAGTTGTGTCAAAGATATGTCTAGCTGAAAGAATAACTTCCTAGCATTCATGATTATTGTGATATTGAGTTTACTGATCCTAGTAAATTGCTTTGGACTTTTAGGAGGAACAGAAGCCTACATTTCACCCTTGCTTATTGGGAATGTTTGCTGAGCTTTCTTGGGTAATGTAAACAACCTGAACAAGAAATCATATACGATGGAAGTTCACCTCTATGATGTTTGATTAGATAACCCTGTACTATGTTACTGTGTTTCTTTCTCCCATTTCCATGCTACCTGACCCCCCACTGTGCTTCTCACATGCCTGCTCAGACCTCTTCCTGGACAAGATGACGTTTCTCCTTGTCATTCTGTGTTTTTAGGAAGTATCCCAAGCCTGCTTTATCAATTGCCATGACACCCCGAGCTCCTTTTCTCTATCACTTCCACTAATTTCTTTGCTTGTTATTTTCTCTGTTTTAAACTTGGTGCCACCATCTAGTCCCTAAACTCCCTGTAATGCAATACCTCTCTGGTTCATGTTACTCTGAACTCTTCATTGAGGCCACTAAATAAAAACTGCAAGATGTTACTGGTACCATACAGTGCTGCATTACTGAGGCTGTGGGAAAGGTCAGACTAGTTACAGAGAAAACTACTGATCTTCCTTTTGAGGGATTCAATTGTTGTTAAGAGACTTGTGTAAACCAGCAAAGGCTACAGGATGGAGTGTTGATAGATCCAAGCTTTGAATCTGCCACACAGATCTGACTTAACTTTGGAGAAACAAACTTCAAGATCTTTGTTGGACAATTGAATGGCAGCAAAGTCTTATGAAGTTGAGTCTCACATTTCCAATATTCTTGACTGTTTTCTCTTTAATGGAAGGAATGGAAGTTCTGAAGAGAGAGAAAGAGAATATTTCAACCATTTTACCCTTCTTCAGTGTCATGAACTTGGTTCCTGTGGGCTTGAAACTCATTCTTGCCCAGGTAATGAGTTTCTCAAGTCTTTGTAAGATCAAACTATGTTGTTGTGAAAGTTAGTTCAACTAATCTGTATGGTGTGAATCAATAAGCATTCACCAGATCAAGTTACAGAATGAGTAGATCATCTCTATTCTCATGGCCTTCTAAGATAAGCTGTATATCTACAGCAGTATATTCCAAGCAACCAGAAATTCCATGATTTTCACCTTTCTGCATTGAATTGAAAGTTGGTGTAACTGTTTTTCAAGACTATTTTGCTAAGTCTTCAGTAAATAATATAGAAAAACTCCTTCTTTTCAATACTTCACAGCCAGATTAGCCCAAACTAATTGATGTTCCTCTTTTTAGGGACACAAACTCACATAGTGCACCTCCACTGGTTAGTAACTCTCTCTCACTTCCAAAATATTCTATAGATATCTGAAGAGCTCTGGGCAGCACTTGAATACTTTTTAGGGAAGACCACTGATGCCTGGAGCAGAAGCTGGAGCATGCTACCTTGATAACATCCTCAACCTTCTTTAGACTTTATTCCTTCAGATTGAATTCTGTTGGGGATGGGGGAAAGCTGATGAGGGCTTTGTTGGATTTGAGTTCCTGTTCTCTCATTGGCTAACTCAGGATATCATGGAGAAATCAGTTAACTGCCTCTCTTGAGCACGAGACATACGTACATGTGAACTGATATTTTTTCAACCATCAAAGACTGAAAGGCAAAGTTAACCTCAGTGGAATTTGTACTCAGAGGGCAAGGAGTTACTACAAATACAGCAAGGTATTTAATCCAATGTGTGTCATAGATAATATTGCTATGTTGCTATATAAATTTACATTTTGTCTGGTAGATTAATGCTTTGAAAATTAGAATAGGCTCAAGTAGTAATAATACAATATATGCCTTGATGATGGTAGTAGTGTTATAGATAAACAGTAGTTTGAGAATGTACCATACAGACATTAGTTTCTTACATAGATAAAAATTCTTAGATTCATAGATCTAATATAAGAATCCCTATGCCAATAATTTTGATCATGGGGCACACGCTTCACAGGGGAAAAATCTGAATATTTTAGGAGGTAATTTATAAATCTTACATACATGTTTTGTACATTAAAGGAAGTGGGGAGGGGGACGTCAAATTTTTGGAGGTGAAATGGTAGAGCATAGAGCAAAGAATTTTAAGAACCACTGCTCTAGAAATAGCCAAATCTACCACAAATCACACCTTAATAAGTTACAAAAAAAACAAACAACAATTAATAGAACAACAAACAATAAAAAAAAACACATTGAATAATGTAGTCCTAGCAACAATGTTTTTGAAAACAAAACAAATTAGTCTTGGTAACTCCGGGCTAAACAACAGCTACTAGATGCATAGAAGGAAAACAGTGAAGGTATGCAGCTTATGTACTCGTTATGGTCACTAATGAAAGACTTCTTACAATAATGATTTCCTACATTGGCACAAGAACACAAATATATAGGTGGTGGCAGGAGGGGGAAGCATTTCATTCAAATGAGTTGCTATAATAATATATACTGGTAATATATTTGGAATTATTAACTTCACGAGAGCTGAAGCTCAAATTCAACTTTGGCAGGATTTCAACACAGAATGTAAAAATACGTCACTAAAAACTACAAGTCATTTAATTTGGCCCTTGTGATAATTATTCAACATTGGCACAATTGGGAGGAGGGGAGATAAAGTTGATTAAATCAACCCCAATATGTGACCGGTACTTAGTTTATCGAGCCTGGAGGGATGAAAAGCCAAATAGACATTGGCAGGATTGAAACTCAGAATATATAGGGACATAACTTAATAGCACACTACCATTTCTGCTACTATTGAGAATTGTTGATAGTTGTGTTGTAGTGGTAGCAGTGGTAAAAACATATATATCACCAAGAAACAAAAGGATGTATGTGTATCTGTCTTATTACATAGATATATTTAAGAGTGTACACGTGTGTTTGAGAAAAAGACAGACAGACAGAAAGAAAAGAGAAATTTGACAAGGACAAGACAGAATAAAGACAAACAGAACAATATATACATATATAAACAAACATAAAAATAGTCAACTAGATAAGTGAGAAATGTTATAGGTTAAAATAAATTCTAACACTAAAATGGGATATGACCATGAAGGAACTGTGAAAACTAGTGATATTTCAAGAGTGATAATTAACCAACATTGTCAAACTAAATATATTACAGGAGCAATAATTAACCAATATCGTGAGGAAAGCTTCTTCATAGGAATATTAATTATTATTACAAGGAAGAGAAATTCAGGAATTTAGTAATAGAACAGTTTTAAAATAATCTATTGATATAGACAAATAGCAAATGATATCACCATGTTGTGTTGTAATCAGCTAATCAACAATCTAAGCCAACCTAACAAATGTGTGTCTATATATATATATTATAAATATACTGGTCAACAATGTAAACACCACAAGAGACCAGTAACATATCCAAAATTAGAACAATACATCTTACACTATCTGATGAGAACATGCCAGGGGTTATTATGTAACCACTCTGACACCTTCGAAATACGTATAAAATTATGTAATAAAATGAAGATATCCAAATAAAACCGCCTCTCTCTTTTGTGTGTGTGTGCGCGTGTGCATGTGTGTGTGTAAATATATATATATATATACGTTTTGGCTTGAAAGAGGAAAATAAGCTGACATAACTGGATTTTTTTTTTACAATCAATTAATTATTAGTCATACATTCCTTGAAACATTTAGCGAGAGTATTTAACATTATTTCACTTTGAAGTGCTATGCTGAAATAATACATCAACTAACAATTTATTTATAAATCAAACCCAGCTAAAGATAATGAGATAAATCATATCTGTGGGGTAGAGAGAAACTCATGACAGGATGAGCAGACAGCAGGAAGATCTTCAGAGGAAGAACTCCCATCAAGCAAGTGTTTGGCCCTTGATTCTTCCTCACACTTTAACTCTTTAACATTTAAACCAGCCGTATCCAGCCAGAATTCTCTTACCTCTTTCTGTTCAAACCAGCCACTCATACTGATGTTAAGGTATTGTTCGCAAAATAAATAATATCAAAATCTCATAGATTCAATATCATGTGAGATAAGCCTTTACCACAAATATACAATAGTAAACATAGAGGAATGTAAATGCTAAAGGGTTAAAGGAGCCAGGTCTACCAAGGTATTCTGCTGTTTTTACCCTCCAGTAGGATATGAACCCAAGACCTTCCGGTGATGTTGTTGCTCATTCCTGTGGTTTATGCCACTTGGCCATGAATACCATCAGTAGAACACATCACATCTATTTAAACTGCAATCATCCCACCTTAGCACTATTTTGTCATTCCTCTTTCACCAGAAGAATGACAACTGGAACTGAGATAGGATGATTGCAAACAAGGAATGTTATAGTTCTAGATCAATGTTGTCTTTTTCTCATAATCAGAAGAATAAAAGCTATGGGCTTGTAGATTACCTTACTATGTCTAATTTTTTTTCAAACAAAATATATATATATATACATACGCAGTTGTTAAATATAGTTGAAGCGTTAAAAAAATATTCTTTTTGCAAAACATTCCAATGTATAATGACAACAAATCAAGTGCTAATAATATACCCAGAACCAATTTATGTCACAGACCAATTTTACTAATATAATCTATTTTAATAAAGCTTCTTTATCATCATCGTTGTAATATTGATTTCTAACAGTGGTACAAGGCCACACATTCTGGGTCCTCGTAATAATTGATTAAAATTAACATAAGTATTTAACTGGTACTTTATTTTAATGATCCTGGAAAAATGAAAATCGAAGTTGACATCAGTAAGATTGAACCTAGAATGTAAAGGACCAAAATTAAATGCCACAAGAAAGTGTTCAACCCTCTACAAATTCCGTCAACCCACCAAATTTCTTAATTAGACATAATATGATAAGTAAAAACAGTAAAGTGACTTGATCAAATACACAATATTATAAAGTAGAAAATGGTTGGGGAATCAGTTCTGATGGCAGTCATTTATAATAAGGGGTACTCTGTAAGTTGGTTGATGACAGGAAGGGCATCCAGCCATAGTAAACTTGAAAGGACTCTTCAGTTGTGTCAACGACAGGGCAACCTCCCTAGTGTAGGTGTTATGATAAAATGCACCCGTCCAACCCTTGCTAGCATGGAAAACAGAGATTATATGATGATGGTGACGATGATGATGATGTTTCATTTAACCAAGTATTAGGATAATTTGTTGGAGAGTTGGACATTGTTGAATGAAACAGCTATAACATATTATTAGTAATTTCTTTAATAATTTCATTAGGGTAAAATGCAGAGCCAACTCTGGAATGATTTCATCTGAAAACAGTGTTGTTCTTAACTAGATACCTTAAACTCTACTACTTGCAACAGTAGCACTGTATTCATCTGATCAGATAAATAATGTTAATTTGAGAAGATACTAACGAAAAAGCATAACTTGAAGTGGTACTAACATAGTGTGGTTCTTGAAACAGTTATATTATATATACATATATTGAAAATTAATTATACAGAAAATTCTAGAGCCATGAGTACCCCTTGCAATAAGTCCACTTCAAAATAATATATATATAAGACTGGGTTTAATGATTTTTTTTACTTTCATTAATTCTAAATTAACATTTTCATTTCTATAATAAAATAATCTATCATTACAAAATCATTTTTTTAAAAATCATTTTAAACATTAGAATGGCAGCTGTCATCACAGACTTATAGAATACTTAAAATATGGATTAGTTAACATGAAGAAAAACCTCATTTTAATTTTAACCCACAACAAAAACGGTGGAAATTTAAAGAACAGATATGTATTTTCTGAAACACAGATTTACAGCATTGAAGAATAATTTTGGAGGGCATAAGTTTCATAGAAAAGATAACATCAATTATGCAAACTGTCTATAAACACCTAATCATTCTAAAATGTTAATTTTCAGGCATCGAGCACAGCCATTTCATTGAGGAACAGTTACAGTGTTCCAAAGATTAAGATATTTCAATTCAACATGACTAATTACAGTCAATTGCAAAGGAAAATCCCTCTTGAAAAGCTTCCATAACATAAATTCTTGAAAAATTGTTTGTCAGGGAGGTTTGAGAGAAATTGTTTCACACAAACACCTTAAGCCCCCTACCCTACCCTAGACCACCAGCCTAACTGTGTATCAATAGAAAGACAGGCAGAGAAATAGATATAAGTATAGATATATTACTGACCATATTTTAAAACCACAATTCAGCATTGCCAATAAGAAAGTAACAAAAATAAAATAATTTTTTTTTTTAGTTTTTGTTTTTTGACAAATAAAAAAACTAGAGTTGACAATGTTTGGACTGTGAAAGTGTAGAAAAAATACAAATTTTTTTTTTTTTTTTTCAATTGTTACTTTGTAAGTCACAACCTTTAAGATATTTTTTAAATATAATCATGTTTTGTTTTTTTTTCCTTTCATACTTTAATATTAACATCACAAATTGTATTCTTACTGGGTGTTTTTAATTTTGAAACTGGATTTAAAGAGAGAAAAGGGATAATTTTAACAGATAAAAACTACAGAAGTATCCAAAACGCTACATCAATCATTAATTTACATTCCAACAAGTTGTTAGTTGGATTAAAATTATAAGCAACCCAACTAATTTAAACATCTCTTCAGCATACTTTCAAATCATCCCATTTGCTTTATATATTATCTATACACTCTATACACACAAACACAATAGTTGTATAGATTTCAAATATTATAGTTTCATTGCAGCTATTAATAAACCAGTATTCAAATAGATATTGCAAAAAAAATAAGGGAATTTAGTTTAATTTAATAAACTACAGACTTTTTTTTCACAGCCATACCTAAAAGATTTTTTTTTAATGAATAATTTTTCCTGCTTCAATCATGTATAATTTGACTCCCAGATTATATATTATTTCTATTCAAATATGCCAGGCTCAATTTCTTGATAATCCTGCCAGCCTGGTTTATATCTGTAATAAGGTGTCATATGAATGAATATTCACTAAATGCTTTAACATTCTTTCTATAATAAACCAATCACATTTCTCTTTGCCTGATACAGTTAAAAGGAACTTAACACCAAGTCCCACTTATTGAGTCTATATGCAAACTATATATATGTAACAGTAATGGAAGGCCAGATTAAACCTGAATTAGCCAGTTCTCTTTATCATGCCTGGCATCATTTTCTCATGACAAAATTGAAAGATAATTTATTAGACATGTATATATATATATATATATACATATATATATATATATACACATGTATGTGTATATATATACATATATATTTATGTAGTTCTAGAATAAACATGACAAACCCAGAGATGCAAAAACACAAAGTCTTATTAGTGGCTTAGTGGTTAGAGCATTGGCCTTGCAATCGAAAGGTTGTGAGTTCAATTCTCAGACCGGGTGATGTGTTGTTTCCTTGAGCAAGACACTTTATTTCACATTGCTCCAGTTTACTCAGCTGTAGAAATGAAATGATAGGGACTGGGGTCCATATCATTCCACTGCAAAGTGGTCGTGGAGGTGCCACGGCAAAAAAGCACCCAGCACTCACTGTAAATAAGGTTGGTGTTAGGAAGGCATCCAGTTGTAGAAATCAAGCCAGAATCAGTTCCCATCCCACCCTTGCAAGCAGGGAAAAAGCGGACGTAAAATGAAATGATGATGAAATGATATATATATATATATACACGTATACACATACAGGTAAGGGATTGCTCCCTAGAATGAATTTCCTTTTGCAATGAATAGTTAACTGGTTCTAACATTTATCATTGTATCACTGCCATTCTTCCTCACTTTTAAAGATAATCATCTTGTCAAAGATTTCATTAAGAGTGTTGATGCTAAATCATTGATCAAGAACTGATACTGTTTTACCACATTACCTAACTTTCCTACAAACTGGAATTGAACAAGTGTCATACTTTAGTTTTCAACAAGGACAGACATATACAATCAAATCAAATACATCAAAATCTGATACTGAATTTAAGATATTTAGAGTTAAAAACCACATCTAGCAAAGAACAAGCTGCAATATTCACCTAATTTGTAAGTGTTCATCACAAATGATGTAATATTCCTTTAGATACATTAAGAGATGTTGATTAATATTTTCTTTGTTTAATTTTTGTCTTGTCAATGCTATTGTTATCAATGCTGTACAGTTCTCAGTGAAACTTTACATTGAATGTAGTTAATAAAATTATAAGGAAATCTAAATAATACTACAGAAACATGAGAAGGTTTATGGATGGTAAACACAAAAAAAAATTTCCTCTGTAAAATTTCTCTTCACTGCACCAATGACACGGATATTTTGGTTAGAACTGCTGAGCCACAAAACATATCAGGTAAGGTAAACATGCGTTTGTGTAGAAATTTGTATACACATATATATTCCCCCACCCCCCCCAAAAACATACACACCACACACATACAAAACATATCAGGAAAGGTAAACATGCATTTGTGTAGAAATTTGTATACACACATACATATACACTATACACACCCATAAACATACATAGACATAAATAGTCACAGAGATGCCACAATCACATCGCCAACAAAAGGACCAGAAATGCATACAGGTTTATTCCAGAAAACACGAACCACTAGGTTAAGACTGACAAGTTCAGTTTTATCAGAAACATATAAAAATGGACATAGACAACAGTTGATTTGTCTTCTTTATAACCTCTGGATGGTTTTGTTTGTTATTTGTTTGGGGTTTTCATTTCTTACTGTGATAAATCATTTTGCCTCTCAACACACATGTATGAAATCACAAATGAAGTTGTCATTGGATGAGTAACCAATTGGTAGAGACCAACTTCATTTTTCTAGTTAATGACCAAACATTTATTTATTGGTGCATTAAAGCTGTATTTAAATAAATGACCATTCTCACACTGCATACTGCTATGAACAACTCTACATCTTCCACACTTCAAATCTTCAGCAGTTTTCGTGCAAACATAAAAAAACAGCAACTTTCTTCTATACTTGAAATCTAAACTTTTTTTTAAAAATACACATGCACACACAACATACAAATTAAGGTCTAATCGTTTTTTGTCAGGAATAAACTTAGCATCTTCCAAAATTGACTACTCAACCTGAATTTGTTTTTCATCAGTGTGAATAGAAGATGGTGGTGAGAGATCAATAGATCAGAAGAGAGAAAAGGAAGATTGAAATAAAGAAAAAGAGTAGAGCCCAAACATAAAGTTATGGGAGGAAAGTGGGCATAGGGTTGTCTGAGATGACCCTTAAAAAAAGAATCTTCTAGTTGGGTCTTTAGCTGCTTCAGTTATTAAATTACATCTTAGGAGAATATTCTCATAATTAAAACTGGAATTGCGTGGTTAATTTGCTTGTGGCGGACATTTTAAAGTTGTGTTTTGTGGCTGAGTAAATGTATTTTTGTGGTGGGTCTTTGTTGGTTTTGGTCTGTGGCATTTGTTTACCCTTATTTGGTTGTGGGGTAGAGTTATAAGAAAAAAATTATATGTGTGTATGTATGGATGAATGTGTGATGTATGTTGTGTGTTGTATATTGTGTATTGTATGTGTGAGATGTGTACATGTGTGTGTAATTATATAAAAAAAATAAAAAAAATATTTCCAAGGTTACACACAGGTCCAAAATTTACTAATTGTTATAATTTATAGTGTTAGATGTAGTTAATTAAGGATGTTGGGGATGGGAGTGATGAGGTGTGGGATCAATTGCAATGAAGTTTCTATTATCTAAACACGCACACACACATACATACACAAAAAATTACATATACATACATACACAAGATGGTATGCACTACTCAGTATATCAACATATACTTGTGTCATTGTGAATGCAAATTTGTGTGTATGTATATTAAGTTTAAATAAACATCATATGGTCTAATAAGTAAAAAAACAAACAATAAATTTCATGTTTTTCTTCAGTTTTTGTTTTTAGTAGAAATTGAATCTTTTTCCTTTTCTTTTCTTTTGTTTGTTTGTTTGTTGTTACTGATGGACCCAAACAAAAAACAAGAGTATCACCATTTCTGTTTTTACCTCCACAGAGAAGAAATATCAAATTTTTACAATGAAAAGCATATATATACTATATATATATATATATATATATATATATATAAAACAATTTGGTGCTCAGTAAACCCAGTACAGTTTTGATGTAAAAAGATTGCAGTTTGCAAATCTCTTTACCCCCACAAAAAAAAAAAAAAAAAAAAAAATAGAAAACAGAAAAAAAAAGTTTTGATAAAAATCGACCTTAATGTTTATATTGGAAAAAAAAAATTAAATTAATATCACATGGAAGAACATGAAAGTATAACAAGAAGGATAAAATTGGTTCAAAGAACATCTTGGATCTCTGTTAACTGAGAGATATACCTTCATAAAACAGAACAGCTTTGAATATATGTAGAAACATGGCTTTTTCATAAGACAACAGAGATACACAGCTTTTTTTTTTTTAAACAGAAAAGCTATAATTTTAGACACTCACCCTCACACACACACACACACACACAAACACACATGGCTTCATGAATTGGACAGATCAGTATAAATGATGAGACAAAGCATTTTGAACAAGATAAGTATTGTACATAGCCAGAGACACAAGGTGACCTCATAAAAGTGTCACTATAAACAGTTAAAATACAATGTATATCAACAAATCTTCAAAAGATCTAGAATGATATGATGTCAACAACAAAATATATCAGATTACATTTGATTAAAACTCTCAATCAAATTGAAATACGTCAATTAGATTCTTAATGTTTCACATGGCATTTTCACAAAAATAGTTTCACATTGTGTAAATGAAAGCTTTATCAGATCAAGTATACTGTTTAATTCTGTATTATTCAATTTATTTTCTTCAAATTAAATGGAATTAAAACATCTTCAAACCAACTGACCTCATAAAGAAAGAATTTTAAAAAGAGAAAGAAAAAAATTTAGTTTCAACAATAAAAATGGCTTTTTACAAGCAAACTTTTGCATTTTATTCATCTTTTCCAGCGACGTATTTTCAACGCTGTTAGTACACCGCTTCTCACAGGCTTTGATAAGATAAAATAAAATAAAAGAAAAAGAAAAAGAAATTCATAATCTTTAAAAACAAATCATAACCTTTAAAATAATTTGTTTATTAATTTAAAAAAAAAAAAAGAAAAAACAGAGACTTGAAAGATATTTTTACTGGTTCAGCCATGGACTGAAAGACATGGAAAGAAAAAGAAGCTGTCATCATTAGAATATAGTTATTACTTTCCAATACCTGTTGCTTTATGGTGCTTTATAAGAAACACAACTGGCTCAACAGATAACCAGACTTTTTGGCTAAAGAGCAAACTTATATTCAAGCTGCTCAACTTTATAAAATATTTGAAATAACCTGCCAGAAAGTGAACTCACCAACAAAAACCTGTCACTTCCCACACTGTTTTGCTGTTGTTCTTGTGGCACAATAGCTACACAACTATTTTTTGTTGTTCTTCTTTATAAGAATAAGAAGACGGTTAAATATCAAAGAGTTTTTTTTTCTTTTTCATTTTTAAACAAATTTTCATCCATTTCTCTTTCATTAATCATTTCTTTTTCTTTTGTTTTCTGTTAATATTTTTGGTTAGATTGTAAGAAGGTAAAATATAAAACCTGCCATTCACTAAGAGAAAAACTTACCTCAATAAAACTATTGGAGACGGTTTTTTTAAAATTATTTTTTAAGTGGTCAACTGTAAGAAGCAAGGGTTTCTTTTTGTTTGTTTGTTTTTTTGTTGATTTTATGTTTTGTTTTATTTTTTGTTGTTTTTTGTTTGATTTTTTTTTATTGATTTTTTTTTTTTCATAGAGAGAGAGAGAGAAAAAATTTAAGTTCTTTGATAAATGTTTTCTTCCAAGCAGTTTGCATGACATGAATAAGGCTAACAACAACAGCAAGGGTTACAAAAATTAAAAGAGATGAACCATTACTATAAACCAATTTGAAGCATTTTCTCTGCTTTTCGACAGAGGATTTATAAGGAGAATCCTGAAATAGACAGACACTCAGGAATGGGAGAAATAATTTATCTGGGATCACAATCTCTTTAGAGTGGTGTCGTTAAATAGACACTAGGTATTAGTTGCTTAGGAAAACATAATAATTGGCTTCAGCAATGGCATACCTCTTTATTTCAATATATCTAAT
>OZ024746.1:61651034-61653534 GCA_964016885.1 Eledone cirrhosa | reverse complement strand
TTCTTTATTGAAGCATTGGTCACAATTGTGTAATTCCTATACATATATACTTATACACTAACTCCTAGTCTGTTGAGAATTTATACATATACTTTATACTAACTCCTAGTCTATTGAGAATTTATACATACATTACCTATACATATATACTTTACACTAACTCCTAGTCTATTGAGAATTTATGCAAATAGTTATACATTAACTCCTAGTCAGTTGAGAATTTATATCAGACGATAAATTCAGTAATGAGATGATGAAGACAATGGCATTGAAATGAAAAAGATAAAACCATGAATCTGACTGTAACCAGTTCCTTTTAATGTTGTAGATGATGCTTATATAGGATTCATTGGCCCAAAATCAACAGAAATCAGCAGCATCATAATCATAATTGTTTTAAGCTTAATTTTCAAATTAAATTTTTTTTTTAAAAATGCTGTTATGGTTTGGACGGGTCTGCAATACAGCATCACTCTATATGTGTCTAAATCTTGTGTTGCCTCATCTATAAGGGCCCAATGTTATCAGAACTGACCTAATTACTTACTTCATCCCAACTCTTCCTTGGTCTATCTCTAGCATATACAAACAACAACAACAACAAAACTTACTAGTTGTAAACAAATTACTGTTACAAGAAAACACATAAAAGTATAAAAACTAGGAACTAAGAAATCTTACACAAACATTTGTCAAATAAATAACAGGTTGACAATGTCTTAGAATAATCATCCATCTGGTTATTTAACTGAAGGATACAATGAATACAAATGGACAAAATAACAGAAGACCTGTTACAGAAGATAAGAAAACAACATAAAATTAGAGAACGTCACTGGATGTACAGAATATTTGTTGAAAATACAATAAGGTTAAGTTAAGATGTTAGGTGAAGTAAAATAAGATTACATCTTCATCTTGGTTTCATTGGGAAGTCAATTTATATGTAATTTCATCATTAGTGTAGATAGAAAAAAAAACAACAAAATAAAACAAACAAAAGTCTACTACATTATGATAGGTTAAAAAGGCCATGATAGACAGTGTTGAGGTAAAGATACCAGACAGAAAATTTTCAGACAATTTACACAGGTGAAGATCAGATAAAAGAATAGATATTCAAATGTTTATAAAACAGTAAATGAAGTGTTTGAGTAGATGCTAGGATGTATGTTTTCTTTGACACTTTCTTCAAGCAAGACTACCATTTTACAGATAACACTTGAAATAACTAACAAGTAGGTAAGATGGAGATAAAAAAATTAAAATATTACCAATTCAGAATTGTTTCTGGATTTTGTGAAAAACAGAGACGGTGAGAGAGAAAGAGAAAGAAAGAATAAAGATAAAATAAATATTTTTCATCGTAAACGATATGGACGAAATTACACAACAAAGCAAGCATTGTTTCATTCAGGATTCTGCTTACCAAGATTAGGGTTGGATCAGGGAGTAAATCTACAGGCTTGCTAAGGCAATGAAAAATATCCTAAGAGCTTCCCTGTAAATATTGCTAAGTTTCTTATGAAAAATTCTCAAACATATACATGTATATATATTGTGTGTGTATATATATATATATTCATATACACACAAATTATATATATATATGAATTCATATATACTTATACATACACAAATAAATATATATATATATACACATACATACATACAAACATACACACACATTAGAATGTGTAGATATATGAATTTGGGATGGCAGGATAAAACAGAATCGGAGGCAACAAAATTGTATGCATCGTTACAGAAATCTATAGTTTAACTTAGAAAGCTTGCCTCTTACAACCTTTCCTAAATACAATTTTTCCATCACGTTAAATTTCATACTAAGTGTTTCAGTGGGTTTTTTTAACCTTTTTAATTATTTACAGTTAAGTAGATTTTGTTTCAACCTCAAATATATATGTATATAAAATTAGGGAGATTTTAATGTGTGTCTGTGTCTGAATATGGTTTTGCTGTTGTGTATGTAAAATAGTTATTACATCAATAATATATTTATATATGAGTATATATGAGTATATATATATATATATATATATATATATATCACCATCCTCATCACATTTTCCATGCTGGCATGGGTTGGACGGGTGGTCATGTTCTGAGAGTAGATATGTCAGATGACCATACCCTGGTCATACGCTTTAGTTTATCACCGTTTCTACAGTTGGATGCGTCCCTTCCTCACACTAAACCAAGGGAAAGGGGGCTGCTGATTAAAATTAAAACCAGTATATTACTGGTACTATCAAATCCAAAGAGATGACAAGCAAGAGAAATGTAACTAAATATGGTATGTCATTTAGTTAACTCACTACAGTACCTACCGTTCCACTGTCCTTATATTATAATAATAATAATTGTTTCTACTTTAGCACAAGGCCAGCAATTTGAAGGGAGGGGAAAGTCAATTAAATCAACCCCAGTGTATTACTCGTGCTTTATTTTATCGACTTTGTAAGGATGAAAGGCAAAG
>OZ024746.1:61636034-61643534 GCA_964016885.1 Eledone cirrhosa | reverse complement strand
CATTAGAAAGTTGAGCAAAAATCAACCAGTCAAGCATTTTAGTTTTGTTGTTTTTTTCTCCAAATGAGAATAGGAAACCCAGCAAAGTATTGCTTATTTTCATTCATACAACAAACATATGCACCGTATACCCACAAAGGAAATAAAAACTCTTTAAACACACACAAAAAATGACTATGATGAAGATATTTTTTGGAGGAGGGAGTGTGTATAATGAAATTATTCTACTCTAGTGTACTTATTTTATGTATTTACTTTGTTTCTGTTTGTGAGGAATAAAAGCTGTTTTGTGTAGAATTTTATCAAGCAACCAATCTTAGTGATATTTTGAGTTAATAATTTTATGATATAGCATTCATTTTTCAAGGAAACAATACATTTTATAAAGTAATGTTTAGAATCTAAAAATAAAAACGAAAAATTCCATATTCCAGTAAAACCATAATTACCTCCCTTAAAAAAAAACTCAAAGAATTATAGTAATAGAAACTTAACTCTGCATGAAGAAAGAACTTTTACACGGTGTCAAATAATAATACGAATAAGAGTACTTTCAGTTTTTTTTAAAGTACAATTTTCAATTGAGTTTTCAATAAAAAAAAAACAACAACATTGTTCATTAAAAATAAATTTTAAAAGTCTTCATGCAATATCTTGTTGAAAATAGAATTAGAGATAACGAAATAGCAACAATGAAGACCAATGACATAAGGTTAAAATATAACAATGACATAAATTAACTCCAAGAAAATAACAATGGATTTAAACTTAGCTTCAATATCTAACAGAAAAAGTTGAGGAATTATTGTCAATAATCATGCAGTATATAACTGGCGTTAGTGAGTTTTCCAGTTGATATGATGAAGAGAACAGCCTGCTTGTGAAATTAATATTCAAGTGGCCGAGCATTCTACAAACATGTACACTCTTAATATAATTCCCGAAGAGATTCGGCATGACACCGAATGTGACAAAGCTAGCTCTTCAAATTACAGGTACAACTCATTTTTGCCAGCTGCGTGGACTGGAATAATGTGAAATAAAGTATCTTTCCCAAAGGACACAACACATTGCCGGGAATCGTGAACTGAATACCCTAATCACTAAGCCATGCACCTTCACATGGCTTCCTGTAGTTAACTTAATACACATAAACAAAGTCGCTGGAACAGCCACTCCAGCTCACACTTGCAGGTAGCCAACTCCATCACGATAGCAGTGAGTAGGGATGCGGTCCGGGGGTCAAGAATGCAGGAAATTTCCACTGCCATAGGCTCGAACACAAACGGTTTGCCCTCTTCAGCCTGGCATGCAACAAAGTATTGACTGGTGACCGAACACACCAGATAGCCATTGGAGAAGGTGCTGTAGCATGAGGGGCCAATCAACAGGAAGACTGTCATGCTATCTGGCTTTTTACAATCCCTCGGTCGAGTCCTGCTGGCTCCTCGAGCTGGAAAGGGAGGCCTGCAGCAAAACCGCTTAAAATTTCTAACTTCTGATTGAAGTTAGAAATTGAGAGGAATAGCTTTGTAAGGATAAAGAAAAAGCTTTCTTAACAAACTGCTCAATGTAAAGTACATGACAAAATTTGAACCCAGCCTGTGCATTATTTACAACGGTAACAAAACCGACCCTAGTTTCAAATATAGAAGGATAAACCTCTTACCATGAGAACATTGCAAACCAAATATTTACTAGGAGAGTAGTGAGGGAAAAACTTAAATATTATCAAGGCTGTTAGTAGTAGCCATTATATTTTACCTATAAACATTTGTCCATAGATTATAAACAACATTTTGACTTAAAACTATAAACAAGATTCTTTTGAAAAGGTCACAACAAAGACTCTGTGAGTCATAAACAATGTTTTTTTCATAAACAATATTTTTTTCATAAACTATATTTTTCATAAACAATATTATCTCAGGGTCAAAAACAAAACACTGTATGGCTGTTAAATAAAATGCCAGTTGGTCAGTAACAAAAGTTGAATCATAATTTAGCTTTCATTTGTTTTTTAACTCAATATCAACATTTTTTTTTACTGTTTAGTCAGGGAGGTAAGGTTAATTCCAATGTCTTTCTCCAGGGCCTCTGATAGACTTATCAAGGTTCAAATAATTCTAAACACTGCCAATGATATTCCAATCACAAATCTATCTGAATCATCACAACATGCATGGCTACCTGTTACCACTACTGTACCATTTTCTTTAAAACCCGCAATAAACTACATTAGTATTCATTCTGTAACACAACCCCATGATCACAATCTCTTAAAAAACCCAAACAAGTTTAGTCATTTTAGGCTAACTTTCCTAATTTCTTTTCTTTTCTAGGAACGGCTCAATAAGGCTACAGAACTGAGCATACATCTAGGTGTCAATGGAATAGGAATTTCTAACAGTGGGATTCTGACAGGATAGGGACCAGACCTATATAGCATGTAATGGAACATAGAAATCACATATGAAATGATGTGCATTAAAACAAATTATGGAGTGCATAAATTAATGAAAACGGAAATTAAAAACAAGAAACAAGTAAATCTGCTTTAGGATGTAAACTTCATAAACTGTGTATATGGGGGGGGGGGGGGGGGTAGAGAATGAGTCAAATAGATTTGAATCTTTAAAGAAATTTCTTTGAAATCAGATGAAAAAACAAAAAAACTTAAAATGTTTCAATTTCTTCTTTTTAAGCAATGAAAATTAAATTTTCATAAAAGAATAGTGAAAATTTTAATTAATATCTAAATTTGTTTTTAAAATGTTGCTTTCATATTTTCTAATAATTGGAAATGTGAGATGCTTAACTCTTTCGTGACCATAATTCTAATGAAATATATTCTATTTCAATTAATTACTGAAGAATTTTGAGGGATTTATTAAAATCATTAATTATTTTATTACTAAGATAGTTGCTTAATGTATGGTTCTTATTTGAAATTATGTTGGAAGATTTTAATTTAAATATGATTCCTTTAAAATAGGTGGTTTTGTTTCATAGAATAAGAACCAGTTTGGGTCAGGTTGGTGTCAAAATAGATTAAATTTTCTCATTCTCACTATTATTCTTAAAATCAATCTTTCTTTAAAAGATAAAATATTAATAACAGAGGCTTAGTATTAAATACTCCACTAACAACTTAGAATATTGGAGGGACGGTACAATTGATGAACTCAGTGTATTTTATCAATGTAAAAAAGGCAAAGTTGAGCTCAGTGGGATTTCAACTCAGATCGTAAAGCAACAACATGAAATACTGGAAACCATTTAACCCATTGTTCTATGGTTGTGCCACTCACAGCCCTTATAAGCTGGAATATTGCAGTTATTTCCACAAAGTAGAAGAGATTAAGTAGAATGCAAAGAGCAGATGAGAAAACCATTTTATTTCATTACATGTAGCAATACTGGAAGCTCTGAAAGGATATAATATATTTTGTCAGAGCTGCCAGATTGGGCTAGAAATAAACAAATTATACTGCTTTTCATGACTGCAAGTAATCATTTTATTAATTTGGGATACATGCTACTTTAACATATTCATTTTTAAAGGCAAGAATCCCTGCTAATATTGGATTATCAACTAAGCAAATTAGGAGGCAATCCTTATAATTTTTTTCTCATTCTTGGTTATATATTTAGCTTGTTAGTTATAGTTTCAAATTTTATCACAAGTATTTCTCATCTTGAACAGATAGACTCATCAAAGTTCAAATAACCCTAAAACCTCCCAAAGTTGTTTTAATCACAAATCTATCTAAAACCAGCAATAAACTACATTAGTATTCATTCTGTAACACAACCCCATGATTAAAATCTCTTAAAATCCCAAAACAATACATATTTATACTTATATACTTTCTTGCACAATCTGTTATGTTTTGTCATGTTTTTAGAAATGAAAATGATCTGACAACATTGTATAGTGTTTCTGAATAACAATTTGATATGTGTTCCTCATAATCCACAGACTTCTAGAGAGATACCATGTGAAGACTTTGTCTTTATAGAGTGCATTTAAAACAAATCAGCCTGATGAAGAACCCCTTCCCTACCAAACATAATATAAAGAAATAAGGGGAGGTATATGATCTTATAAGTGCAAAATAATGAAAGAATTGCCAGTCATACAATGCTTCTGGGACTGATAGTGAACTGCCGCATATTGTGGTGACCTGCATCACACTATAGCAGCTACTTTATAACTGAGTGGACTTGAGTTTGAGAATTCAGTATCTTGCTTATGACCATAGACCTACTGAAAGTGACGATGATGAGATACAGCTGTTGACCTTTATCAATGCAATGGTTATCTACCAATTTATCACCTGTCACTCTACAACCAGACAATTCTGTTTCAGAAACTGAAGGAAATATTGTAAAACTACAAGAGATTTTCATAGTGAAATAATTGGGAGAAAATATTTCATGTTTTTAAAGTTTTAAATAAAAACAACTTTTGCTTTTGGCCTACTTTTCTTTTCATAGTAAGATATCATAACATAATTTGTCTGCTTTGTGTAGACAACAAGTGGAGGCAAACAGATATTAACAAATACATATCAACAAATACAGATATTAACAAATACATACGAGCTGTTTTTTTAAAGATGGATGTAAGTGGGATTTGAACTCAGAACATAATTATCCTGGATATAATTCCACAATGTAGTACCTTGGGCATGTGTTTTCTACAATAGTCTGGTTGGTTCAGACCATGAGAGTAAAACTGGTTACACAAAAAACTGTGTTTATTAGACATGTGTGTTTTAAAGGACCAGCCTCACCACACAGAACCATGTTAAGTCTTTATGAATATTACATTAAAGGTACACACATACCTGTGGAATATTCAACCACTTACACCTTAATCTAATCAGTAGGTAGATCTGTTGGCTAAACAACTACAGTTGGAATACTTACTGAAACAAGTGGGAGATCTGTTTACTGTATATACTGTATATAGATCATATACAAACAGACAAATTCATTATGTTACTAATAAATTAGCCTTCAATTATCTGAATGAGGGAGGCTTTTTCCATGTTTCTTCTTCGCTCACTCCTGAGAGGGTCATGAGGGCTGAATCCTCATACACTCCTTCCAGCAGGTCCTGTCAGATGTAACCATCTCTGGCTGGATTCCCAAGAGAAACCAGCCAAACTCATGGATGTTATCCAACCATCTTGCTTGGTTTTTTACTCCTAGGTCTCCTGCTGGTTGGTTTTTGCCCGTAAAATCTGTCCAGCGATTCTTTCCTGAGACATTCTAACTACAAGCCCATAGTATTGAAGTAAAAAACACTACAATATGGCCTTTTTCCATGCCAATTATTAGTTTAGTCCACTTAACAAACACCCATTTCCCATCTTCCCCATATTTATTGACTCCGGGCCAGAGAGAATTACATTATATCTTATATTACATCAACATTTTACTGTTATCATTGGACACAAGACAAAAAACTATTATATCACAAGCCAACATGGTAGATTCCCCCTCCTTTGATGCTCAGTCTGCAAGAATTAGCAGCCAAATCTCTTACAAATCAAATCCTACTAACTAAAAAATGGAAAGAAACATCAGATAATTTGGTTGTACATACACTGGGTCTTATATAAAGACAGGATACTCATGGTAGGGACATCATTGAGGATAGGACTGTTCAATCAGGGCTGAGTTGGGACCAAACAACAACAAAAACAACAACCACTAGACAACAAACCCATCACTTCACAGCCAAGTATTTCAACTGCACCAGTTGGAAGTGGACAGATGAATGAATTAAAACAAGGTTCAGTTGTAACAAGAACTTAACAAAAATAAATATGATAACAATTGAAGCAGATTGGAGAAGAGAGAACACAGAGACTGCAGAGGGATGTGAGATGGGGAGGGGATGAGATGGAGGTTCAGCAATAAATCTATGAGGACATATCAAAATAATGAGGTTATTACTTAAAGCTGACTTTTACTGACTTTATCAATGAAAATACACAATAAGGAGAGAGAGAGAGAGAGAAAAGAAATGAATGTAAAAGAAAAAGAGGATAGAGAAGAAAAAATACATGTGAAAGGTAGAGGAGAGAGAGAGAGAAAGAGAGAGAGGAGGGGTAAAATGTATTGTGAGGCAAGTATAAAAAATAAAATTGAAGAAAAAAAATATAAACATTCTGTTAACGAAAAAAAAAAAAAACCTAATTGGTTCTAATTTCAGGTGTTTTGATATTAACGATGGTTTCAAAAAAAATATAACAATATTCTACAGATGATGATGATGATAATGGTTCCTGATTTAGACACAAGGCCAACAATTAAATCAATCCCAGTCCGTTACTGGTACTTTATTTTACCAACCCTGTAAGGATGAAAGGCAAAGCTAACCTCGGCGAGATTTGAATTCAGAACGTAAAGGGCCATAACTCTACGCCACTAAGCCTGTTGTCCGATGCTCTACCAATACTGCCAATAATAATAATAATAATAATAATAATAATAATAATAATAATCTTTATTGTTATTGCCACAAGGGCATTAAAGGGGCAGGTTATAACTATAGAAGTTAATATTAATAAATTTGATGAGGAAAAGTACAGTTGATAATATCAATCCCAGTATTTGACTGGTATTTCATTTGATACCAGAAAGCTGAGACATAGCAGGATTTCTAATTTTGGAACAAGACTAGAAATTTGGTGGGCCGGGGTGGAGGAGGTGTAGCTGATTAACTTAACACCCTCTCTCTCTCTCTACCTGATAAATGCTTAATTTATTGTTCTTAGCAGGATTTGAACTCACAACATAGAGGGATAAAATTAACTGTTGCAGGTCCATCACACCACCATTTTTGACACTGCACCACCCTCAATAATGATGACATTGATATTTCAAATATTGATCACAAGGTTATATATTTCTGGAAAGAGAGGAGAGCACAGCTACTGTGATCCGAGTTCAAAATCCCACCAATGTCAACTTTGCCATTCATTCTTCTGAGGTCTAGAAAATAAAGAAGTGCCAGTCAAACACTGGGGTAGAATTTGAATGGAATTATAATAGAAAGAAACAGAAAAAAATGATTACATTCACCTCTAGTACCTGACTGGTTCTCAAGCCATCCAGCTCCCAGATAGACAAAAGGTAAAGTCAAACTCAATAAGATTTGAACTCTTCAACAATAATTATAGTTTCTGAGAGAGATTCAAAGCCACAGATTTTGAAGCAAAGGTATAACCATCTACACTGAGTACAGAACGTCACTGCTATATCATTTTCTAGATCCCAGAAGGTATAACCAATTACAAAGAGTACAGTACATTACTGGCACATATTGGTATCAATACCAGAATGTAGAGCCAACTTAACTGACTTTAGTACGTCAATGATACATAACTTTATATACCCCCAGAAGGTATGAAAGGCAAAGGTAATGTTAATACGATTTGAACTCAGAATGTTAAAAGACATAACTAAATACTGCAAGGCATT
>OZ024746.1:61516034-61631034 GCA_964016885.1 Eledone cirrhosa | reverse complement strand
ATATCAAGTTTAAGGTTAAGGAGTTGCAACAACGTCTCTGGGTTACATTTACGGTTTGGGTTGTGAAATATCAAGGTTAAGGGTTCTTTACAAATCTCTGGGTAACATTTGGGGTTCTGTGTTGTGAAATATGAATTTTAACGGGCCTTTACAAGTCTCCCTCTGTTATTATTTGGGGTTTATATTGTAAAATATCAAATTTAAGTTTCGCAGTAATATTTAGGGTCTGTGTCATGAAATATCAATTTTAGGGGTTATTTGTAAGTCTCTCAGTAATATTTGGGGTTTAAACTAACATTATCATCACTGTATCCCAGGTGACATCAATGTTTTAACTGTTATAATTGTTTCTACTTTTTGGCACACAAAAAGAAACTGTGTTCCTGCTGTGAGCCAGGCTCCCATACTTACATACAGCTTTCCTGGTGGTGGCTGATATCTTTGCACACAGTTTGGTGTTTGCATCGTAACCTTGTTCATTATTCATATTACTTACTGTTTGTAAATGTTAGTGGTTGCTAAATTAGCAATAGGGTTCTTTTTTGGGGGGAGGGTGTTATTAGGATTAGAAGATGGTGTAGAGGTGTGTGTGTAATGTGGTTAGGTTTATATGGCAGCCTCTTTTTTTTTTTTTTTTATTGGACTCTGTTATGGTGGAGTGGGGTAGGGCAGGTAGGCAAAATATCTACAATGATCGAGATGCTTTTTTTGCTATAGACTACACCTGTCATGATTAAAATATTCTAAATAACTATTTACTTAAGCAATATGACAATATAAATATATAAATATATCTATATATATATATATATATATATAAACCCATGCTAGCATGGAAGACAGACGTTAAATGATGTTAGTTTCAGAAGATCCCGTTAAGGGTGAAAGCAGCGATTCTTTGCTTAAACTTTAATTTGTTATTTTAATAAATAAATATATATATACACACACATATTACCATCCAGGATTTAAAAAAGCTTTCACACACACATATTCTTAACATCTCCTTTCTATAAAGACTTCTTACAGCTATCTCACCTATAAACACCCTCTTACTATGTCTTTTCCATAAAGACTTGCTGCAGATCTCTCACATTAGAGATTTGTCATAAGAAAAAAAGGTTGACCTCCCATCATTGTTGTTTTAAAGTAAATGAAAGTGTGAATATATCCTAACAGAGCCAAAAAGTAACACAAACAGCAACATTAAAGAGACACAAAGGCACAAGGAAAGAAAAAAAAAAAAAATGGTTGTTAGACAGTTAATTGAGGAAGAACAACAGAATACTGCTATAGATATAAACAGAAGTTTAAAGTAATGATTGTTTATTAGAAAAGGGGAAAGAGACACAACAGAAGCCTTCTCATTTCGACTCCTGTCAGAAATGTTCTGCCAATTGTGTTAACATTATTTTCAGTAAATTCATCCCCCTGCTTCTCATGGATACTACAGCAAATATCAAAACACAACGCTTGAAAGTCGTTTCTAAATTTAAAATTTAAATCAAATATCAAATTGACAAGACCAGAACATTTTGACAGGGATTTTTAATTCCGAAATATTAGGACATAATAATAATAATAATAATGACATAGAAATTTTAACAAACTATAAAGTAGGTGAACATGTTAAACAAACTAAACTTAGAAAATTGAAAAGAAAGTACAGTATAAAATAGAAATAATCAAGCAAAAAGTGTCGGCCAAAGCTGCTCATATAAGGCGCTTTGAAAAACGATCTAGATTCTATAAGGACAATAATATGTTCAAAAACAACCAAAGAAACTTCTACAGAAAAATTGATAAGTCAACAATAACTGCTAAATCAATACCACCCAAGGAGGAAGTGCAAGAATTCTGGGAAAAGATCTGGGCCGAAGAAAAAGTTCATAATATACATGCCCCCATGGATAGACAGACAAATGAAAGATACAGCTCACCTTGAGGAACAAATATGGGAAAATATAACAGTTGAACAGTTGTGTTTGGCTCTTAGAAAAACCAGCAAATGGAAATCCCCAGGAAAAGACAAAATACAAAATTTTTGGATAAATGCCTTCACAGAGTCTCATGAGCTGTTAGCCCGACTTTACAATGGAATAGTTAAGGAGCCAGAAAAGATACCATCATGGCTAGTTAACGGCATTACATTCCTGCTTCCGAAGAATGATCAGACAAACAATCCCCAAAATTACAGACCGATAACTTGTTTGACCACAATGTATAAAATTTTAACATCAGTCCTAACTGAATATACATATGACCACCTGATAACAAATGACCTATTTCCCATTGAGCAGAAAGGGTGTAAACGAGGCTCATATGGCTGTAAGGATCAGCTTTTGGTTAACAAAATGATACTGGAAGATTGTCATAATAGACACAAAAATCTATCAATTGCTTGGATAGATTATAAAAAAGCATTCGATAGTTTGCCACACAGTTGGATTGAAAAATGTTTAGAGATTTTCAAAATATCTCCCGTTGTCAGGAGGTTTTTGTCATTCAGTATGAAGACATGGAAAACAACACTCCTTTTGAATAGTGAAACAAAATCACTGGAAGCTGGAGAAGTTAATATTAATTGTGGAATTTTTCAGGGTGACTCTTTATCACTGCTTTTATTCTGCATCGCACTTATACCATTAAGTAAAATGCTCAATAAAACAAAACATGGATATAAAGTCTATGACAAAACCATTAATCACTTGTTCTACATGGATGACCTGAAACTATTTGCAAAAAATGATGAACAATTGCAAGGGCTATTATCCACTGTGGAACAGTTCAGTGATGACATTAAAATGGAGTTTGGACTAGATAAATGCGCCAAAGTAACGTTCACCAGAGGAAAGCTGCTGAAAAGTTCAGGGAAATGTGATAAGAGAACTTGATCAAGAGGAAACTTACAAATATCTAGGTGTTTGTGAAGGAGACGGAATCAAGCACTCGACAATGAGGGAAAGGATAAGGAAGGAATGTTACCGCAGAGTAAGAGCAATCTTAAGAACGGAATTGAATGCAAGGAATAGGATCGATGCCATAAACACGCTTGCCATACCAGTAGTAACCTACAGTTACAATGTCATCAACTGGTCAAGCACAGAGATCCGTAGGCTCGATACAAAAATTCGAAAATTCTTAACCATGCACAGAATGCATCACCCTAAGGCAGATACAGATAGAATATATATCTCCCTAGGAAAGAAGGAGGACGTGGGTTAATCCAGTTAGATATTGCGTTGAAAACTGCAACAATTGGATTATCTACATATCTAAGGAATCACATGATTAGATGATCAAACTCGTTTTGAAACACGAAAGCATCAAAAGATCATACTCCATTACAAAAGATGCACAAAGATACAGTAATGGACTACAAATTTCAGAAGTCCCATTTACTGCTGAAATGGAAAACACAGAAAAGGCAAAGCAGGTAAAAGTAAATGCAAAGAAAGAACTGCTACAGAAACTGGCTAAGAAATGGCAAGAAAAGCCTCTGTATGGAAAATACCCAGAACGAGCTAACAATCCTGATGTTGACAAAACTTTAACCCATCAGTGGTTGGCATCCTCTGGACTGAAATCGAAGACTGAAGGACTAATTATATCAGCACAAGATCAGTGTCTGCCAACAAAAAATTACCAAGCCAACATAATAAAAAATGGATGCAGTCCATTATGCCGTGTATGTAAAAAACAACCAGAGAACATTGACCATATAATTTCAATGTGCAGTCCTATAGCTCCAACCGAATACCTAAACAGGCATGACAGAGCTGCACAATACATACATTGGATAATGTGTAAGCATTTTGACCTACACCATCAAAAGAATTGGTGGGAGCATCAACCACCTCCCATACTTGAAAAAGATCACATCTCAATCTTGTGGAACTTTAGCATCCAAACAGACCGAAAAATGGATGCAAATAGACCTGATATAATACTGAAGGACTTTAAAAAGAGGATATGCCTGCTAATTGATATGTCCGTTCCAATAGACAAGAATGTATCTATAAAAACATTTGAAAAACTGAGCAAGTATAAGGACCTGGAGATAGAAATTGGAAAAATGTGGAAATTGAGAACTAAAACAATACCAGTGGTTGTAGGTGCTCTAGGAATGATACCTAAGGGGTCTAATGATTACTTATCACAAATCCCAGGAAACTTGCGTATAGCAGAAATACAAAAGATAGTACTAATGGGAACTGCCCATATACTAAGGAAGATTCTGTCAATATAAGTACATCAGAAGTCTAAACACCTAAAGATGCATGTGTGAGTATGTATGTTCTTTCTTGAACATGGCGGACCTTGTTGTCTCTTGAGGTCACTGGTTGTGACTTGGTGATAACTCGTATGAACATAAAGCAAGATAAATGCAGCTGTAATAATAATAATAATTATACTGAAGGAGAAGACAATGGACCAGGGGATGTCCAAGGAGGAAATAACGACAAGGAGGAAGAGCAACCTTCATGAAAAATCCCTCCATAGCACCTTCTTTAAGAAAACGGAATTTAGAGATCCACAGACATGGAAATGGTTAAAAAGAGGAGACCTTAAAAGGCGCACTAGGTACTATCTCAAAGAGTTTCCAAGGATGGTTAAAGAAGATTAGTCCAGCCCGCTTTTTGGAACACTTCAAAAGGCATGCTTGCTGGGAACAGCAAGAACCCTCCGATACGTCCTGAATATCTGAGGCTGCAGGTAGTGGCTTGATATTCATTTCAACAAACTTTCCAGTTAAATAACATCAATGACTGAGACTCAAAGAAAAATAATAATAATTTCTACTATAGGCACAAGGCCAGCAATTTGGGGGAAGAGGAAAGTCAATTATATCAACCCTAGTGCATTACTGGTGCTGCTTTATTTTATTGACCTCGTAAGGATGAAAGGCAAAGCAAACCTCATGGGATTTGAATTAAAGCTGTAAAGGGCAGTAACTATATGCTGCAAAGCATGGTGTATGACGCTCTACTAGTACTGACAATCCACCGCCTCAGGACTGATGTTGTTTAGCCACCATATTTAGCTGCTATTTCTAGCACACCTATGGACCACCATGATGTTTAGCTGATGTAGATTCCATTCCTAGCACAACTATGGGCCATCATAAGGTTCTGCCTGTTTAGCTGATGTAGCTGCTATTTCAAGCACACTTATGGACCACTATAAGTTTCTCATATTTAGCTGCTATTTCTAACACACATATAGAACACCATGAGCTCCCCCCTACTTAACTGCCATTTCTAGCACACCTATGGACAACCATAAGATTACTCCTATTTAGCTGCTATTTCTAGTACACAAATGAACCACAATAAGGTTCCCCGTGTTTAGCTCATGTAGCTGCTATTTCTAGCACACCTATGGACCACCATGCGGTTGCCCCCTATTTAGCTGCTATTTCTAGCACACCTATGGACCACCATAGTTCAGGGTGCATTTATTGTGTCAATCACCAACACTTAGGGAGGTTGTCATGTCCTCGACACAACTGAGAGGTCCTCAACACCACTGAGAGGTCCTCAACACAACTGAGAGGTCCTCCTAACCCTTTCTTTGCCAGTTTTCTATAGCTGGATGCTCTTCCTATCACCAAACAGTTTATAGTGTGTACTGGGTGTGTTTATCATGTAAATCACCAACAGTAGGGAAGCTGTCATGTCTTCCCAAACGAAGCCAACCCATATCCTAATCTAACTTTCAGAAGAAAGATCAGAATAGTTAAAAGAATTATATAAAATACCTTGATGACGCATCATGTGCACTTTTAACTGGCTATTGGTGCGTGCATAGTAATCACAGAATTTACACTTGTATGGCCGGATATCTGAAAGTACAGTAAAATTATTTGAATATAATCTTGTTAACAAGTATAGATGATATAACATCTGGTGATACAGTGATAACATCTGGTGATACAGTGATAGCAAGAGATGATGACAAATTCTCTCAGACAAACTAAACAGACATAAAAGTTAAATCATAAATTAATTGCACAGAATTGTGTATTTCTACACCAAAATGACATACTACTGATCATCATCATCATCATTTCAACTGTACTTTCTCTGTGTGTGTGTGTGTGTGTGTGTGTGTGTGTGTGTGTGTGTGTGTGTGTGTGTGTGTGTGTGTGTGTGTGTGTGTGTATATACATATGAAAGAGAGAGAAAGACAATTTTTTTTTACTTTACCAAGAGAATATCAATTATGTGATATATTAACATTCTAGAAAACCCACTAGCTTTGTTTAATATATTGACACATATAATCCAACTATGATGATAGTGATACTAGAGTATCCTAGTAGACTTTATTGTTTCTGTCACAGAAACAAGATCAAAGAGCTCCAAGATACTGTCATGTCAGCATTAAAAAATGGAAAAATAAATCTATCAATCTAGTTTTGGGGCTGTAACCACAAATGTGATATCTAGTTTTAGGTGTAACCACAATGTGATATCTAGTTTTAGGTGTAACCACAATGTGATATCTAGTTTTAGGAGTAACCACAATGTGATATCTAGTTTTGGGGCTGTAACCACAATGTGATATCTAGTTTTAGGTGTAACCACAATGTGATATCTAGTTTTAGGTGTGACCACAATGTGATATCTAGTTTTAGGAGTAACCACAATGTGATATCTAGTCTTAGGTGTGACCACAATGTGATATCTAGTTTTAGGGCTGTAACCACAATGTGATATCTAGTTTTAGGTGTAACCACAATGTGATATCTAGTTTTAGGAGTAACCACAATGTGATATCTAGTTTTGGGGCTGTAACCACAATGTGATATCTAGTTTTAGGTGTAACCACAATGTGATATCTAGTTTTAGGTGTGACCACAATGTGATATCTAGGTTTAGGTGTAACCACAATGTGATATCTAGTTTTAGGAGAGACCACAATGTGATATCTAGTTTTAAGTGTGACCACAATGTGATATCTAGTCTTAGGTTTGACCACAATGTGATATCTAGTTTTAGGAGTGACCACAATGTGATATCTAGTTTTAGGAGTGACCACAATGTGATATCTAGTTTTAGGTTTGACCACAATGTGATATCTAGTTTTAGGAGTGACCACAATGTGATATCTAGTTTTAGGACTGACCACAATGTGATATCTAGTTTTAGGTATGACCACAATGTGATATCTAGTTTTAGGTTTGACCACAATGTGATATCTAGTTTTAGGAGTGACCACAATGTGATATCTAGTTTTAGGAGTGACCACAATGTGATATCTAGTTTTAGGTGTGACCACAATATGATATCTAGTTTTAGGTATGACCACAATGTGATATCTAGTCTTAGGTATGACCACAATGTGATATCTAGTCTTAGGTGTGACCACAATATGATATCTAGTTTTAGGTGTGACCACAATGTGATATCTAGTTTTAGGTGTGACCACAATGTGATATCTAGTTTTAGGTGTGACCACAATACGATATCTAGTTTTAAGTATGACCACAATGTGATATCTAGTCTTAGGTTTGACCACAATGTGATATCTAGTTTTAGGTATGACCACAATGTGATATCTAGTTTTAGGTGTGACCACAATATGATATCTAGTTTTAGGTGTGACCACAATATGATATCTAGTTTTAGGTGTGACCACAATATGATATCTAGTTTTAGGTATGACCACAATGTGATATCTAGTTTTAGGTGTGACCACAATGTGATATCTAGTTTTAGGTATGACCACAATGTGATATCTAGTTTTAGGTGTGACCACAATGTGATATCTAGTTTTAGGTATGACCACAATGTGATATCTAGTTTTAGGTGTGACCACAATATGATATCTAGTTTTAGGTGTGACCACAATGTGATATCTAGTTTTACGTATGACCACAATGTGGCAATCATATAACCACTTTATTGCAATGTCATTTTTACTAGACAATGGCCTACCAAACCTCAGGTATGACATAATTTAGGGATAGAAACATAATTACCAGTACTTTTTCTAACTGGTTTGAACAGTAAAGATAAAACAGAAGATATATAAATTTATGTGGCAATACACAGCTGTGTATTTCTTATAGTGAAATGAATAATTTTAGTCACAGTAACATTGTTTCTGATCAGCAGATCATTAAAAAATCATAAATATTCTCCAGTGTTGGTAGAACAAACTAACTATTTCAGTTTTAATTATTTTCATATACATTTAATAAGATGGGATGAAAGATAATAATTCATACATTTTAAACTTTCAATAATTAATGTGAGAATGAATGGCTATTTGTGACTATCGAGGTGTTGGATGGTTCCATAGGTTTAGCTTATATGCTTAATGTTTAGTTTGAATTATTGGAGGTTAATGTTTAATGAGAAGATAAATGATGAGCTTTAGAGATTGAAAATAGAGTGGATAAGGAGTGTATTCGTTAACTGTAAAGTAGACGGAGAAAGACTGAAGTCAGTTTATCTGTAAACATAAGTAATTAAGAGATGTCATTAGAAAGAAACAGTCCAATGGCACATCTTTGCCGTTAATCAATGAAACACACACACACACATATATATATATATATATATATATATTCTATATGGAGTGTCTGTGGTGCAAAAACTGGGAAAACCACAAATCATAGTACTGAAGAAGCTTGCCAAGGTTAAAGCTGAAACCACTTGAGCTTGTGGCTGGATCTCTACTTCACTAATATGTGTGTATGTATGTCAGTGGTGAAGGGTAACCTGGAAAGCAGGGCATGCAGTCCAATCGCCATGGCGGAAAGTGGGGCTGTGCAGCCTTACCCACCCACCCCAAGTTCCCTCTGAATGACCCCTCCCGGTCAAAGCCACATGTAGTGTTATCTAGTGTGTGTGTATGTGTGTGTTACCTTTTTTTGTGACTATACGGTTTAGCAAGCAGCCAAAATTCTGCTTGCTTCAACCGACACAATTGATCAACTCAAGATTCTATAATGCATGCGTTGCATGCATGCACCTTTCGCCCCCGATGTGTGTGTGTGTGTGTGTGTGTGTGTGTGTGTATTTATATACCACTTTTTCTGTTTATGAATGAAGAGTGTGACACACCTTGTCTCTGTGAATCAGTGAAACACTTTGCAACTAGTGAGATGAGTATGTTTATATGACCCACATATCACACCTTTGCTACTAATTCCATAAGCTATGAGTGTGTGTGTGTGCTACACCTTTGTTGTTAATCAACAAGCTGTATAAAATAAAGTACAATACAAAATTAACTCTGAAAATATCTTAGACACAAGTTGAATTACAGAAAGAGAAAAAAAAAATGCAAGAATATCAAACTATTCTTGATTTTGATTTTCATACTAAATTAGTTTCATGCACATCAAAAGATAAGAATTGATGAGAGGCCAAACAATAACCATGCTTACATGCTTTATAATGGGACCCAGATATCATTTAGCTGAAATTCACAATCTTTCTTTTATCCAATCCAAAGTGCAATACTTTGGAGCAAACTGGCTTACAATGTTTCTTTGAATTACATATAACAAGTAGACATCATTGAAATATACACTCACAGACTCCCACCAAACATTCAATACATTAGCAGAGCCTCAGCTTAAATAACATGCACAAAAACAATCAAAGGTAAACTAAGGCACACAAATACACATACTCACACAAGTACATGAATATAATATGTACCTGTGCCAATTGCATGTTTTGGGGGAGCTTTTAATTGTTAATGTCATTGGGCTCAATTAATTAATTTATCCCTTTAGTATTTACGTTACTCTATATTTACTATAAGGGCTTTACCTCACATAATATTGAATCTATGAGATTTTGATATTTATTTTGAGACCAATATCTTAACATCAGTACAAGCAGCCAGTTACAGCCAGTTTGAAAACAGAAAGAGGTGAGAGAATTCTGGCTGGATATGACCAGTTTAAATGCTAAAGGCTTAAGAGATGATAGAGCAACATTGAGCTTGAGTCAGCTTTCTATTCCTTCATTACAATGGCTTCATGTTTCAGAGTTGAGAGATTAACAAACTCACTAGAGTGTCAGCCACAATACCTTACAGTATTTAGTCATGACCCTTTATGTTGCAAGTTCAAATCTTACCATGTCCAACTAAGATTTTCAACCTTCCAGATTCAATGAAATAAAGAACCAGTCATACACTAGGTAAATTTAATCAACTATGTGTCCCCATAGTTTGTTGCTGTGCCGATGTTAGAAATTAGTAATTACTTGACTTGATTAGAGATATTCATTAACAAGGGATCAGCTGTATGGATTTCATGGGGTAGAAAATATGGGTGTTGTGGCATTTATGCCTTTTCTAAGAACATTAGTGGCATAAGTAGAAATAAATAACGAATTAAAATTAGGCAACAGATTTAATTGATAGGAACTTACCTTCAACTCTATGGTACCTAACATGCATGCAGACTCACATGATCAAATATTCATGCACATGCTGACTCACATGATCAAACACTCCTGCACATGCTGACTCACATGATCAAACACTCCTGCACATGCAGACTCACATGATCAAACACTCCTGCACATGCAGACTCACATGATCAAACACTCCTGCACATGCAGACTCACATGATCAAACACTCCTGCACATGCTGACTCACATGATCAAACACTCCTGCACATGCTGACTCACATGATCAAACACTCCTGCACATGCAGACTCACATGATCAAACACTCCTGCACATGCAGACTCACATGATCAAACACTCCTGCACATGCTGACTCACATGATCAAACACTCCTGCACATGCTGACTCACATGATCAAACACTCCTGCACATGCAGACTCACATGATCAAACACTCCTGCACATGCAGACTCACATGATCAAACACTCCTGCACATGCAGACTCACATGATCAAACACTCCTGCACATGCTGACTCACATGATCAAACACTCCTGCACATGCAGACTCACATGATCAAACACTCCTGCACATGCAGACTCACATGATCAAACACTCCTGCACATGCAGACTCACATGATCAAACACTCCTGCACATGCTGACTCACATGATCAAACACTCCTGCACATGCTGACTCACATGATCAAACACTCCTGCACATGCAGACTCACATGATCAAACACTCCTGCACATGCAGACTCACATGATCAAACACTCCTGCACATGCAGACTCACATGATCAAACACTCCTGCACATGCAGACTCACATGATCAAACACTCCTGCACATGCAGACTCACATGATCAAATACTCATGCACATGCAGACTCACATAATAAAACACTCCTGCACATGCAGACATGATCAAACACTCATTCTCATGCACGTATGTACACTGATGCACACCTAATTGAAGAGGTATTGTTACTTGAAGGCAATCAGCAGTAAAAAAAACAAAAAACAGTAGATATTTGACAAAAGCAAACGTTGCATGCTACTTTAATATTTTGTCATCAACAACAAATTTTGATATTAAATAGTTGGTGATCAAGAAAAAAGAGCAGTTTTCATGCACACATTGCAAATTAACTAATCGATCTAGTAATCAATAAGAATAAAACATTTAAAATCACCATTTTTAACACGTAAACCAAATAATTCAAATAAATAATAAATATAATATTTTCTAAGAGAAAATGGCCTTTTGGGAGAAGTAAGCAGTTGATTAAATCAACCCCAGTATTTCCCTGGAACTTTATTTTATCAACCCTAAAGGGATGAAAGGCAAAGTTATCCTCAGTATGACTCAGAACCTGAAGAGATGGAACAAATAATTGTTTCTACTTTTGGCACAAGGCCAGCAATTATCCCAGAGATGGAACAAATAATGCAAGTTATTTTGTTCAATGCTCTAATGATTCTGCCATAATAATTGTTTCTACTTTTGGCACAAGGCCAGTAATTTGAAGGGAAAGGGAAAGTTGATCAAATCGTTACCAGCGCATTACTGGTACTTTATTCTATCGACCCACAAGGGCCGAAGATGTTGGAAGCATTATTATTGATGACAACAGCAAAAAATGCAAAAAAAAACATTATTTACCGCAAGATGTTTAGAATCAATTATTGTATTTATTTATTTTTCTTCATATGATAAATACTCATATCGTTTGACTAGGCTCAATGCCCATAAATGGAAATTAAGAAAAAAAAAATCACACACAATAAAGCAGATATTTCACCAAAATAATGACTTAAGCAAGTTTGGTTTGTATATGAGGTTAATTTTGCATAACAGTCTTGAAATAGCAAAGAAACAAATCCAAAACAAAGAATTATTAAAGAATTCTTGACACACAAACTTGCATGCAGAAACAAACACATGAACATACATATATACATACATATATACATACATATATACACACACATAACAAAATAAGGAATTATGTTGAAACATTATATGCAACATCACATAAAAATTAAAATATGCATATATATGCATACATATATAAATATATATATATATATAGACATACATACATATATAGACATACATACATATATATATATATAGAGAGACATACATATATATATATATATAAATAATGTAAATTAAAATTGAATTAATAAATAAATTTTTTTTGTTAAAAAAGAAGCCAGTTGAAACCCTCACCCGTTTTAGGAACTTGTTTTGTTACATCTAGGGCATATGTATATCCTTCCAAGGTCATCTCCCCTTGTCTGTTCTGAATCGCACCAGTCTCAACTGACAAGTGAAAAAAGATGGGACTCTGTGATGGACTTGAGCAACAGAAATATCCCTCCCTCCCAACACACAAAAGAAGTCAGAATAACAACAGTTTGGGGAATCAATAGAACAGCACATTCACTTATTATGTACACAAAACATAACAAGACCATTAGTGCAAATATACAGATAATAGTCTGTTACCATTTAATGATTGCCAAGCTAGTATATTTCTGAAATGAAAAAAAAAAAAAAAAAAAAATCCACTTCTCTCTCTCTTTGTCACATCACACACACACACACATATACCATAGAGTTTAGTAACCTTTTAAGGCATCTGAATATATCTAAATTCAAAACATTTCTAAGTTTTAGTAATGGCGTATGTTAGAGCAGGAACTGCCTGTGTACATATAAATACACTTATACAAACACATACCAATGTATATATATATATATATATATATATATATATATATATATATATATAGTTAAAAGAATAGAGGTGTAACACACAAGTTATTATATATTGGTAAACGGAATAGAAAATGCTGACAAATTGTTCACAGTTGAAAAATGGTTTAATTAGGAATAAAAGAGTATTAGTGATTGTATGGGTTAGTATTCAGTTGTGGTTTTAAGTTTTTAAGTTTTTACCGGTTGCGCATTTCTAAATGCTTTTCAAAAATAATTTTGAGATAGAGTGTCCGTGCTGTTTGCTCTGATCTGAGCAAACAACACGGACACTCTATCTCAAAATTATTTTTGAAAAGCATTTAGAAATGCGCAACCGGTAAAAACTTAAAAACTTAAAACCACAACTGAATACTAACCCATACAATCACTAATACTCTTTTATTCCTAATTAAACCATTTTTCAACTGTGAACAATTTGTCAGCATTTTCTATTCCGTTTACCAATATATATATATATATATATATATATATATATATATATATAGATAGATATATACACATACACATATATATATATGTAGATTCCTGAGTTGGTTGAGGAGCGAGGGTAACCATAATTAATAAAGATTCTCAATACATTGGTAGAGTATAAGCATTTTTATTTTATTTTATATAGAAATGAATTCTCCATGACTAGAACTATTTTATTTGTATGAAACCTTCAGGACTTTCCTGATGATTTCATACAAATGAAACTGTTCTAGTCCCATAGAAGTTATTTTTATGTAAAATAAAACATATATACATAAATGTATGTATGTATGTATAAACATTTAACATTCTGTAATGATTTAGCAGAAAATACCTAAAAACAAGTTTGTTCATTCAAATGTTTATATTATAGTGTCTCTACTAGTGAACAGATTGGCATGAAAATTTGCACATTAAAAATTAGGCTTCAATTTTTTAATGTGAATTAGTCACAGTGCAGTACAAAATATGTACAGTTTATGTATGATATGCTATCAAAGATGAACTAATTGAGACGTCAATACATGTAAGGAGTGTACTGGCATTATTTTACAGGGTAAGGTTGATAGTGACAGTTACACAAACATACACACTCACATATATAAATAATATACAGGGTGTATTAAAAAAAAAAAATCATCTGATTTTATTTACAATTTTTACAAAAATGCTCAATATGTAAATAACTTTATAAAAATATATAAAAGTTATAAAAAGAAGAATAAAACTTTACATTCAAACATGTATTGTTAAAATTACTGCATGATTAGATGGTCATTTGTTTAAAATATATAGTATAGCCTTTTGAAATATAGCCTCTTTGATACACCCTGTATATTATGTGTGTGTGTTTGTGTATATATTGTAGGTAGTAGGGTGAAATACTGGTGTTGGTACCAAATCAAGCACTCTATGCACAGGCAATGTGTATATAATAGAAAAAAAAAACGAGGAAGTTTCGTTTACATGTGAAAAATATTTATAGTGTATTGACCTGTTACACACGTTTTGCAGAGGATTGGCTCAATGTGACCCATATATATATATATACACACACACACACACACTCACACATATATATATATATACATACATATACACGTGTGTGTGTATATATATATAAATTTAGAATTCACTACACATACTCACATGTGTGTGTATATATATATATATACATACATATACACATGTGTGTGTGTGTATATATATATATATATATACACACACACACACACATGTGTAAGTAAACATACATCTACACATACACACACATACGTATATATAAAGATCTGAGAGAATATACTCCAAACAAATGGAGTTCATATTCCTGTATTTAAAGCAGACAAGAGAAATTTGTCACTCTCTGCCTCTTTAACCCTTTAGCATTTACATTACTCTATATATATATACTAAGCCTGCTTTGTGTCTCCCTATTTATATACTATATTTACCATTATATTTTCATGGTAAAGGCTTTACCTCATATAATTATCTCACATAATATCGAATCTATGAGAATTTGATATTATTTATTTTGAGAATAATACCTTAACATAAGTATGAGCAGCCAGTTACAGCTGGTTTGAACAGAAAGAGGTGAGAGAATTCTGGCTGGATACGGCTGGTTTAAATGCTAAAGGGTTAAATATACTGGACTATAGGAACAACAATAACTTTTCTTCTCACAAATAACTGTAATAAGAGAAAGACTGTATCTACTATTTAGTTGTAGTAAACTAATGTTCTAGCTGGCTGCTCACATGGATATTAGCGACTATATCTATCATACATCGACAGTCCATCGACTTGCGTCAAATCGGACCGAGGAAACAATGTCTCCATTGGCCTTTCCAATTGCTAATACTTGTTTCTACTTTAGGCACAAGGCCAGCAATTACCCAGTGCATTACTGGTACTTTATTTTATCGACCCCGTAAGGATGAAAGGCAAAGTCAACCTCGGCGGGATTTGAACTCAGATCGTAAAGGGACGTAACTATGCTTGAAAGCATGGCGTCCGACCCTCTACCGATACTGCCAATCCACCGCCCTTTTTCCAATTGCTAATACTAATACTATCTATTGGTCGCAACTCCAGGTAGAAGGAGCAACATGAAATAAAGTGTCTTGCTCAAGGACATAACGCATCATGGGAATCGAACTCACAACCTCACAATTGCGAATCCAATTCTCTAACCACTCAGCCACGCGCCTTCACTAATCAAATATACAGCATGTATTATCACTAAAATGACAACTTCTAGGTTGCTACTATACATGGATATATATATATTTGAGACGATATCTATTATACATACATTATGTAACATTAGTAAAATGACAACATAAATTATTGTATATCATTAAACTACACAAATCTGTGTCAGTGTACAGTGAAAGAACACAGCAGTGATGATGCTTATAGTAATGGTGACAGTGATGATGATGATGATGATGGTGGTGGTTGTAATGATGATGATGGCATTGGTAGTGATGGTGGTGGTGATGATGGTAGTGGTGGTGGTGGTAATGAAGATGATGGTGGCAGTGGTGGTGATGATGGCAGTAGTGGTGATGATAATGATAGTAGTGGTGGTGAAGTTGATGATGGTGGCAGCGGTGGTGGTGGTGGTGATGATGATGATGATGGATATTTTTTTGTGAATACTCAACATTACAGGAAAAAAATATTAAGTTATTTGAATAATTCCAAAAATCTTTTTAATTCTGATTCCTCCACCCAAATTTAGAATTCACCACACACATACTTACACACATACATACACACATACATACATACATACATATATATGTATATATATATATATATACATCACCTAATTTCATATATAGATATAAGAATGAGTCAAATAAATATTTGCTGGAGATAGCAATAAAAACAATTTCATAAATGTTTAAACTTTTCAGTTAAAATATGAAGTTGAGAAATTCTAGTTCTTACAATTCTTCAATTCTGAAGCTAAATCTTTTGAAGGATATTGCTTAGACATCTGGTTATAATAACAAATGTATCAATAATTAACCCTTTAGCATTTAAATTGGCCATATCTGGCCAGAATTCTCTCACCTCTTTCTGTTCAAACCGGCCATAAGTGGCTGCTCATACTAATTTTAAGGTATTGTTCTCAAAATAAATAATATCAAAATCTCATAGATTCGATATTATGAGAGATGATTATGTAAGATAAAGTCTTTATCACAAAAATACAATAGTATATATAGAGTAATGTAAATGCTAAAGTGTTAAACAGAGTGTTTTTGAGTTAGATTTCATTGGAAAGCAGTTTTGTCTCTTCAGATAGAAGTATCAAGAGAGTGGAAGCAGCAGATGAGAATGAAGCTGACACCAATGACTAGAATGTCAATAGAGAAGAGATAACTGATGAAATATTAAAGACTATAGATAAATGAGATACTTGGACACCTTTCAACTATTCAACAAGTTCATTGACCTCTCTTCACTGCTGTTCTATGAGCAGGACACTCAACTGAGTGGAAATATAATAATATATATAAAGTAATGTAAATGCTAAAGAGTTAAAGATGGAAATATAAACTAATAATTGTTTCTACTTTTGGCACAAGGCCAGCAATTAGCCAGTGTATTACTGCTACTTTATTTTATCGACCTCGTAAGGATGAAAGGCAAAGTTAACCTCGGCGGGATTTGAATTCAGACCGTAAAGGGACGTAACTCTATGCTTGAAAGCATGGTGTCCGACTCTCTACTGATACTGCCAATCCACCGTGGAAATATAAACTAATAATGGAGGCAGGATTCTTGTAGAATCTGTGCCAGAATACCATAGGCATGTTTCTTTTCACTGATTCTGGTTTTTAAATGTATTATTTACATCACTTGAACAACTGATATACCCAATAGTAACACTCTGTTTTTCGTTTTCGCTCCAAAAGAACAATGACTGCAACAATGTTCATTCCCTGTGATACCAGCCTGCTCTAAACTAGCTTTATTTCTATTAACCCCCCCCCCCCCCCCCCCAAAAAAAAAACATTTGAAAGGGTTCCTGTTTAACCCTTTAGCATTCGTATTACTCTATATTTACTGTTGTATTTTCACAGAAAAGGCTTTATCTCACATAATCATCCCACATAATATCGAATCTACGAGATTTTGATATTTATTTTGAGAACAATACCGTAACATCAGTATGACTGGTTGGTTACAGCCAATTTGAACAGAAAGATGTGAGAGAATTCTCGCCAGATATGGTCGGTTTAAATGCTAAAGGGTTAAATTAGAATCTTTCAACATAATTTAATCTAAGAACTTTTTGTTATGTTACAAATATTATCTTAATGAAATAATAAATAATTTGAGTAAATACTCCCACTCCCACCACCAAAAATTCTTCATTAATTTATTGAAATACAGATTATATCATTAGAAATATTATTACAAAAGTGTTAACCAATATTCATGTATTTTTTTGTCTGGTTTTCCAAAAATCATTGATATTCTTATAATATTTTTAGAGTAAGACACCCTATATATTGAATATAGTTTTTGCTGTGATGTCATGTTAATAAAAAGACCTCTTGATAGTATTTACTGTTAGTTATTTTTGTTAATCATTATCCAACATACACATTTGAAAATAATCACTGCCTATTATTATAATGTAGTGATCTAAAGACATCACTATGTTACTTATCATATACAGGACAATTTTGAAGGCATATCTTCCACTGTGAAGTGATATATTAGTCATTGCTCTATACTAAACTACTCATTATGTATAAATGAAAAACAAACAGGGTTGAAAACTATTATTAGAATCCAACTGTATTGTTAGAAATATTTTTCTGCATTGTTATATTTCAGGAAACATATCTATAGTTAGTAGATGTTCACAACTGTATTGTTACACATCAGGAAATACAGCTATATCTATTCGATCTCTGCAAATGTATTGCTACAAACATGTATTTTTATAGTTCAGAAAATATATTTATATTTATCAGACATACAATCTTAAATTATCCTTTCACACACTGAATCATTAGAAGTGGTGTGTTATGAAAAACAAACAAGATGTTGCATATTTGAGGGACAGTAGCCTATTACAGTGATACCATCTTTATTGAATGCGATATTATGTATTTGAGGGACAGTAGCCTAATATAGTGATACCATCTTTATTGAATGGGATATTGTGTATTTGAGAGAGACAGTAGCCTAATATAGTGATACCATCTCTTTCAAAACAAAATCTAATTAAAATTAAAAAAATGTTTTTAAATTATCCTATTAATAATTTATTATATCATTCCAAAATATAATGTTATTTAAATTCTATGATAAGGAGTCTAGTAATCTATGAAACCGTGAAAGAGAAAAATAAATGGCAAGATAATTATATCAATGATAATCATTATAGGGTAAGCAATGCTTACCTTGTTTCTTAGGAATGCATACCACTGGTCATTAGTAAGTTACAAAAATTTGGGAGTCTTTTGGCAGGTGGTGTAAAAATATATTCAGGTACATTAAAAGTGTATTGTTTATTAAGTGCTTGTTTCAGTATTTGGGTGTCAGCCCTGTCCATAGAAGAACAAAGCATTTGTTGTGTTGATAATCCTATTTTGTTTTTGAAACATATGAGTAATGTATATTTACTAGTTGGTTCTGCCTGAGCCCACCTTGGACAAGATGGTAACAAATCCAATGAATTATTTGATCAGAGTGAGATTAAGGTACTAAACTACCAATCCCATTATCTCAAATTCATACCTCACTCCTACAGTCATTATGATGTGGCCTTTGGTAAAGCAGATAATTGCATTTGCCTCAGTCAGGCTGACTGTAAAACAGGCTCCACTTCTAATTCACCATCAAGTGATTAGCAAATGAAAGGGCAATCAACTGTAAAATTAATTCCTCTAATATTTTACAAATGTTTACATTTGTAAAAACCACTGCATGGAATCGAAAAAAAAAAATATATCAACGAAAACATCATTATCATCATCATCATCATTTAATGACCTTTTTTCCATGCTAGCATGGGTTAGACAGGTTGTCCTATTGTGAGACAAGAGCAGATCAGATGATCATGCCCACAGAGAATCGTTTCTGGTTTGGCTTTTACAGCTGGATGACTTTCCTAATGCCAACTGTTAAGAAGGTCATCCAGCTCTAGAAACCAAGCTAGAAACAGTTCTGTGTTAGCAAGACAGGATGTAAAACAATGAAGGTTTGATAAAAGCACATTTTTACTTGCAAATACTGAATCTGAAGTGTCCATACATTTTGAAGTTGTTATTATTTAGCCCCAGGTTAAACACAATTGAGTAGACCTATGACCCAAACTATTACAGCCATGATCATCTCTATTTTTCTATATTAGAAACTTTGTACAATGTGTCATTCCATTTTTTTAAGATGCTAGGAAATGATTAGAGGGAAGTTGACCCAACATTATTTAAATTACAGTTGTTTGTACAGAACTTGCTTCCTTTATATTTAAGGATGGTGTCTAGATTGTCTGTTATAAATGAAACAGTTGAAAGTAGAACTATACATAATGGAGAAATTTGAACTTCAAATAAGATATTTACCAACACTCGGTTCCCAGCTTAATACTGAAAGACATAATGGAAAAAAAATAAGACTAAATAAAACAGTGAAGACAGAATGACAGCTGTTGATGAGCTCAGGCATTGATAAAATTATACCAGAAGCATAAATTATTGTATGTGACAGACAGATATGCCATTACAACATACAAGGTGACCCAAGAGTCACTAGACCATTTTATATACAGAGTGAGTCATAAGTAACCAGGCACTTAATGAATTTTTATTGCAAGGTTCATAGATGAACATCCATTTTTAAATGTATAGAGGAACAAGGTCAACTTTAATTATATTTTTTTTTTAACTACTTTTGTTTAATGTATTTATAATTTCATACTGTATGACCAGAATTTTAGTAAATATTATCATTTGGATTATAAATGTTGGAGTACTGCCTGGTTACTTATGATTCACCCTGTATATACATACATATATATATATATAACATGCCGGAACATTGATACACATAACATTATTCTGTTAACTTTGATCCATACCGTTATTTCTTTATTTCTCTATCCTTATCTTCCTACTTAAGTTTTAAATCTGAGTTTTGTATCCAACCCTTACATCTTTACTGAACTTATTTATAACTGAATTTTTCATGCGTTTATGATCTCTTATTTATAATGTGTATGTAATTATATTTTCTATGTTTTTAAATATACCTACCGCATTCTTATATCAAATACAGAGCAAATATCCAAATTACAAATTATTATAAACATTATTTCGAACTATGAATTATCCATGCATTTATTATTGTTTTTCTTATATATATATATGTATTTAACTTTAACACGTAGAACTTTATTATATAAAATTATAACCGTTATCATTTACCTAAAGTATACTGTATCACTAATACATAATATAAGATATATCCATATATAACTCCCAATATCTTTATATACATAATTTTCAGTTAACTTCTAAATTTTTTGATTGTTTTATTTTAAGCTAGGAATAATTAATACATGTACACACGGTTATATATGGGTATATATTTAGTTTTAACATGCCTCAATCTATTATTTTATTTTTATTTTATTTTCATTATCATTTACCTAAAATATACTGGCTCATTAATTAATATATATCTATATACATAACCGTTATTTAAATTTTTATAACAATAAGTACTTCAAAAGCTAATACGCTGACAATAACTAACTTCATTAAAGATTACATTTAGGAAAATATTCAACAGTGTAAACTTTCCTTAATAATGGCCAGCTAAACCCTTTTAATCTTATCATCAAAAAATTCAGAAGCTTAGAAATCTTAACACACTTATAAAATTTACAAAACTAATATATAAATAACCACCAATTTAAAAAAAAACCCCTAAAATATTGATTCTTCACCCTAAGATAACATAAATTAAATATTTTCAAACTTAACCGTTTAACTTTCGGAAAAAAATCTCCTTCTGCATACATTACACCCCTTCTCTCACTGACTGTTATAATTCATGAAATGCTTTCCTAGATAAATTGTAGTATCATACATTTTAAAATCTCGATAACTGGTACAGTAAGCAACGTTTTTCTTACTCACACATTCTCTATTGAATTTATTACGTTTTCGCATTTTCTCATTATTAGGGTATAAATGTTAAATTTTCTCTTAGGGTAATCACTACCTTGATTAAATCTTAACCATTTAACATCTCAGGGTATGTCATGTATCATTATATTTTGTCTGATGAGGACGTACTGTTGTACATCCGAAATATGTATAATAAAATGTAATTGATCAAAAGAACATCTATTTTATTAATATTTATATTCTAATATATATATATATATATATATCAGGAATTTTACCCACCCTAGATATATATATATAAAATGGTCTAGGAACTCTTGGGTAACCCTGCAGAAATGGATGGCAGGAGTTGTGTAAAAACATATCTCAGAGCTGAGACAGGATAGAACTAATGAATGTTAATAGCAATGTAGCTTCACCTGGCCGAAGGTAGCTAAATCTAATTTAAAAAGAAGCTGCCACCTGACAGACACACCTGGTGAAGTAATTCTATAACCGATGTAAAAAAATATATTCACTTCACCAGAAGCAGGATTATAAGTTGATCTATCAACAAAATATTCCAGAACATTGAAAATAGTATATAACAGCATATAAATACAACTGTTATATAACCCCCCCCCCCCCATCACACTGTACATACACATATACAGAGAGAGACAGACAGATACACACACACACACATAAACAGAGAGACAGACAAACATGCACCTACAGACACACACAGACCGACAGACAAACACACACAGAGACAAACAGACACACACACACAGACAAACAAACAGACACAGACACAAACTTCTTCAATGTACTATGTTGAAGTCAAAGATGATGTTTTTCTTCAAGACAGCTGGCACAATGGACACACACATAGGTAAAAAGTTCAATACAGGCTCAACAGACTTAACTGCAGATGTTGCACACAAACTGAATTTATAGACCAGATGGTTCTGTCTGCTGAAACTGCTGCTAGGTCACAAATCTGTCTCTATACACAGTGACCTGATCAAAGTGAAGTTTAGACAGCTCAAGCAGACACTAAGTGGTAAGAGAGTGTCATTCAGGGTCTGTTGAAGATCATCCTTGAATTACTTTTTCTGTCCAATTGCACTCTTGCTCCACATGTAAGTTCAGCATAGAAGAAGACTTAGGGCAGTCTGTTCTCAGCCAACCTGACAACATATCCAGTCAAACACAACTTTAATTTGGTGAGGATTACTTTTTTGCTACTTATTCTGGTGCGGTCAAAGACTTCCAGGTTTGATCCTCTGTCTTGCTTATCATTCTTGTGTTTTTAAATAAAAGGACTCTAGCTGCAAGCAACATCTGTAATAAATCTTCTATCTCACTGCAGGAGGTGAGGATTAGCATTACCACTGCCTTATACACAACAATTTAGGTAAATTTCTTGAGTTTCTTGATCTTTCTTCTCAGTGTACCCCATACCAAACTCAGCCTATGTATTCATCATTCAATTTCTTTTTTATTGATGCTATCATCATGAGATATATTGCTACCAAGGTATACAAAATGTTCAATGCATTTGATTGCTTGTCTGACTATAGAGATGTTGGCCATTGGCACTACAGTATGCCTTGCTGCTTCAACCATAACTTTCAATTTACAAACATTTATGTTAAGGTTAAATTGAATGGTAACTTAGCATAGAGCATCAGTGTAGAAGAGTTCATGAACTACCAATGGCTTCACTTTAGTAACTTAACACAGAGCATCAGTGTACATGATTTCATGAACTATAAATGGCTTTACTTTGGTGCACACTTTCAACAATTTTAGGTTGAACAGCTAGCTTTCCAACCTAAATATCATACTCACACTTCTTTTGGAAAAGAGAGTTCGCTGCTACTTCTAGCATTTCACTCAAGTACAATGCGAACAATGTGAGTACCAACCAGTACACATCCTTGCTTCACATCATAGTCAATGTCAATCAGTTGTATATTGCCAGAGTCATGTTTGACAGAAGTCTTAATACCGTCCTGAAGAAGTACAATATGTGACACAAGCTTCTTAGAGCAGCTCAATCTGCCAAGAACTCTCCAGAGTTTGACTCTGTTGATACTGTGAAAGGCCTTAGGGAATTCTATGTATACTATGTATAATTGATTCTGTTGTTCTGTGTATTTCTCTTGTAGCTGGCATAGCACAAACACCATGTCAGCAGTGCTTCTGTCTGGGATCATGTGACATGTCGGATACATTCTCATATAATTCAGTGAGTCATGCCAGGATGATTTGAGATAAAATTTTGCCACTATCAATAAGAGTGAGACTCCCTTGTAGCTGTGACACAATGATTTACACATTTCTTATAATGGAGGACAATTAATTTTCTGACAGTTTATATAGATTTAATTAAACTGACAAAATATGCCTATAATTTCAGCCCTTCTAACTCAGCAACTCAATCAGAATGCCATTGGAGCCCACTGAATAATGGTTCTTGAGCTGCTGTTAGCTATGATCACTTCAATATTAGTGAGAACAGATGCCAAATACCACTTTTGGGGTCTTGTGGCACAGTTCACTAAAATATTCTTGATAGCAGTGTTGGATACCTACAGTACTCAGAATCAAGTTTCTTTGCATGTCCTTAATGAAGAATGCAACAATGCATCTCCTACTAGGTTTATACACACTCTTGATTGTTGAGAAAAAGTTTCTAGTTAGATTTATTTTGGTATACTCCTGTATTTCAGAAATTCTCACCTTACCCCATACTTCCTTCAACTATATAATAATCTGTTGAATCCCAGCCTTCAACGTAATCTATGTGCTTCAATTAGATTTGTTACAAAACCAAGCATGAAAAACTGCATTCTTTTCTCACACCACATTATATATTTTCTCCCTATCCTGCTCAAACAACTTCTGATTTTTCCTTCACTTTGTTTTCCAATGTCTCACCAGCTGCAGTATAGAGTTTTTTCAAATGCCTTCATTGATAATATACATCAATGTGGTTGTAGACCTCCTCAAGGATCTGTCAGACACAGATTTACAAAATATGGAGGGACCTAGATGTGGTCAAATTTAGCAGTTTCTTAAATTCAGACAATTGTGTAACATATATTTTCCACCAACTCACTACTTGTCTCCAAAATGAAAACTTCTGTTGTAGACATTGTGAAAAACCTTCCCATTTAAATGTATGCAAGTATGGATATGTAACTCCTGGTGGAGTTGTAGGGGAGCCATATTGACATACAACAGTTCTTGGGCATTTTTAAACTTGGCGGAGCCCATCTTCTTTCCAGGTCCAAACATAGCTGATTTCTTCCAGTGAAGGAGAGAGAGGAGGATAGAGAGGAAGTGAGTAAGAGATATAAAGGAAGAATTGACTCCAGTACTAGACTGGTACATTTTTATTGAACTTTAAAGGATGAAAGGCAAAGTTGACCTCAGTGGGATTTGAACACAGAGAGCTGAAAACCAGAATGAATACCGCAAAGCATTCTATTTGACATTCTAACAATTCTGCCAATTCACCACTATTCTCATTTAAATACTCTTGCCTTTATCAGAATGAGAACAGCATTTTCCTCTGATATAATTCATGTATCTAGTGTACCAGAGATAATAACAATGATGATAACAATAATGAGAGGGTATTGGATATTATTAGGCTTCTATTCTCAGTCATATTACCAATTAATATCTCCATTAACCAATACTTCATACACACTACACATTCCTTTATAAACAAACAGATTAGATTGTTAAGAAGTCACTTTACACATTATTCTTTCCTCTAATACCTTTCAACTGCCCACCTCTATTAAATTCATGGAATTTGTGGGTGACAGGAAACAGTGAATAATATAACAAAAGAGACTGCCCTATTCAACACTGAACACACACATATGCAACATCAAAAACAAGTGATTTAAGGCCATTTTCTCAGCTAAAGCAGAGGTTAGCCTTGCAGTGCCCAGGGTAAGTTTCGTCATCTTGCTATATACACTGTATCCACTCTCACCAATACTATGGCCTCTATTTCCTTTCTCCATCATCAGTAGGCCGGCTTTTCTTGGTGTTCTCCTTCATCTACTTCCTTCCACAATCATTTCCATTACTCCTTTCACGCAGTCATGGCCTTACCTTCCTCAACACATGACCAAGCCACCTCAGTCATCACTGCCTCTATTCCTGCTATCCTCTGCAACTCAATCTATGTTTTCCTCTCTCTCTCATCGATACTCTCTCATTGAACTATTCTGATTTCTGTTCTTTCCAACCTTCTCAGATGCTCCATGTTCATGTCTTGCTCCCATAAATCATGATACTTCTTCTCACACATGCAGTCTATACCTTTCCCTTCAGTTTCAGCAACACTCGTCTCCTCTCATTAACTTGTCATTCAGTTCCTGCTTAGATTAAGTACACTGTACCTCTGTATGTCATAAGAGGCAATTAATAGGATTGGTACCAAGAAGGGCATCTAGTTGGAGAACATTGCCTTGAAAAAAGAGGACCCTATGAGGTGTGTCTATATGTGCATATATGCATTTAGCTGGTCATCAAGCATACATGCACACATACACAGTGTATGAAGTAGAAACTCTATACTATAACAATGACTACAGCCCATAAATGTCAACTACAAAAGTAGTTAGACAAATATCATATAGCTTGCCAAAACCACATCAAATGTAAATAGACCTCGACAAGGATTTGACATATCTTACTATATCAAGGTGTAATCTGGAATTTAAGGGATTTTGTGTTTGGGTAGCAAGTTTGTTTTACACATTATTCTTAAATAATTGGAATCTGTTATAATGAAAGAATTATATATTAAGAAGTGTGCTAGTAGCCGAAGTGTACGATAAAGTTATATCTTTATACATAGAGAATGTGTAACTGAGATTGAACCAATGTGTATATAAATATACACATTTAATAGACATGTAAACATGCCAGAAAATACAAATTTCCCTGAAAACTGAAAAAAATGATAAACATCTTTAATTGATTTATATATATATATATAATCAATTACAACATTGACATATAGAGGTCACTACCTGTATATATCACTGTTGTAACTGATTATACATAACTCGTGCTATGGACTGAGTGCTTTAAACCCTTGGATATTTATACCAAGTATATATATATATATATATATATATATATATATATATATATATATATATATATATATAGTAGTAATAATAAATACAAAGACCAAAATCCAGAGAGGACTCGATAAGGGTTGCATATATATATATATATATATATATAGATATATATATATATATAAACCCATAGAGCAAATATTTATAATTAGCACAGATTAAAAGTTTAAGCAAACAATTTCTGCTTTCACCCTAAAATAGGATCTTCTGAAACTGAAAACTATCAATCTGTAGATGCAGAAAAAAATATAAGTAGCAGCACATCAATAGTTCATTGGCTCAAAACACTGTGTTGAGAAGTAGAATACTAATGATAATTGGACAGAGTCCATCTGGCCTGACTACACTGTGGTCACTACTATGACCTGAGTCTATCTGACATGACTACAATGTGGTCAATACCATGACCTGATTCCAACTGGCCTGACTACTGTGGTCACTACCATGACCTGAGTCCAACTGGCCTGACTCCACTATGGTCACTTCCATGATCTGAGACTATCTGGCCTGACTCCACTATGGTCACCACTATGACATGAGTCCAACTGGCCTGACTCCACTGTGGTCACTACTATGACCTGAGTCTATCTGACATGACTACACTGTGGTCAATACCATGACCTGATTCCAACTGGCCTGACTACTGTGGTCACTACCATGACCTGAGTCCAACTGGCCTGACTACTGTGGTCACTACCATGACCTGAGTCCAACTGGCCTGACTCCACTGTGGTCACTACCATGATCAGAGACTATCTGGCCTGACTCCACTGTGGTCACTACCATGATCAGAGACTATCTGGCCTGACTCCACTGTGGTCACTACCATGATCAGAGACTATCTGGCCTGACTCCACTGTGGTCACTACCATGATCAGAGACTATCTGGCCTGACTCCACTGTGGTCACTACCATGATCAGAGACTATCTGGCCTGACTCCACTGTGGTCACTACCATGATCAGAGACTATCTGGCCTGACTCCACTGTGGTCACTACCATGATCAGAGACTATCTGGCCTGACTCCACTGTGGTCACTACCATGATCAGAGACTATCTGGCCTGACTCCACTGTGGTCACTACCATGATCAGAGACTATCTGGCCTGACTACACTGTGGTCACTACCATGATCAGAGACTATCTGGCCTGACTCCACTGTGGTCACTACCATGATCAGAGACTATCTGGCCTGACTCCACTGTGGTCACTACCATGATCAGAGACTATCTGGCCTGACTCCACTGTGGTCACTACCATGATCAGAGACTATCTGGCCTGACTCCACTGTGGTCACTACCATGATCAGAGACTATCTGGCCTGACTCCACTGTGGTCACTACCATGATCAGAGACTATCTGGCCTGACTCCACTGTGGTCACTACCATGATCAGAGACTATCTGGCCTGACTACACTGTGGTCACTACCATGACCTGAGTCCAACTGGCCTGACTCCACTGTGGTCACTACCATGATCAGAAACTATCTGGCCTGACTCCACTGTGGTCACTACCATGATCAGAGACTATCTGGCCTGACTCCACTGTGGTCACTACCATGATCAGAGACTATCTGGCCTGACTCCACTGTGGTCACTACCATGATCAGAGACTATCTGGCCTGACTACACTGTGGTCACTACCATGACCTGAGTCCAACTGGCCTGACTCCACTGTGGTCACTACCATGATCAGAAACTATCTGGCCTGACTACACTGTGGTCACTACCATGATCAGAGACTATCTGGCCTGACTCCACTGTGGTCACTACCATGATCAGAGACTATCTGGCCTGACTCCACTGTGGTCACTACCATGATCAGAGACTATCTGGCCTGACTCCACTGTGGTCACTACCATGATCAGAGACTATCTGGCCTGACTCCACTGTGGTCACTACCATGATCAGAGACTATCTGGCCTGACTCCACTGTGGTTACTACCATGATCAGAGACTATCTGGCCTGACTCCACTGTGGTCACTACCATGATCAGAGACTATCTGGCCTGACTCCACTGTGGTCACTACCATGATCAGAGACTATCTGGCCTGACTCCACTGTGGTCACTACCATGACTTCAGTCTATCTGGCCCGACTCCACTGTGGTCACCACCATGACCTATGACCTACAGGAACATACTTGAGCAAACAAGAGCCTTTGTATTGGTCACTCCTCCTGCTAGAAATGACACCATTCCATCTTGGGAAAGTAAAAGATATATTAAATAACATAGCCCTACATTACACTACAAAGATAGGAGGGGAATGGTTGGAATGGCTTGGATTATATGTCTGTTTGATCAGGGCTGATCTGTGGTTCAACAACAGCACCAACTGGAAGAGACTGGACACTGCACTCTATGTGATAAACCACTGCAGCATGTCCAACTATACAGTGTAGTCATCACTGCAGCATGTCCAACCATACAGTGTAGTCATCACCTTGTTTGAGATATTGGACCTCAACATTACAACTAGTCATGTGATCAACTAACTACATACAATAGATCTTCCTGATCAGAGCTACCCAGGGTTACATAAATAGGATTTCACACATCACATTATATGGGTATAAAAAAAGATGATGGTAGTGAGAAGACTAGATAGGCTGAAAGGGAGCTAGAAATTAAATTTCCTTTTGGAAATGGAATTTTCAAAATACCAACATTATTTCCAAAAACCAAAATGTATTCTACAAACCATTCCATACAAACCAAACAGCAAACTAAAAGGAGGATATGAATTACTGTGATTTGTTTATACTAACTTAGCGTGTGTGTGTGTGTGTGTGTGTAAGATTTGAAAAGACAATCATGGACAATCTTCAGTATTGAGTCACAACATGAATGGCTATAGAGATATATGTAGGAAGTATAATATATATGATAACTTTGAAAAGACAATCATGGACAATCTTCAGTATTGAGTCACAACATAAATGGCTGTAGAGATATATGTAGGAAGTATAATATATATGATAACTGTTATAGCAAGAATTGGAAGACAACACTTATTAGGCTTTGGAACTTATTACTATAGTTAAACAAAAGGGAAGAATAAAAAAAAAAAAAAAAAATGTTTGTCTTACCTTCATGGAAATCCATGTGTCGGTTGATATCGGAAAAGGAAAGGAAATCTTTGCCACAAAAGATACACCTGTACACAGCTCGTCCATCGGGCAGTAGAGTGGGCTTGCAAACCTTTTCTCTGTCAACAGGAGAATTCACAACATGTAACCTGTAAAAGGTATCAACATATTAGGCCAGAAAAACATTCTACTTCTGGCCTGTAAAAGCTGATCAACTTGATTCCTATCAAGATACTAGGGTCAGAATATAATGAACTTCTGGCCTGTAACAGCTGATCAACTTGATACCTATGAAGATATTAAACCAGAAATATATTATACTTCTGGCCTATAACAGCTGATCAACTTGATACCTATCAAGATATTAAACCAGAAATATATTATACTTCTGGCTTATAACAACTGATCAACTTGATACCTATCAAGATATTAAACCAGAAATATATTATACTTCTGGCCTATAACAGCTGATCAACTTGATACCTATCAAGATATTAAACCAGAAATATATTATACTTCTGGCCTATAACAGCTGATCAACTTGATACCTATCAAGATATTAGGGCCAGAATATATTGAACTTCTGCCCTGTAACAGCTGATCAACTTGATACCTAGCATAAGGTGAGTGCATCAGAACATGCTAGCAAGCAGATAGAAGCAAAAGCTATATCAAAACAAAAATTGAAGCACACAATAGTTGGAGAACAGAGAGAACAGAGTATTTTAGAAGTATTACTACAAGCATTAGTTAGAAAAATAATTTCATGCAATATGTTTATTGATTTATTTTTTCCTATCACAGCCCAGGTTTGTGGTAGGGCAGTAAATAACATTGCCAGTTAGAAGCTTCTAATAAAGATACATTTCAAATGATTATTCTTTTGTACAAAGCAAATTTTTGTCTGCCAGTAATAACTACTCATTAGCCATAGCAGAACTTCTGCACTAAGCTAACCAACTTCCATGACTATGATTGCCAAAGATAACTTGAAATTGTGAAATGTTATTTAAACTATCCCCTCTCTCTCTCTCACACACACATCTTTACCTCCAAAGATCAGAAATATCATCATTCTGTAACCGGCAAGTGAAGCTAATAACTAAATCATAGCAATAAGAAACACGACATCATCTACATGGAAAAATTCTCATTAGTATTGTCGTCCAATTTTCTGAAACATCATTTTTCTTTTTCCATTAATTTCTGGTTTCAGTCATTGGATTGCAATCATGCTGAGGCACCACATTCAAGGAAGGCGAAGTCAACTTGGGTGGGATTACAGTTGAGAATGTAAAGGGATATAGCTAAATAGCAGAATGTATTGTGTTTAATGTTCCACTGATGACATATAGACTTATTAGATAGGCTTTTACAGTAACCTTCTTTTGATAACATATTAAGTCTAAAGCTCAACAGATGACATATACACATATCAGACACGCTTCCACGATTACCATTAACCAAATTTAGTTCACAAGGTTTTGGTCAACTCAAGAATTCATCAGAAGACACCTGCAGATTATGTTGCAAATATCAAACATATCTAATGCTCACCAGGAATCTAATGTTGTTTTATTATTTCATAATACCATTTCCCCAGTTTGTTATATTTCTCTCGGTATCAATTATTAATTGACCATAATGGTTTCTAACTTAGACACAAGGCTTAGTAACAGGACATTAATCAATTAAATCAAACCTTGTACTTGATTGATACTTTATTTTATTCACTCTGGGAAGATGAAAAGTAAAGTCAACTTCCTTCAGCAAGATTTGAATTCATATGGTAAAGAACCAGAACAAATACTGCAAGGTATAGTCAAATGCTCTAACAAATTTGCAAATAATAATGATTTCTAGTATAGGCACAAGGCCAGTAATTTGGGGGGAAGGGGAAAGTCGATTAAATCAACCCCAGTGCATTACTGGTTCTTTATTTTATCGACCCCGTAAGGATGAAAGGCAAAGTTAACCTCGGTGGGATTTGAACTCAGAGCGTGAAGCACCATAACTTTATGCTGCAAAGCATGGTGTCCGACTCTACCGATTCTGCCAATCCAACATCCTATAAATTTTCAAATAATAATAATAATAATTGTTTCTACTTTAGGCACAAGGCCAGCAATTACCCAGTGCATTACTGGTACTTTATGTTATCGACCCCGTAAGGATGAAAGGCAAAGTCAACCTCGGCGGGATTTGAACTCAGATCGTAAAGGGACGTAACTATGCTGGAAAACATGGCGTCCGACCTTCTACCGATACTGCCAATCCACCGCCCTTAATAATAATAATAATAATGGTTTCTACTTTAGGCCAACAATTTTGGGTGAGAGGAAAGTCGATTAAATTGACCCCAGTGCATTACTGGTGCTTTATTTTATTGACCCCTTAAGGATGAAAGGCAAAGCTAACCTTGGCAAGATTTGAACTCAGAACATAAAGGGCTGTAACTATATGCCACAAAGCACAGCCAATTTGCTGCCTATAGTCCAACGTACTCCTAATAAAAAAAAAACTATTTTATCCAAGATTTGCTCATTCATACCTTATCTATGACTAAACAACTACAAAATGACACGTGGGCTAATTTATTTATAATACATACATGGAATAAAAAACATGCAAAAATAAACAAAAACAGATTAGTATTGATTGCAAGACACTGCAGAGGTATAGTGTGTTGTTATATATTATTGAATAGTCCAGATATTTAGAAAGCTATTAATAGAAACAGCACATAGACGATGCAGTTCATAAACAAAGATAATATATTTATCATTGCAATTACTGATAAAATAAAATGGCAGCATATTTTCTAACATCTTCCTGATGGAAAACTCACATACATGAATGAATGCTCTCATATAAATACATGCTCTCTCACACATATAACATGCATGCAAAGATAAAATGATTTATCACACATCTATAAGAAGCACATACAAATAACAGGATTACAATTCAAAATTACAAACACAAAGACAACTCTTTAGTCCCTCCCAAATTTGTGGACAATCAAAATGATTCATATTCCTAGAATATTTTTTCATTATTTACAGAGTAAAAGGATTCTACAGTAAATAAATTTCAAAAGCATCTATTACAAAGGTTGTCAACCTTCATTTGAAGCCAGCAACATGATTAACTTACTTTGTCAATAACATTACAAATAATCATGCTACCAAAAATTTAAGTGGGGACATTTATCGCAAACTTTACATATTTAGCAACTTATTATGATACAGCGAACTGGCAGAGTTGTAACAATGTTGGATAGAATGCTTTGCAGTATTCGTTCTGTCTCTCTCACTTCTAATCACACTGAAGTCAACTGTGCCTTTCATCCAGTCAAGGTTGAGAAAAAAAGTACCAGTCTAGAATTGTGGTTGATTCTTCCTCTATATCTCTTTAACTCTTCCTTTCTCTCATTCTCTATCCATCTCTTGAAGAATCTGCTGTACTCAGGCCTAGAGAGGGGATGGGCTCCGCCAGGTTTAAAAATACCCTAAGAAATGGCATATGTCAATATGGTGTCCCTACGACTTCCTGGGGAGTTACGGGTCCATACCATACCATACCATACCATACCATACCATAACAGCATTATGATAGTTTCAAGAATGAGAAAAGCTCCCTAGATCCCCAAATACACAAACTGATGAACAATATCACTCATATAACAGTTTAACAGCCGTCTTCTTGAAGATGATACCTTTCACTTTCTAAATAACTATATTGTCCAGCTTTGCTATTATGAATTTAAACAGATGTGAGACAAATCACCACTTGGAAAAGATTCCCTAACCTTACTCAGGGAGCTAATGGAATTCCAGCATATAAAATTATTGTCCTGTCCAAAATACATAATGAAATACCTCCAATGGATTTAAACTCTGGTAAGTCTTATTACTAAACTGGTAGTCTTATACTTTATCCATCCAGTTTTATATTTTGCCATTGATTTATTCACACCTTTGAATAAACAGTAAACATATATATGGAGGCTATGAAAAGATTCAACAACAGAAACTTTACAGCTTCCCTTGTTTTCCTTTTTTTTTTGCCTCCCCTTTTTTTGCCCCCCCCCCCCCCCCCCCCCCCGTTTTTTTTCTATCTTTCTGTCTCATTTTTTATTCTTAGCTGTAAGGAAGACTAGATATCCACCCCAGTCTTTCGTGGCTTACTAGCTCAAAACGGACGTTTAAATTGATTGATTAAATAAATAAATATATAACTATATAAATGTGTGAGTACTGTAGAGAAGGTAAGTTTCTGTTGAGCCAAGTTTGTAACTTGGTTTTAATTCCTGGGTGTAGCTCCATCTATAGGGATCACATACTATGGATATGTGGTCCACATGACATCATTGGAGACTGAAAGGATTAGCATTTGCTAAGATTGCATTCATATTCTTGAATTCCTCTTCAAGACCAGAACATAATTCTGGAACAGTGACCAACCTTCTATTAGGTTCATATATGACCCTCATTTGAGTACTTCTTACATATCTGGGACAGTGCAGCTGCCATACACACAAACATCCCAAAGCTAAAAATGAGGCAGCCTAGACATAGTCACTTAACCTGCTAGAAATAGCAACCAAATCAACTTCAAATCATATCCTATTATTATGATTTATATGTTCACTTTTCCATGCTGGCACAGGTGAGATGGGCTTTTCATTTTGAAACTGATTACTGACAGATACCTTTCGTAATACCAACCCTTTTAGCTACCTCTAATAACATGCTAAGTGAAGGTGTGTGGCTTAATGGTTAGAGTATCGAGTTTATAACCATGGGGTTGTGGGTCTGAATCCTGGACTAGGCACTACCTTGTATCTTTGAGTAAGATACTTTATTTCATGTTACTTCAGTTCACTCAGGATTCAAACTCATAGCTATAAACCACAAAGCATGTTGTCCAATGTTCTCCCAATACAGCCAATTCACCACCCTTATCACCTTAGTAGTAATAACATTATTTGGCAGTATCGGTAGAGAGTCGAAAGCCATGCTTTGCAACATAGTCACGTCCCTTTACAGACTGAGTTCAAATCCCGCTGAGGTTAACTTTGCCTTTCATCCTTACGGGGTCGATAAAATGAAGTACCAGTAATGCACTGGGGTAATTGCTGGCCTTGTGCCAAAAGTAGAAATAATTATTTATTTCTTTTAAATAATAATGATATTTATTTTTTTCACAATAAAGTTACCCAGAAATAAATAAATGCAGAATATCATTATCATTTTACGTCCGCTCTTCTAATACTAAAATTAAAACTACTTCCTTATCAAAATTACTATCTGATATCTTCTTTACGTATCATTTCTAAATGTATTATAATTTGACAGGTGTTGCCTCCCTTGGTTTCTGTTTAGATTTTAAGATTTTTTTATCTATATATTATTTCCCTTCCACGCCAGTTATTGCTCTTGTTTAGCCGCAAGTCAGCCCTGAGTAAATCTAAAATTAAAAGCATTCAAACTATGGCTATCCTATTGTTTTCAGACATAGTGTACCCAGGACTACATTATTTAAAGTGTTCTTCCTTTTTTTTTAAAGATGGTTGGATATATATACTTTAAGAGTAATTTAGTTGCTCTTACAAGTAGGTCGAGCAACTACATGTGCTCTTGTTGACTTGTACCAATTTTAGTGAAAAATATAAGCTTAACATAGCATTGGAAATATTTACAGATACTTAAACAATGCAAACGAATTGTGACAACTACATTTTGGACAAAACTGACAGTTTTCTCAAGACACTCACACCTGTAATACAAAAGATTGGCTCACCTGGAGTGTGTTCTGGAAAGTGAAGTTAATTTGCGTCCATCAGCTAAAACAGAATTCCGAATACTGTCTGGTGAGAGTGGGGCATGCCACTGGACACGTGGAAGTCCAACCAGGCTTTCCTCGGGGGATGGACACTGGGAGGTTCCTGTAAGGGAAGTGGATGTGGCCAGAGATAACGGATCGCCGGCTGTAGAAAGACCAAGTGGAATATTGACAATAGGCGAACCAGTAAGGGCCTGCGATACGGCTGGATTTAACAACTGAGTGGCAGCCAAGAAAGAAGCAGCTGCCTGAGCAGGTAATGAGGGTGTTCCCAAAACCATAGAGTTACATGTTATTGGTCCCATTGAGGGCATGCCCGACAACATACTGCTCTGAGTATTGAATAAGCTTTGCCCCATACAAGACGGTGCCATCACCATTTCTGGATCACTGTCACCCACTATGTGTTGCAATGCAATTGCATGAGGAGAAGGTGTGAGAGTCAGTGGTGGAGCAAGAGAAGAAGGATTGGTGTGATGTGATTGTTGTTGTTGAACAGCAGCAGTGTTATGTGGTAATGGAGGTGGTGGTGGTGGAGGGGGAAGTGGTGGTGGTGGGAGCGGTGGTGGTGGAATTGCTTGCCTCGAAGACTGGCAGTTCTGTACTTTGTATGTCAGAGATGCTTTCCGTCGGGATTTAAACAGAAAGCTGTCTTTTTTGTTTTGAGGTAACAGACACCGCTTGGGTGCAGCAATGATTTCACGACCAGCTACAGCATTGGCACTGTCTTCACCATTATCTGAGGTATTTTCTGACCAGTTACCTTCAGAGAGTCCATTAGTGTGATGTGAATCAGACACCATATCTTCTATCTCAGCTGGCGGTTCGGACGGCAATACAACGGTCACATCCTCTTTAATCCCTTCCTTCTTCAACATCTCCTTAGCATTTAACTTCTCCTTCTCCTGCTCTTCCTCTTCCTGTCTCAGTTGCTGAGATTCTTTGTCGCTATTTGAGTATTGTGTACTGCAGATGGCAGTGTCATTGGCAGCAAGACCACCGCTGGAAACAGCAACATGGGTAACGTACTTCAGATCTGAGTTACCCTGACTAAGCAAAGGATGTTGGTTTTCACCAACACCAAGCTCTTGGGAAGCTGAGGACATGTCAACACCAATGCCATCAGCATCAGTCCGTTCTTGAAGTCGATTCAAGTAACCAAGTCTAATGGAAGACTTCAAGCTAGCAAGGATTGCACGCTTCCTCACTTTCCTAACATAGTCCAAAGGGTAGCTATCGCTATGGAAACGCATAATATGCTGGCGTAAGTTACGGTATTCACTAAAACCTTTCCCACATTCTTTGCAATAGCATGGCTTGTAGCCAGTGTGAATTCTCTCGTGACGTTGTAAGGAGAAAAACCTTGTAAACGATTTTCTGCAATATAAACAAACATAACAGCCATTAATCTTTTGATATGAACAACTAAAATCTCTAGAAGGTAACCCTGCCGATCCTAGGTTAACATTAGTTTGGTAAAGGTTATTAGAAGAGGAGTCGACCAATGGGGTCTCCTTGGAAGAGTCTCTTTCGAGAACTGGCTCCTTAAATTCAGTATTAAGTGACAACGTTTCATTTGTTTCTTCTGTAGGCAAAGGAGCAGTTTGGCTAACGGGGTTGGGATTGTGAAATGGTTCCCCCTGGTCTACCTGGACAGTGTTTCTTGAGGGTAGTCGATGTCTTCGGGAATGGCGAAGCAGCTGGGCTTTGAAGCGAAAATTGTTGCCACAGATACCACACTGATAGGTGACCAGGTGCCGTTCATAATGCAAAGACATGTGGCACTGGAGCTTACTGAGAAAATTGAACAATTTGCCACAGAGGTAGCACTTATACAGGGATGTCTTCAGGCCATTTTCTAAGTTTACACCATCAATTCGTGTGGCAATAATAGTTTCATTTTTAATACTAATTCGATTTTTCCGGAACGGAGATTCTGTGGAAATCACAAGATCCTCCGACTGTTTATTTGAAAGAGGAGCAACTGGTTTGCTGCTCTCCCGTACAGGAAATACAGGGGTGGCTGATGATGATGTAGTGGTACTGGGTACAAAATAAGCTGGTGGAGATTGCTGGTGAGGGGGTGGAGGATGAGAAGAATGAGAAGATTCAAAATTTGATAAGTTTGCTTCAGCCATTGCCTCAGTGATTTTTTGGTCATTTAAACCAAGGCTTTTAGCAAGCTCCAACTCTGCTTTAAAAGTGGTGGAGGGTTTCACAGCTGTTATATCATCTGTTCTAACTAAGCTGCTACTGTTGCTGTTTCCACTTGGATTTTGTGTTGGTGCAAGAATTTCTGAAGTTTTCGCTTCACTATGTAAATCCTTGTCTTCCTGCATTTCACCATTGTCAAGATCTGTTATGTCAACAGGACTGTGTTCCATTGCTGTAATATCGACATCTTGTCGTATGAGAGTTTCTTTCTCCTGAGTTTTATCATGTAGATGAAAGGTTTTTATTTGAGCCCGAGTTTTCAGGCGGAGGTAACGCTCTTCCAGACCTTGGCTCAGCTCTACGTTGACGCCATGTGCCACTTTCTTATGATACAGCATGCTTCCTTTTGCTTTGAAAGCTTTACTGCATACCTGAAAAAAGTTAGGAAACAAAAATTAAATCACACAATTATTTACAACAATAACAATGCTACTACTGTCAATATCATAATTACCTCTTTTACAGGTAAGTTTAACTTGAAATATATTTAGAAATGAAATTACATTACAGAAGATAGTATTCAAGACTAAGTTGATAACACTTTAGGATACACCATTTAGTCACAGAATGAAATACAAATATGTTATACTAATACACATCAAATAACAATTTAAGAATTTGAGTATCATCATTATCATTATTGCTGTTTAACATCTATTTTCTATGCTGGCATGGGTTAAATAAGTTGTCGTGTTATGAGGTCAGCCAGGTCAGTTGACCATGTCTTGCTCATACAATCTGTTTTTGGCTTCATTTTCTAATGTTGGGTGTCCTTCCTAATGCCAACCCCATTACAGCATACCTGGGAGATCTTTTCATGGCATCACCTCTACCACATAACAGGGTGGATTGGATGCTTTTCCACATGGCACCAGTACAATCACCTTACAGGATGGACCTGGTGTTTTTTTTTTTTGCTTTGTTTATTTTGTCATATCTATATGTAATATAATATCTAATCTAAGCTGAAGACAATTTTGTTAATTTAAATCAGGTAATAACGAAATGAATTTATCATACAGAGCTGAAAACGGTTTTAATAATAACAAGGAAGAAGAGTGGAGGATAATATATGGCTGGCATTTCACATATTTACACAGGATTTGAAACACATTAAGAATATCAATTTATAATGTTTGTTTTCTTGAAAAGATTAATTGTTCCTAAAGCAATATCTATGAAAAGGAAACCTAACAAACGAAACATACAATACAGGGAAAGACAGAAATTAAAATAAGATCAGAAATAAGAAAGACAGAAATAAATATATAGAAAGACAATAACAAAACAAACAAACAAATTATGGCTGCTTTTGTTTTTACATAAGTCACAAGGGACTGGACCTTTCAACACATGGCTCAAGTAAAAGTGATTTCATGGTTGATAAGAGATAGTTATAGAGTTAGCAGAAGATATGAATTACTGCAATGTGGTGAAAATGTCCAAATTTGTGACATCATTCCACATGTACTAGCATCATACAATGGATATAAATAAGTAGTTGAAAATAATTATTAATTTTCTGAATATCTCATTAGTATTGGGGTGAACGGAGTTGGACAGGAACTAACTTAATAATTGTTTCTACTTTTGGCACAAGGCCAGCAATTATCCCAGTGCATTACTGGTACTTTATTTTATCGACTCCATAAGGATGAAAGGCAAAGTTAACCTTGGCAGGATTTGAACTCAGACCGGAAGTGACTGTAACTCTATGCTGCAAAGCATGGTGTCCGACCCTCTACTGATACTGCCAATCCACTGCCCTTGAATAATAATACCTACTAACTTAATAATGTGACGAAGACTGCATACTAAAGATTATAAACATTGTGCACAGAAATGGCTCCTTTGACATGTTTCGGACATAGAAAGGGCTTCTTTATTATGTGTTTTGGACACAGAAATGGCTCCTTTGACATGTTTCGGACATAGAAAGGGCTTCTTTATTATGTGACACAGAAATGGCTCCTTTGACATGTTTTGGACATAGAAAGGGCTTCTTTATCATGTGTTTTGGACACAGAAATGGCTCCTTTGACATGTTTCGGACATAGAAAGGGCTTCTTTATTATGTGTTTTGGACACAGAAATGGCTCCTTTGACATGTTTCGGACATAGAAAGGGCTTCTTTATTATGTGTTTTGGACACAGAAATGGCTCCTTTGACATGTTTTGGACATAGAAAGGGCTTCTTTATCATGTGTTTTGGACACAGAAATGGCTCCTTTGACATGTTTCGGACATAGAAAGGGCTTCTTTATTATGTGTTTTGGACACAGAAATGGCTCCTTTGACATGTTTCGGACATAGAAAGGGCTTCTTTATTATGTGTTTTGGACACAGAAATGGCTCCTTTGACATGTTTTGGACATAGAAAGGGCTTCTTTATCATGTGTTTTGGACACAGAAATGGCTCCTTTGACATGTTTGGGGCATAGAAAGGGCTTCTTTATCATGTGTTTTGGACACAGAAATGGCTCCTTTGACATGTTTCGGACATAGAAAGGGCTTCTTTATTATGTGTTTTGGACACAGAAATGGCTCCTTTGACATGTTTTGGACATAGAAAGGGCTTCTTTATCATGTGTTTTGGACACAGAAATGGCTCCTTTGACATGTTTGGGGCATAGAAAGGGCTTCTTTATCATGTGTTTTGGACACAGAAATGGCTCCTTTGACATGTTTGGGCATAGAAAAGTTCCTTTAGCTCTTTAGCAGTCACATTGCTCTATATTTACTATTGTATTTTCACAGTAAAGGTTTATTTTACATAATTATCTGACATAATATTGAATCTACGAGATTTTGATATTATTTATTTTGAGAACAATACCTTAAAGTCAGTATGAGCTGTCAGTTAGGACCGGTTTGAACAGAAAAAGGGGAGATAATTCTGGCCGGATATGGCTGGTTTAAATGCTAAAGAATTAACACATTGCAGTGGTACATAACCAAGTGTGTTACAAACTCAGTCAAGTTATGTATGAGTTTGTACCCGCACAGAAATATGTTTTTATCATTCCTGTATTGACTGTTCTGCCATGACACAACACGGGTAGTAATTGCAATGCAATGATTTCATGTTTACCTTAATACATCTCTTGAGCTTTAAGGATTCCAGTAATTAATATTTATTCCTAAGTTGTCAAATCTCTATAATTTTTTAGATAATATAATTGTTTCTACTTTTGGCACAAGGCCAGCAACATTACCCAGTGCATTACTGGTACTTTATTTTATCAACCCCATAAGGATGAAAGGCAAAGTTAACCTCGGCGGGATTTGAACTCAGAATGGTAAGGACCGTAACTCTATGCGTCAAAGCATGGCGTCCGACCCTCTACCGATACTGCCAATCCATAATATAATGTGAGATAAACTATCCCTGAAAAGTTAGGATGGTTATAGCTTGAATGACTTTGATCATAAGTGTGCTTGATCATAAGTGTGCTTGATCATAAGTGCGTTTGATCATAAGTGTGTTTGATCACGACTAACCTAAGGCTATACAATAACATCTGACAACTGAGCCAACAAGTGAACCTTCACATGCTAAAATTAGTAGCTATATCTCTCTCAAATCATACTCTGTTGTCTAAAAAGAGGAAGGATACATTAGATAGTATAATCCTAGATATACTGTAAATACAAAAAAAGAAATGATGGCTGCAGGTGGAACATATTTAATCATATATGTGTTCTATCAGGGCTGACTTGATGATAAATAACATCAGCCAATGGGTTTGATACCCAGTTACTAACTGGCTGGCTTGTGTCATTCATTGAGGCAGTTTTTTCTATAACCAAATCTTCTTCCTGATACCAGCCCATATGTATGATATATATATTGTTCATCTTTGTTGGACTGCTACACTGCAGGATGTAAACAAACATAACTGATACACACACAGACAAATATATACATATATGTGATGGGTATTTTTACAGTTTCTATCAACCAAATCCACTCACAAGGCATTGTTTAGCCCAATGATATAGTAAAAGACACTTAGCTAAGATGCCACACAGTGGGATAGGAACTAAAACCATGTGGTTGCAAAGCAAAAAAAATTATTAACTATACAACCACACCAAAGTTTCTTATAAAATAATGATTCATTTTCAATGGATCATATTTATTCCTCCCCAGCTATTGCAGATCCTCTGCTAAAATTCCACAGTCAAGCAACATACCTCATCTGATAAATACTTTCTATAGTTTTATTTTCATCTCTCTCTCTCTCTCTCTCTCTCTCTCTCTCTCTCTCTCTCTCTGTATATACATATATAAATATATATGAAAAGATTCAGGACCCTGACAACAGAGCTCTGGCTGTTTCGACAGCTAGATCCGGATCTAGCTGTCGAAACGGCCAGAGCTCAGCCATCGGTGTCCTGAATATTTTCATATTACCTACCCTACTACCCCAAGTATCGACTACACTAGTACATTATGGTCTACCTGGTATCTTACCACACCCTCTTTGTTATATATATATATATATATATTCTCTCTTTCTCTATCTCTACACACATATATATATACATACACACACACACACACACACACACACAACCCCTTCCCTACTCATCCCTCTGTCAAATTACATCATATATCTATAATTTTATACCCATAGTCCTTCTCCTCTGCCTACCACCACAGAGTAGTGTGGGCTTTTCATTTGGGGCAATGACCAACAACCTCTCTAGTGCTGGTGGTACAAAAATGCACCCTGTACACTCTATAAGGTGATTGGCAACAGGAAGGGCACTTCAATGTAGAAACCATGCCTAAAACGGTTGAGAATAACCTTCATTTGTGTCATGACAACCTGCCTAGTGTTGGTGATAGGAAAAGCATCCAGCATCAGAAAGCTTACCAAACAAAGGTGCCATAAAATGCTCTAGAGTTGGTGCCATAAAATGCTCTTGGCAGAACATGAGATCATATGTAAGCAGGATGCTGGCCCCCAGCCTGTCTGAAAGGCCAGTAACCCCACTTCAGTACTGACTCGGTCTGTTAAAACTCGTCCAACCCTTGCTAGCAAGGAAAGCGGATGTTAAATGACAATGAGAGAAAACCTTTATTGCTACAAAATATACTAGTTCTTGGATATTTTTCTACCCCAACTCCACCCTAGCCTCCAAACTAACAGTAGCTGTGACGTCAGATCTAATTATATCAGATAAGTAGGAACAATTATGTATTATTTCATGCAGTTCATAATTTTTCCATTTATTTTATTTATTTTTCAATGTTAGCCATTCTAATATATCAATTCCCTCATGTATCTGGTGGAAACCTCCATTCATACTGACTTCCTACCTACTATAAATCATACAAGGACACTTTTCACAAAAAGCATGTACAACACAAGTCCATTTGGAAGTTGTGGTGTTCATGCTTTTCTCCAACGATATCAGAAATGTAATGGAAAAAAGGAGGGAGGGAGTGGGGAATAAAGGGTGAAATGTGGTGAATGGAGGGAGATTAAGGGAGGGACAGATGGAGGGGGGGATAAAGGGAGGAATAAAGGGAGAAATGTGGTGAAGGGAGTGACAACAAGAGGGAGGGAGAAGAGAAAGGGGGTAAGTTAAAGAATGGAACACACCTCACACTGAAAAGGTTTCTCTCCAGAATGAACCATCGAATGTCTTTTCAAATCACTAGGTTTTGGAAACACCTTGCCACATTGGCGACATGAGCGCCGGGACAGAATTGATTTACGGCGCCCAGGTCCTCTTGGTCTTCCGCGTGAGGCATGTTCTGTCGGTAAGGATGCTTTCCAAATCACAGAGTTCATATTACTGTCTGTACTGGCATCATTACCTTCTTCTTTTACTGGACAGGAATAATTGATAATTGCCTGTGACACATGTGGGGGTCTCCCCCGAGGCCGTGTACCTAGAACTGACCGCCGGTTTGCAAGTGTTGATTTAGTATGTTTACTTGATACTCCAACAGAAGCAGCACTAGCTTCTGCATCAGGGACGGCAGATAAATAAGCATTGTTAGACTTCTTCCTTAACGTCAAGCGGCTTGTCTTTGAACTGGAACCTTGCTTACAAGACTTCAATAGACTTGATGTTAACGAACTCGGTTTATTTTCCAGCTGGTTGTCCAGACCAGTTTTAGCTCGAAGTCGTCGCGTTTTCCATTCTTTGGCAAACTCCGAAGACTTTTTGGCACCAGGATTAAAACCCTCGGCAACGCTGTTATGTTTGATGTATTGGTGATACTGTAAGCTGCGTTTGGCCTTGAAAGATTTCTTACATACCTACAAAAGAAAAAAAATTTAGCATTGATAACTCAGAAACATTTTTACACTCCTTCACATATTCAAAACTACATCAACTAAATTTACCAGCTATACTATTACTATTATAGCTGCTGCTGCTGCTGCTACTACTACTACTACTACTACTACTACTGCTGCTGCTGCTACTGCTGCTGCTACTACTGTTGCTGCTGCTGCTGCTACTACTACTACTACTACTGCTGCTGCTGCTGCTGCTGCTACTGCTGCTGCTACTACTGTTGCTGCTGCTGCTGCTACTACTAATACTACTACTGTTGCCACTACTACTACTACTACTACTACTACTACTACTGTTGCCACTACTACTACTACTACTACTGTTGCCACTACTACTACTACTACTACTACTACTGCTGTTGTTGCCACTAATACTACTACTGTTGCTACTACTACTACTGTTGCTACTACTACTACTACTGTTGCTGCTACTACTACGACTACTACTGCTGCTGCTGCTGCTACTACTGCTACTACTACTACTACTGCTGCTACTACTACTGCCACTGTTACTACTACTGCAATTACAACTTTATAACCATTATAGAATGTTCATTTTAGTATTTGCTCACTAGAAACAAAACATTACACAGAATGCATCTTCTCTTGCAATGATTATTTTGCCTACATCCAATGATTATTTTGCCTACATCCAATGATTATTTTGTCTACATTTATTCATTATTTTGCCTAAATCCAATGATTATTTTGCCTACATCTAATGATTATTTTGTCTACATTTATTCATTATTTTGCCTAAATCCAATGATTATTTTGCCTACATCTAATGATTATTTTGTCTACATTTATTCATTATTTTGCCTAAATCCAATGATTATTTTGCCTACATCTAATGATTATTTTGTCTACATTTATTCATTATTTTGCCTACATCCAATGATTATTTTGTCTACATCCAATGATTATTTTGCCTACATCCAATGATTATTTTGTCTACATTTATTCATTATTTTCCCTACATCCAATGATTATCTTGTCTACATCCAATGATTATTTTGCATACAAACATTCATTATTTTGCCTATGTCCAGGGCGGTGGATTGGCAGTATCGGTAGAGCGTCGGACAGCATGGTTTGTTGCATAAAGTTTATGGTCCTTTACATTCTGTGTTCAAATCCTGCCGAGGTTAGCTTTGCCTTTCGTCCTTACGGGGTTGATAAAATAAAGTACCAGTCACGCATTGGGGTCGATTTAATCCCCCCCCCCCCCCCCCAAAAAAATTGATGGCCTTGTGCCTAAATCCGATACCATTATTTTGCCTATGTCTATTGATTATTTTGCCGACACCCACAAGCAATTCTTAAGCAATGACTAATGAATGTCTTCAGAAAGAGCTACAATAACATCCCATGCCAATACATCTGTTGAACACTATCAACATTATTCCATCAGGGTATGGTTTATTTAGGAAACAGAAAGACACAGTAGTTCACCTTTATTGAACGCTACCAATGTTATCCCATTAGGGTATGATTTATTTAGGAAACAGAATGGTACAGTAGTTCACCTTTATTGAACACTATTAATGTTATCCCATTAGGGTATGGTTTATTTAGGAAATAGAATGGTATGCTGTTATCAGACTGTTAGCTTTATTGTAAGGAATCTGATGTCGTGGATACGAAGACTGGTAGTGAAATACAGTTCAGAAGTCCACTCAATAATTATGGAGGTCAAACATAAAAGTTGAGGTTGATAAATAGTTCACTAAATCTATACAACTCATGTAGTTATTTCCATCTTTAACAATAATTAGACGGTTCCATGTATTGGCTTGGCAATCAAGCTTATTATAAGCTTTTATGGAGAATATCGGTGAAGATAAAGCAGATTATCTATTCATTGTTAATCTTCTCTGATAAAAGAAAGAACATGTCTAACATTTTTATTGCTTTCTTCAAAACATTTACATAAATGTTTTTCATAAAAGTCTAATCTTAATGAGATGTTAACAGCTATTTGTATTTCATTACTGGTTATAAAATAAATCAGGGAGCAAAGAAAGGCAAAATCAATAGTGGTGGGATAGATGCTCAAAAGAGTGAAGTATCAAAGGTGAGATGTTATTAAACTAACAGAGGTTCATCAATGCTTTGTCATTACACTTCAAATATGCACTTATAACTTAAAAGCCTTCTGTCTCTCTGCGTTCTGAGTTCAAAACCCGCGAAGATCAATTTTGCCCTTTGAGGTAAAAAAGAAAGTGCCAGTCCAGTACTGGAATCGATTCTTCCTAAATATCTCTTTCTCACTTCTTCCCTACTTCCTTCTCACCTCAGACTTGGAGACAGGATTGGCTCCACCAGATTTCAAATAACCAAATTCCACTGTATGTCACTACAAAGCTCCTAAGACTCCATCAGGAGTCATAGGGTCCATAATGCCATATCAACACAACAGGGAGGCATATTTTAACAAAATGCAAGAAGTTTAAAATATTTGGAGATGTTTATTGAAGGGGAAGCAGCATATAGGCAGTTTAAAGGGGCAAAAATGATTTTAAAAAAAGTGGTCTCTAAAAACTGCTAAAATCAAGTACTGTGATCATTTCATTCATTCATTTCATTTTTACGCCCGCTTTTTCCCTGCTTGCAAGGGTGGGACGGGAACTGATTCTGGCTTGATTTCTACAGCTGGATGCCCTTCCTAACACCAACCTCATTTACAGTGAGTGCTGGGTGCTTTTTTGCCGTGGCACCTCCACAACCACTTTGCAGTGGAATGATAGGGACCCCAGTCCCTATCATCTCATTTCTACAGCTGAGTAAACTGGAGCAATGTGAAATAAAGTGTCTTGCTCAAGGAAACAACACATCACCTGGTCTGAGAATTGAACTCACAACCTTTCGATTGCAAGGCCAATGCTCTAACCACTAAGCCATGTGATAGACGTAAAAATATGAAGGGGCGAAAAGTTGTGGATCTACTTCGATTTTGTAGAGGGTTAACAACTAACTGATGATAGCTAAAGTAATTTCTGGTCCTAATGAAATTCTGTGTATTTGAGTTACAGTTCTGGCCATGTTATAGATGTCTGGTTAATATGAAATCACTAGGAAGAGTGAAACTAAGAATTCAAAACAAGTTTGGAGTTTTTAGATATGTTTTTGTTTATGAGTAGGGATTAACCAATTAAATTATGAGAACTAGGTCACCGATATATAGGAATTCCCATGAACCCTTCTATTGTATCCTGAACTATATAATAACAAAACAAGAGTGAGTTGAGAACCAAGCCCTGATAGATATCTAATTCTATGTTGAACTCATTGCCAACGCCCAACTTGCAGGTGGCATTCCTGTACAAGGCTTGAACAGCTCTCAAAATTCATTCTTCTGTCCCCGATTTTCTCAACAATCACCAGACTACATAGCATGATACTCTGTTAAAGGCTTTCTGGTGAATGCTCCTATATAAGAGCTTTCCTGTGCCTACCTCACTCGGAAAATGGGATCTGTAGTACCTCATCCTGGCACAAACCCAAGCTGCATCACATTTAAGCTAATTGTTTTCACTTTACCCCCACCATACACACACACACACACACACACACACAAACAAACAAATGCATGGCTGGAAAGCCTCTAAACCAATTACAGTCATACTACTTTAAGATGAAGACAGCTAATAGAGATCAAAGAGGAGTTAACTCACCTCACAAGCAAACGGCTTTTCTCCTGTGTGCTTGCGGACATGACGTGTTAAATCTGCTGGACTCTTCTTCACAATGCCACAGTATGGACAAGTGCGGTCCTGTGAAGACAGGCCAAAGCTTACATCCACTCCTAAGGACGAATCTGTTGATTTCTGGGCATTTAAGCGACAATTTCGTAAACTTCGTCGCAATTGTCGCGCACCACTTTCGGTAGTTTTCGGATCACATGAAAGTGGCTTCGATTCTTGTTCACTTGTTTTCTTATCATATTTATCACGATTTTTCACATTCTTATCACAGTTTTTAGCAACAGTCTTGACAGCTTCGTCAGCTAGAGAGGAACCTTCTACTATTGTATCACTATCACTGGTGTCTGCTTTTCTGAGGGAATCATCCTCATCGTCAGTAGCAGTTGGTTCTTCAACTCTCTCATTATGGCTGGAGTTATCTTTAGACTTACGGCTGGTAGACTCTAAAGAACTTTGTTCTAGTGAAACACCTTCATCTGAAATTAGAAAAAATATAGACATATTTAGAGATAACAAATTACACAAAAATATGCTTGAAAAATAATAATAATAATAATAATAATAATGGTTTCTGATTTAGGTACAACGTCAACAATTGTGGGATGGAGGGGGGGTTAATTAAATTGACCCCAGTGCATTACTGGTACTTTATTTTATTGACTCCATAAGGATGAAAGGCAAGGCTAACCTCAGTGGGATTTGAACTCAAAATGTAAAAAATACCAATAAATAGTTCAGTTAACCCTTTCATAACTATACAAAATACTAATTTTTTGGTTATTTTTAGAATTAATTAGAACACATAGGCAGTGACTTTCATTAGATATACAGTAATGAAAAGGTTAAAAGAAAAAAGGATACTTTGAATAATGTAACTATAGATACATTATATCTGGAAATTAGCGTATATACTCAAATATAATCCAATTCGAATATAAACCGACCTCCCCTGTATCATGTCTGCGAAATGGACGTAAATCTAAACTCCATTTATAAGCCGAGGCAGCTAATTACACAGAAATTTAGATGACGTGTATAAGCTCCACCCCTTCCATTTTACCATTGAAGTTTTGGTCACATATTCCTTGGCTTATATTTGAATATATACGGTAGATGTGATGGCTGCAATAGAATGTTTTTAATCCTAAGTATGTGTTTAAGTAACAACAATCATTAAACATGACCTGGCACCCTACCATCTCTGACTACTTTAGAGGAAAAATACTGCTAAATGTGGAAGACTCTTAACCCTTTAGCATTTAAACCAGCTGTATCCGGCCAAAATGTTCTCACTTCTTTCTGCTCAAACTAGCTTTAACCAGCTGCTCATACTTATGTTAAGATATTGTTCTCAAAATAGATATCAAAATCTCAAAGTTTCGATATTATGTGAGATAATTATGTGAGGTAAAGCATTTACTGTGAAAATACAATAGTGAATATAGAGTAATATAAATGCTAAAGGGTTAATATGCAGAATGCAGAAAAGGCTTTGTTTTTAATGTAAAAGGAACCTGTAAAACTTCATTGTACACCAGGGAAACTGTGGCATTCATGCTGTTCTATTTTGTAAAGTTTCCACAAGAAAAACAATGCAACGGCTAGTAAACACTGGTTTTGATTAGGATACAGGACCAATAAAACGGAAGATGTCCTGACAGGGAATCAACAATGAAAGAGTATCTACAACTTGGCTTCTTAACCCTTTAGCATTTAAATTACTCTATATTTACTATTGTATTTTCGCAGTATAATATCTCACATAATATCGAATCTATGAGATTTTGATATTATTTATTTTGAGAACAATACCGTAACATCAGTATGAGTGGCTAGTTACAGCCGGTTTGAACAGAAAGAGACGAAAGAATTCTGTAAGGTGGTCACACTAGTGCCACAGCAAAAAAGGACGTAATCTACTGTGTAAGGTGGTCACACTGGTACCATGACAAAAAAAAGCACCCAGTTCACCCTGTTAGATAGTTGTCCTGGTGCCATGACAAAAACCACCCAGCCCACCTTGTAAAGTGATAGTGGTGTTTTCATGAAAAAAGTTTCCAGTACATGCAGTAATGTAGTTGATATTAGGAAGAGCAAGCATGGAAAATGGACATTAAATGATGATGATGATGATAATGATGATGATAATGATGACAGCAATAATCATATTTTTCAGCCAATGTCTATCCCAATCAAGCAAATTTATAATCAAAAGTATTTCAGCTGTGGCTAATCTATATTTTATATATATATAAAAGATTACATTGCAAATATTTTGAGGAAGATGTGGCTGCTATTTCTAGCAGGTTACATAACCACATGCATATTCTCTCATTAGTTCATCAAATACGATGATGATATTTAGAGGGATGAAGTTGGTTTCTTATGTAAAACAGACATAAAACATTCAGAGTTACACCACTATCATCACTGCTTAATGTCTCTTTTCTATGCTTGCATGGGTTTGACAGGTTATCACATTATCAGGTTAGACAGGTCAGGTGACCAGATCTCGCTGATACAGAAATGTTTTGGAGATTGGTTTTCTATGGCTGGTTGCCCTTCCTAATACCAGCCACTTTACAAGAGAGGAAGAAATAGATGGCGTTTTCCAAAGACAAAAAGGAAATTTCAGATCTAGTTTATCACCAAGTGGTTGCTCAACCTGTTAGAAATAGCAGGCAAAAATCTCCCTCAAATGACATTATATATTAAAAACGTAATTGGATAATGTAGTTCTAAATGCATTATTTCTAAATAATAAAAACAAAATAGAGTGGTTACAACTGGAATTCATGTGGTCTTAGTTCTGCGCAATTACGGCTGACTTAGGTTTCAACAATATCCAACCAAATATTATAAGAAAAAATAAGAAAAAAGTGATATGCATCTATTAAAAAACACAAAGAGTTGTTACACTGCCAGAGAATGTAGTAGTAATTGTAGTTAGGAAAACCTATAACCTTCCACACAACCAGCAATTGTGAAACAATCTGTATATAAAAGACAAGCATTTAATGCAGCAGACATCCCACGATGAGATTTGATTCACACAATAGCTTCCCTAATAACCTCTTACTTCCTTTTAATCAGTTAAAGTAATTTCACATCATCAATCAGCAAACAACATACCGATTAATGTATGTGCGTGTGCATATGTGTGCATTAAAACTTCACCAGAAATGTGCAGTAAGAGCAGAAAACTCAACATCACCATTTTCTTCTTTTTTTTTTGTTGATTTTATTGTTTAGTCAAAGAAGGAAGAGTAATGTTCCTAACACTTTTAACTGGCTCCTAGACTGGAAGGTATCCTTTAACTGGACACTTGGCCTGAATACTTGCAACAAACTGGGCCCTACTAAAGACACACGCCCAAGAACCAGGTGGTGGTGTTAAACTAGGTGATGGATTAAGTCTACCACCCAAGATGAGCCACAGAGGAATTTGAATTCAGAACAAAGAACTGGAATAAATACTGGGGGGCATCTTCTCCACTTCCTTGACAATTTCACTAATTTAAACCCGGTATTTTATTTTATTGAGCCTGGAATGATGAAAGGCAAAGTTTAAATGTAGTTGCATGAATAGAGTGGGCAGTTGGTAGAATGTTAAAGGAAACACTCCAGATTATCTAAGTTTGAGAACCAACTTTCGTCCATCCAGAATTGATAAAACAGATATAAGTAATAATATACAGTGATTGAATCAATTAATGATTTTCCCCTTTTTTAGAAGATAAACAGTGTACTTCGTAAACATTCAGTTTTATATGTATGTTTATAAGAGTATATTGAGAGCAAATTAACCCCAGTTTCATATGTATGTTTATAAGAGTATATTGAGAGCAAATTAACCACAGTTTCATATGTATGTATATAAGAGTATATTGAGATCAAATTAACCCCAGTTTCATATGTATGTTTATAAGAGTTTGTTGAGATCAAATTAACCCCAGTTTCATATGTATGTTTATAAGAGTATATTGAGATCAAATTAACCCCAGTTTCATATGTATGTTTATAAGAGTGTGTTGAGATTAAATTAACCCCAGTTTCATATGTATGTTTATAAGAGTATATTGAGATCAAATTAACCCCAGTTTCATATGTTTGTTTATAAGAGTATATTGAGATCAAATTAACCCCAGTTTCATATGTATGTTTATAAGAGTATATTGGGAGCAAATTAACCCGTTTCATATGTATGTTTATAAGAGTGTGTAGAGATCAAATTAACCCCAGTTTCATATGTATGTTTATAAGAGTGTGTAGAGATCAAATTAACCTGTTTCATATGTATGTTTATAAGAGTATATTGAGAGCAAATTAACCCCAGTTTCATATGTATGTTTATAAGAGTGTGTTGAGATCAAATTAACCCCAGTTTCATATGTATGTTTATAAGAGTATATTGAGATCAAATAAACCCGTTTCATATGTATGTTTATAAGAGTATATTGAGATCAAATTAACCACAGTTTTATATGTATGTTTATAAGAGTATATTGAGATCAAATTAACCCCAGTTTCATGTATGTTTATAAGAGTATATTGAGAGCAAATGATGATGATGATGATGATGATGATCCCTTTAGTCTGGGAGGGAAATACAGTGCCCATGACACAACAGAATGGACTTTGTTAAAGGCACCCAAGGATCAGGTAGCTATGTTAAATTGGGTGAAAGATTTAGTCTACAAACCAAAAGCCAGGTGGTGATATTAAACTGGACAATGGATTAAGTCTACCTGCCGCTCAAGTAAGCCACAGCAGGATTTGAACTCAGAACACAAAGAACTGGAAAAATACCACAAAGCATCTCGTCCGGCACTAACAATTCTATCAATCAACTGCTCTGGACTGGTACTTTATTTTATTGATCCCAAAAGGTTGAATGGCAATGTTGACCTTTGTAAGATTTCAGAAAATGTTGTCCTATTCTCTAAAAACTCTGCAATTTGCTATCAACTGCTGCTACAAACCAGTGTTGAGAGGTAAACCACTCATGGAAATAAAAATCACTCATTATAACATGAGCAATTTGGTGTGTCAAAAGGCATCCATATATTGGAAAAGTGTCAGAAATATTCACAGAAATATTTGAAATTTAGTTTTATTTCTTTCATGAGACAATATCAGTGTGTTTTTTTTATGTGAAAAGAAATATGGAAATGATGGAATGAAAGCCTCAAAGATAAAAGATCACCTGGAGATGATGAGACATTCAGATAAGTAAAGCAAATATTTTCAATTTTTGGGGTTTGGAAAACGTCCAACTTTAATGTCTTTTCTAAAGTCCCTCTCTCATATTTAAAAGACAAATGTAGGCCTCTTAACACAGCAAAAAAATGAATGGTACACACAATTGGAGAAGATATTATTATAGCAACTGTAAAGAAAGTTGTTTAAAGAATTATAAAGAAAGACTCTGTACCTATTCTTAAGGTTATTTCTCTGAGTAACAAACAACACAGTAAAATACCATTTTTATGAGATTACAGAAGGTGTTGAAATGATGATAACTTCAGAACAACAATAGTGGAAGTTTTTTTAATGCAGTTGGACAGGTCAACATTTAGAAATTTTAATATTCTCATGGCCTATTAAAAATTTCTGCAGTGTAAGTAAAAAAATTATATTGTTGGTGAGTTTATCTTTGCAGGTGGTGACATTAAAATAGGCAACAGATTTAGTCTAAAATCTAGGCAGGTCATAATATGGTTTGAACTTAGAATACAAAGAACCAAAATGATTTCTAATTTAGGAACAAGGCAAGCAATTTTAAGAGGAGTGATAAGTCAATCACATCGAACCCCAGTGTTTGACTGGTATTTTATTTTATTGTCTCCTGGAAGGATGAAAGGTAAAGTTGACCTAGGCAGGACTTGAACTCACAACATAACGAGCCGTAACTAAATGCAACAAAGCATTTTGTCCAACACTTTACCAATTCTGCCAGTCTCTTCAGTAAAGAATAATAAGAACACAATTTTCAGTTAATTCTCATGTGAAATGACTGTTTAAACAGAGCTTGATTTTGCAAATGTGTCTGTGATGATATGCAGTCTCATGAAATTATATATACATGTTTTCTAGATGTATGAAACATATGCGCAGTTCTCTAATGACTATCTGTAATCTTAATGTCAAATGTTACATATATTGTCATTGAATGAGAAGTAGCAGTAGTTAATATGTTGATACTGGGCACAGATCATAGCAACACATTGCTATATATCTATGGTACTGGTACGGCACAGATCATAGCAACACATTGCTATGATATCTATAGTACCGGTAGGGCACAGATCATAGTAACACATTGCTATGATATCTATGGTACTGGTAGGGCACAGATCATAGCAACACATTGCTATGATATCTATGGTACCATTAGGGCACAGATCATAGCAACACATTGCTATGATATCTATGGTACCATTAGGGCACAGATCATAGCAACACATTGCTATGATATCTATGGTACCATTAGGGCACAGATCATAGCAACACATTGCTATGATATCTATGGTACTGGTAGGGCACAGATCATAGCAACACATTGCTATGATATCTATGGTACTGGTAGGGCACAGATCATAGCAGCACATTGCTATGATATCTATAGTACCGGTAGGGCACAGATCATAGCAACACATTGCTATGATATCTATGGTACCGGTAGGGCACAGATCATAGCAACACATTGCTATGATATCTATGGTACTGGTAGGGCACAGATCATAGCAACACATTGCTATGATATCTATGGTACTGTTAGGGCACAGATCATAGCAACACATTGCTATGATATCTATGGTACCATTAGGGCACAGATCATAGCAACACATTGCTATGATATCTATGGTACCGGTAGGGCACAGATCATAGCAACACATTGCTATGATATCTATGGTACTGGTAGGGCACAGATCATAGCAACACATTGCTATGATATCTATGGTACCGGTAGGGCACAGATCATAGCAACACATTGCTATGATATCTATGGTACCATTAGGGCACAGATCATAGCAACACATTGCTATGATATATATGGTACCGGTAGGGCACAGATCATAGCAACACATTGCTATGATATCTATGGTACCATTAGGGCACAGATCATAGCAACACATTGCTATGATATCTATGGTACTGGTAGGGCACAGATCATAGCAACACATTGCTATGATATCTATGGTACTGTTAGGGCACAGATCATAGCAACACATTGCTATGATATCTATGGTACTGTTAGGGCACAGATCATAGCAACACATTGCTATGATATCTATGGTACCATTAGGGCACAGATCATAGCAACACATTGCTATGATATCTGATATCTATGATACCATTAGGGCACAGATCATAGCAACACATTGCTATGATATCTATGGTACTGGTAGGGCACAGATCATAGCAACACATTGCTATGATATCTATAGTACCGGTAGGGCACAGATCATAGCAACACATTGCTATGATATCTATGATACCATTAGGGCACAGATCATAGCAACACATTGCTATGATATCTATGGTACTGGTAGGGCACAGATCATAGCAACACATTGCTATGATATCTATGGTACTGGTAGGGCACAGATCATAGCAACACATTGCTATGATATCTATGGTACTGGTAGGGCACAGATCATAGCAACACATTGCTATGATATCTATGGTACTGGTAGGGCACAGATCATAGCAACACATTGCTATGATATCTATGGTACTGGTAGGGCACAGATCATAGCAACATATTGCTATGATATCTATGGTACTGGTAGGGCACAGATCATAGCAACACATTGCTAAGATATCTATGGTACTGGTAGGGCACAGATCATAGCAACACATTGCTATGATATCTATGGTACCATTAGGGCACAGATCATAGCAACACATTGCTATGATATCTATGGTACTGGTAGGGCACAGATCATAGCAACACATTGCTATGATATCTATGGTACTGGTAGGGCACAGATCATAGCAACACATTGCTATGATATCTATGGTACTGGTAGGGCACAGATCATAGCAACACATTGCTATGATATCTATGGTACCATTAGGGCACAGATCATAGCAACACATTGCTATGATATCTATGGTACCATTAGGGCACAGATCATAGCAACACATTGCTATGATATCTATGGTACTGGTAGGGCACAGATCATAGCAACACATTGCTATGATATCTATGGTACCATTAGGGCACAGATCATAGCAACACATTGCTATGATATCTATGGTACCATTAGGGCACAGATCATAGCAACACATTGCTATGATATCTATGGTACCATTAGGGCACAGATCATAGCAACACATATCCCATATGATATCTATGGGACTTTGATAGACTGCATTAGCAATGACCGAGATTATTTCAACATTTTTTTTTTATTTAAACGAAAACCACTATCAAAGCTGCAAAAACGAATTTACAAAAAGCAACATGCAACTTATGTATGGGTCAAAACCTGCAGCCAAAATATTATAAACACAAACAATATGTGATTTATCTACTACTGTGTCATGCATATCAGTACATACACACACACAACCATATATACACAAACACACAATTACACATACAAACAACGACACACACACAACCACAACCACACACACACACACACACAACTACATACACACACACAATTTAAGGACATGCTGAGTAAATGGAGTAACCTAATGCAAGAACAAGATAATCACAAAAGAGTTTGGTTTTGTCACTGCTACATACTGATCTGTGAATGGATAGTGAATACATGCAACAAGGCTGTTTTCTCTGCAAAAGCAGAAGCTAGTCTTGCAGACCCCATGACAAAACTTCATTCTCATCATGGTGCATCTGTTTTGAGATAATATGGCTGGATACCCTCCCCAACACCAACTCTTAGGTATCTCTTACAATATGCAGGGATTTGGTGTATCAATTCTACACAAGATTGTTAATGTATAGTAGGAAATAAAAGTTTATATTATCTTCAAATCATTCAAGAAATAAAATGACGACAATATTGGCTTTGCAAGAAAAAGAGGAATTAGTAATTTGGAACCATGTATAGGAGTGTATAGTTGTATAGAAATAACTTATACATGACTAGAACTGTTTCATTCATATGAAACCATCATATGAATGAAACAGTTCTAACCCTGTAGAAGTTATTTCTATATAAACTAGATATGTTTATTCTCTAATAATGTATTGAGTACCTTCTTTAACTGTGGTTATTTCCAAATTCCCTTTGGGATACCATCCTTAATTTTACACACACACAACTGTTCTGTTTACTCTGGACCTTAATGCTTTTTAACTTTTCGCTCCATTGAGTGCTTTGTAACTACCTCAAACAAATTGAATAGTATTTGCCGTGCGGCAGCTACAACTTCGGTTTATACCTAATATATACATATATATATATATATATGAAGAGAGAGAGAGAGAGTTATTAACTCAGGGTGGTAACTGAAATTATAGCGATACTGTTTATTTCTATAGTTACAAAAGGTAAAAAGAAAAGAAAAGAAAAAAAGAGAAAAAAAAACAGATCCCAAGGAAACTGGTGACATCTATGTCAGCAAAAATTATAAGTTAGTGAGTTTGGATAGGTTTATATGACATTTCAGGACTGAAGCTCCATCTTTTCCCAACAGTATACAAGATTTCACTGCAGTATGTGATATTTTCACTAGAATCTCCAGTTTCAGGAATCCACTGGTAGATATCAACTCCACATACAGACAAACATATACACACAGACACACACACCAATTAACTCTTTATTGGAGGCAGATAATTTGGTTGACCAGAACTGTATCTAAGACACAATCACAATAAATAATCAATAGAATTCATTACACTGATCAAGGTTCCAACAAACCAGCAAAAATTTTTTAAAAAATTAGGCTTTACCTTCCATGATATTGTAGCCCCACCCCCACCCCACAATCACAGTCAATTTACATTCTGATAGAAATGTTCCAGACAGAGAAGAATGTTAGGTTTTCAATGTATATTTGTTAGCTGTGTTAACATGGGAAAAGGTCTGATGCTAGAGGTAAACATTTACTTTGATGAGAAAATGGGGAAAAAGAGTTCACCAAAGTAATATAAACTGAACATCACGTGAAATTGAGAAAGAAACATAAACAAGAAGAGGGCCATATTTATCCTAAGGATAACATGTTACTAATTCTCGGTGATTTTCCTCAGTTGCCTTAACTCAAACTCTGTCAGATTCATGTTCACCTTCATTACAATTTATTTCAATGCTAACCAGAATCACATTCCTTTCACATCTTATAACATATTTTCACTGTGCACAAAGTAGTGAAAGCAATGGACAGGCATCCTGTCCAGGGAGGAGTCTTGTACTCTCAATTGTCAAGGAAACTGAGATAAGCACCAGTCTAATGAGCCTCCAGGCTTGATACAGACTTTTGGATACACAAATTATTTTGTAAAAAAATGAAGACCCCTGTATATTACTGAAGAGAGTTTCAGTTTTTAATAAGATACTAAAAAACTGTCTGAAGGCCAAAATGTCTGTATCACTAACACTGTTGTGTCAATACACTAAACTAAGAGCATGTCCAGGCCAGATAGCTTTACAAAGATATTTTAACTAGATAAAACTTATTATTATAAACAGAAGGAACATTGCATGTATACTACTGGCTTTCAATACTCAACTAAAATTCTACCATGGATATATTATAATTTAAAGTTTGTGTTGGCTTCACAATACAATGCATTATGTGGCTTCTTCTCATCAATTTACAGATACTATTTTATCAAACCATACCTGGAACTGTATTAACCCTTTAATGTTAAAACCGGCCAGAATTCTCTACCTCTTTCTGTTGAAACTGGCAGTAACCGGTCGCTCAAACTGATGTTAAGGTATTGTTTTCAAAATAAATACTTTCAAAACTCATAGATTCTATATTATGTGAGATAATTATGCAAGGTAAAGCCTTTACCATGAAAACATAATAGTATATATAGAGTAATGTGAATACTAAAGGGTTAAGAACTATGAGGCATATTATCCAGCTCTCTAAAATTTAAACTACTCTCTACTTTTCATTATGAAACTTTGATCAAACAGACGATAGCTTTGGTTAATTAATTACATGAGGATATGAAAACTTTCCATGGAATCCTATTTCAGTGGCACCTCATTAATTTATAACTCTTTAAGTGTAACATGCATCAGTCACATCTGTTCTGGAAAATATCTATAATAATAGTAATAATAAAAGCATTGTTTGTAGGACATTTCATATTTTTCCCAATGCTTAAATAATTTTCCCAATCCTTAAATAAATTGGATATTTATACTTCTAGCTCCAGGCTTAACATCTTCTAAAAGACAGTAAGTAATCAATTACCAGAGACTCTTTAGCATAATGGTTAACATGCTCACCCAGCATCCTTGAGATGAGGTGTTTGATTCCTCGCAAACATCTCTGTCCATGTTTTCCTTTTCCAGGGGTACTTTACCTGATTTTCTCAACTATTGATTATAATAATAATTAATGTTTATTATAGTCATTTTTGTTGGGAAGATTACATTTAAAATTTTTTCCCAGTGCTTCTTAAGTCAACCTTTTATTTACATTTCAAATGCCCCTCACCCACCAACCCCTCATGTATCTAAGAGAAGTGCAGTGTTTCTATTAACATATTCTATAAATTTTTTAGCTGCCATCTTCTGATGGTATTTTTGATTTGTTGGTCTGATAATATGGTGGAAATCTTATAATCTTTCAAGGTCTTTCTATATGATACTTATTTAAAGACTATTTAATTCATACTAGTTTGTATCTGTATCTGAACATGCTATCCAATATAGTGAAGACTCTATACACTAACGCTGCTATAAATATAACTTATTGTAGTTAATGTTCATGCCCATGTGGTGTTTAGAAAACGAATTGAGCAATAAACAATTTAACAATCATTCATGTTTTGTAGAGTAACACAGGGAGAGATAACTGGTGCTTAGCTTTAAACCTTTCAATATCATATTTTTGACAAAACACACTATATTTGAATTGATCAATGAAAAATTTGAAGAGATTTACTAAAAAGATTTCAATTATTAAAATGGTATTTGTAACATAACATAAAAAGATTTTTTATAAAAAAGTATGTTGGAAGATTTTAATTTCAATAGGAACCTTTTAAATAGATGCTTTTGTTCTATAGAACCAGGGGCAATTTTGAATAGGTTGGGATCAAAAGAGTTAAAACTTAAAAAGACTGTTAAGCAGATGAGAGAGGAATTTTCTCTTGGATAGCTAGTAAATTGCAAGCGAATGAAGGCAACTGTGGCTTATATAATAGTTTCTTATATAGGCACAAGGCCAGTAATTTGGGGAGAGGGGAAGTCAATTAAATCAACCCAGTATATTACTGGTACCTTATTTTATCAACCCCGTAAGGATGAAAGGCAAAGTTAACCTTGGTGGGATTTGAACTCAGATCATAAAGGGCCGTAATTCTATGTTGCAAAGCATGGCGTCCGACTCTCTACTGATACTGCCAATCCACCACCCTACTGTGGCATATATAATGAAGAGTAATTTCAAGAGTCACACCTAAACAGATGTGAAAGGTAATAATACCACACAGCATAATGTTGATACAACATTATGCCGACATATGTAGCAGATGCACATGTATACTTAGCAGTAAAAGTGCACAGGAAATAAATTTCTTTGAGTGCTTGGAAAGCTACTTACAAGTAGTTGATAGATTTTGTTACCTAGGTGACTAAACTAGTAGTGATGGTGAGTGTTCTGGAAGCATAATTGCCAGAGTAAGAATGGAGAGGAGAAAGTTTATAGAGATCTATCAACAACTGTCATATAGCTCTCTCTCTCTTCCATTCTTTTCTATTATATTCTTACTCCAAATACTTTAGTTCTCTTCTATTACCCTCTTGTGACTCACAAAGAAGAGGGAACGCTCTTTTGTCCCTATGGCCATGCCAGGTGAAAAACAACTTCATTGATGCTAGAGAACAAACAAACAAAAATGATATAGAGTAGAAAGAAGGCTTTAGTCTTGCCTTAGACATTTCTAGTGATAGTGCCATGACAAAATGTACTAAGTAAACTATGTAAAGTGGTTGGCACAAGAAAAGCATTCAGCCATAGAAACTGTGCCAAAAATGTAACACATGAGTGAGGCATGGTCTGTAAACCCTGCTAGGAGAGTAGTAATTACAAATATGATCTGATCTGAACTATAATGACCTGTACAACCCATGCTAGCACGAGGAAGGTGATATAAAAACGATGATGTATATAAGTTAATTCAAAGTTAGTTTCATATCTTACTTAAAAAAAGAAAAGTGTTAAGTGTCACCTCCACATAAACATCCAATAAAGGATCAGCTAATAGAAATGGGAACCAAATCTCCCTCAAATCAAACTCTTCCATCTAAAAAAACACAGTCCCAAATACTATGTAAAACAAGACAGGCTGAACACAATTTGAACTCCGTTTGATAATAAATTTGCTTAATCATGGTTGACCTGAGCTAAACAACAGTAATGTATAACATGTAATTCAAAATGGGAAACTATTGATAAAAACTAGGAGATAGAAATAGTTGAAATAAATGTAAGATAGAATAAAGGCAAACCTAGTATGTATAGAGTTGAACTAGACATAGAAACTAACAAAGTATGCATTGATAGATTAATAAATACTGGGTCAATACACAACTATTTTTATAATAAACTATCTCAGAAGTTGAGTTAAATATTTTCATAACAGTCTCTGACCACAGAAGCAGCATTTGCTGCATATTTCTACAAGAAAACCTATAGACTGTGGGATTTTCACTTACATAACATCAAACATAAGGTATGCATATACAGTACAGCATGATGTTGTGAAGGAATCTATAAAATAAAGAAAGTCAGTTGAAAGAAAGAACTTCAGTTATAACTCAGTGAAACAAATTAAAGAATAGAGTTGGAGGTAAATAAATCTTATGATTTATTGAGGCATTTGGATGACTTGAAATTAGAAATGTTGAAATCCAAACACAGATTTGCTACAATGATAATAGTGTTGGAAACCAGTGGTCAATAACCACTACAAAGAATTTAACTCTGTATCTCTTGAATTTCTGTCCAAATTACGACTTATATACAATAACTTTAGTGACTAGAGCCATAAGGTAACTCACTTGTCTTTAAGGGTATTTTACCCAAATTTCTGACATTATTATCCTTGTAATGAATCTGAGTTTGGATTTCAACATTTCTAACCTCAAGAATGAGTGAGTTGCTTAAATAGAAAACTCAGTAGTAAGTGGCCACAAAATAATCTGTATTCAAAAGCTACACCATACCGAAGTTAAATGATAATTGGTGTTAGTGTAGTGATAATAGTGTTAGTAACAATAGTGTCATTTGTGGTAAAGTTTTAGAGATACTGACTCAACAGTTGTATAATCCTCCCATGTTTCCATTGGGCACTGCAGAGCTAAGATTACATTATATTAACCAATGAGATGTCCTTTTTCAAAAACGCAGGGTACAATTTGAGGAAGATTTGGCTGTTATTTTTAGCAGCCAAATTTATCTCATAGGGGTTCCCTTATTGACTCATTGATGCTAGTCTTGGTGATATTAGTAATGTTGGTGTTGGTGATGCTACAGGTTAGTAAAACAATAAAGTAAGAGGTAACTAATGATTTTCTGGAATAGCAAAAATACAAATTGTAGAGAGAGAGAATAACAGTTTTATCTCTAGACTATAAAATTGTGCTTCTCTTCTTCCTCAGAGCATAAATGTATCCATGTCTTCAAAGAAAAGCAGATGTAAAAACTGATGATGATGATGAAGATCAGCGCCAGGTCAGCTGACTGAGCAGACGTATGATCAAAGAGATTTCAGCCATAACCATCATATCTTTTTCTATATTTTAGACTACATTAGCCAACATGTTCTGTTTTTATGGTGGTTGAATGCAATACATTGAGAGAATTGGACTTATTTCTAGCAAATGAAATTACCACATAGAGGCTCTCCTGAGCTGGTGTTTGGTGAAAGTGGTGATAGTTGGGATGGTGTGGTGTTCATAGTGAAGAGTAATGATAATAGTACATATTGTGAGGTGGTGGTGGTGTTGGTGATGGTAGTGAGAAATAGAGGTGGTTGTAACAGATATATGATAGTACATAGTGTGAGGTATTGGTGATGGTAGTGAGAAATAGAGGTGGTTGTAACAGATATATGATAGTACATAGTGTGAGGTATTGGTGATAGTAGTGAGAAATAGAGGTGGTTGTAACAGATATATGATAGTACATAGTGTGAGGTGTTGGTGATGGTAGTGAGAAATAGAGGTGGTTGTAACAGATATATGATAGTACATAGTGTGAGGTATTGGTGATGGTAGTGAGAAATAGAGGTGGTTGTAACAGATATATGATAGTACATAGTGTGAGGTGTTGGTGATGGTAGTGAGAAATAGAGGTGGTTATAACAGGTGTATGATAGTACATAGTGTGAGGTATTGGTGATGGTAGTGAGAAATAGAGGTGGTTGTAACAGATATATGATAGTACATAGTGTGAGGTATTGGTGATGTGGCATTTGTCGACCTTGAGAAAGCCTTTGACAGAGTTCCACGTGCAGTAATCTGGTGGGCTCTTAGAAAACTAGGAGTAGATGAATGGCTTGTGAAAGCGGTACAAGCCATGTATAGGGGAGCAGTCAGCAAAGTTAGGATTGGCAATGAGTATAGCGAGGAATTTAGCGTACAGGTTGGGGTCCACCAGGGCTCTGTTCTTAGCCCTCTCCTGTTCATCATAGTCCTGCAGGCAATAACGGAGGAGTTTAAGACCGGATGCCCATGGGAACTCCTGTATGCTGATGACCTCGCACTCATAGCTGAATCTATGGTAGAACTAGAGAATAAATTCCAAACCTGGAAGCAGGGACTAGAGAGAAAGGGCCTCAAAGTCAACATGACAAAGACTAAGGTCCTTGTAAGTAGACGAGAAAACAGAACCCAGATCCCCTCAGGGAAATGGCCTTGCTCAGTATGTAGGAAAGGTGTAGGTAGGAACTCCATTCTCTACCCCAAATGCAAACAATGGGTACACAAGAGATGTAGCGGGATCTCAGGAAGCTTAATTAAGAATGTAGGATTCACATGCAGCAGCTGTGCTGAAACAGCAAGCAAACAGCCACAGGAAACAAGTACCACCAATCTCTGGGAGGGCCCTGTAGAAACAGTAGACAGCTTCTGCTACCTAGGTGACCGAATTAGCAACGGAGGTGGGTGCTCAGAAAGTACAATAACTAGGGTAAGAACGGGATGGAAGAAGTTTAGGGAACTACTACCACTGCTAGCTGCAAAAGGCTTCTCCCTCAGAATGAAAGGCAGACTGTATGATGCGTGTATCCGAACAGCGATGTTGCATGGTAGTGAGACCTGGGCGCTGAAGGTGGAAGACTTACGTAGATTAGAGAGAAACGAAGCCTGCATGCTCCGATGGATGTGTAACAGTAATATACGTGAACGACAAAGCATAAAGGAATTGAGAGAGAGACTGAGCATAAGAGGAATCAAATGCTGCGTGCAGGAGAGGCGGTTACGCTGGTATGGACATGTGATGCGTATGAAGGATGACAGCTGCATAAAAAGGTGCAGAGCACTAGAAGTTGATGGAAACCGCGGAGTGGGGAGACCCAAGATGACTTGGGATGAGGTGATAAAAGCCGACCTTACCCAACTACACCTCTCAAAGTCAATGACACACGACCGTGACTTCTGGCGTCACGCAGTAATACAGGGTACCCGACCTCCCATGGGTACATGCTGAAGCATATAAACAATATGCCCCCCCCCCCCCCACCGTAAGGTGGCCGTGGAGGTGCCACGGCAAAAAAGCACCCAGCCCACACTGTAAAGTGGACGTGTAGGCGCCACGAAAAAGCACCCAGCACTCACTGTAAATGAGGTTGGTGTTAGGAAGGGCATCCAGCTGTAGAAATCAAGCCAGATCAGTTCCTGTATGAGCAAGGCATGGTCAGCCGACCAGACACTGCCCACAACAGGACAACCCGTCTAACCCATGCTAGCGTGGAAGAACGGACGTAAAACGGTGATGATGAGTGAGAAATAGAGGTGGTTATAACAGGTGTATGATAGTACATAGTGTGAGGTATTGGTGATGGTAGTGAGAAATAGAGGTGGTTGAAACAGATATATGATAGTACATAGTGTGAGGTATTGGTGGTAGTAGTGAGAAATAGAGGTGGTTGTAACAGATATATGATAGTACATAGTGTGAGGTATTGGTGGTAGTAGTGAGAAATAGAGGTGGTTGTAACAGATATATGATAGTACATAGTGTGAGGTATTGGTGGTAGTAGTGAGAAATAGAGGTGGTTGTAACAGATATATGATAGTACATAGTGTGAGGTATTGGTGGTAGTAGGTGATGGTAGTAAGAAATAGGTGTTGGTGATGGTAATAGATAGAAGAAGTAAGACTTACTATCACCACAATGGCACACTCCAAAGATCTTTGAATTAGCCTATACCACAGTTCTGACAATAACATCTGCTATACTAAGCATTAGGTGTTTTTTAACGACTTAGAGGAAGGAGATCAGAACCCATGACCTTTGCAGGTTCTCCAAGAACGGTGCTGTTAATCCTTTCGTTACCATATTTCTAATAAAAGATACTATCTAGGATATTTACATAATTTTGAAACTTTCAAAAATTTTGAGAGATTTAGTAAAATCACTAACTCCCTCATTATTTAGTTGGTGTTTGGAACATAGCTTAACAAATATTCTTACATAGAATTATGATAGAAGGTTTTTAAATAAATATAAACCCTTTAAAACAGCTCTGTAACCTAAAACCAGGGGTGGTTTCAAGTGATTTAGTATGAAAATAGTTAAGGGGGGAGAAAGCAGAACTCATCAGGTATATTACACAGCCAACAGGCTTCTGTACAGTTTCTGTTTACCTAATTTCAACCCCAATGTTTACTTTTGCAAGAATGTGAAGATGTTGTATGTAAGAGGTGTCAGCTGCCTCAAGTGATCAGAGTGTCGTGTCTGATAATAATTGTTTCTACTATTGGCACAAGGCCAGCAATTACCCAGTACATTACTAGTACTTTATTTTATAATAATAATAATTGTTTCTACTTTAGGCACAAGGTCAGAAATTTGATGGGGAGGGGGGAAAGCCAAATCGACCCCAGTGCATTACTGGTACTTATTTTATCGACCCCATAAGGATGAAAAGCAAAGCTAACCTCGGCGGGATTTGAACTCAGACTGTAAAGGGCTGTAACTCTATGTCTCCAAGGTAGTTGTCCTATGCTCTACCGATTCTGCCAATCCACAACAATAGTAATGTAGAAAAAGAAGAAGCAATGACCTCAAATTCACTCAGTACATGAGATGGCAACATCATAGACTCATACAACTTTAATAGCAGAAAAATGGAATTCAGAATTAATTATGAATAGTTGGGTTGTTTAAAATATAAATTAAAATATTATTTCAACAGTATTGATATAAATGAAGATGTAGATAAGTTATATGTCAACATCATATAGCAGTCAGAATAGGTTGAAAGTAAATAGAGAATGAAAAAATAAAATGATAACATTCCAAGGATAATTCAAATGTTTTACTCTAAGTTTTATAAAGAGTGTACTAGGCTAAGTTCGCATGTACTGAAAGCATGCAGACAAACATCTTATGTTAATATATGAAGCTGACTAACAATAAATCAGCTAAACTCCACTCAGATCATGGCACATTATTAAACTAGTATCATTCCATATTCTACAAATGAACTACAATTGATTATAACTTTATCTTATCGAGTTTTCCAAAACAAAACCAAAAAAATCTGTAATAGATACAACTGCTAAAGATTTCACGAAACAGAGCCAGTTCTATTAAATAATGATCTTAGAGAAGCAAACAAAAATTGACTCAATAACACACTAATTATGTAGCATCACTAATATATAACATTCTATGAGAGAACACACATATTGTTGACATGCAATCCCTAGATAGATCAGAGAGAATTAGAAAACCAGTGTATTTCTGACAAGAGGAGAAAGCTGAAAATATAATTCTTTCTTTCAAACAACAGATTCATATCTTGCAATCATTTAAGACTCTCATAAAATTCCATCTAGTCATTATTGGCTTCATTCTGAACAGAACATTAAGCAGAGATTAAACTAAAAACATGACAGATTATTGAACAAACCACAATTAAGCAGACAGTTGAGAGTGGTGGATTACTGCAACAAACAAAAATTTATTGTACCCTTCTCTAAAATGTCTGTCTATTAGTACTGTACCCTTCTCTAAAATATCTATCTGGTAGTGCTGTACCCTTCTCTAATATGTCTGTCTGGTAGTACTGTACCCTTCTCTATATATCTAATATCTATCTGGTAGTGTTGTACCCTTCTTTAATATGTGTTTGGTAGTGTTGTACCCTTCTCTAATATGTCTGTTTGGTAGTAATGTATCCTTCTCTAAAATGTCTGTCTGGTAGTACTGCACCCATCTCTAATATGTCTGTCTGGTAGTGCTGTACCCTTCTCTAATATGAATGTCTGGTAGTGTTGCACCTTCCTCTAAAATGACTGTCTAATAGTGCAACAGGCAAAATTTTAATGTACCCAACTCTTAAATGACTGTCTAATAGTGCAACAGACAAAAATCTCCTGTACCTTTCCTTAAAAATGTCTGTATGTTACAAATCATATATTTTTTACATTCATAGCAAATAATCACTGTTGCTATTTGTTAAACCTTCCACGGATTGTGTATTTCACAATTTTGTAACAAATTTTCAAAAACAATTTTTGTTTTCTCTCTCAGCCATATAACTCCTTTCCCATTGCATAAAATTGTGTTCATTTGCAGTTTAAATCGTCTTAAAAGCTATTGTAATGGAAATTTATTAAAAAAATACTCAGCTCACTGGTTTAAGTTATAATTTGGTAAAATTAAAACAATGAATGCATTTGAATTTGTAAAATTGTAAGATTTGGATAAAAAGCTTAGCAGAGAATTTATTTTTCAACAAACCAACATTTCGTAACCATTTTTACATGCAGCCGAAAATGTTGAAGCAAATATTGATAATACATGTTTATTCCATTCAGAAAAAGATGATAAGGTCTAGCCAGAAATACTGGACAAAATAATTGATTATTAAATACACACAAGTGTAATGTTCTAGACATAGCCTTTACTCTATAGATTACAACTTAACTATATATGTAAGTGTGCGCGTGTGTGTGTATATATGTATGTATATATGTGTGTGTGTGTATATATATATTCACAGGCTATAAACATTTCTATTGACATAGATATAACAACACTGAATCCCAATAACAATTGAACTCACTGGATTATGCTTTAAAAAGAGAGGTATAGAAACAATACCTTCCTTGTTAGTTGCTTGAATCATTAATAAATATACATGAAATCTGTACAACCCTCACACCACTCTGTTGTATTATCTCCAAAGTATTTTTAGTAAAATCTTATCTCTAATATCAATCCATTAATGACAAGACCATACTATTATAATACATTAAGTAACAGAATAATATTTACAATCATATTGATGGGGCTTTTAAAGCCCTCAGAGGCAAAATTGATATTAACTTCTAAGAAGGACATCTAGCCATATGTAAAAGAGAATGCAGACTCCCAGCTTGTCTGTGAGGTCTGCAGACCTGCTTCACTACTGACACGGTCTGTGAAGTCTCATCTAACCTTTGCTAGCAGGGAGAGTGGATGTTTAAATGATGATGATGATGATATAGATATACTGCATATACTCATACATAAACCAAGAAATGTCTCAAATAATATTTAAAATAAATAAATAAATTTTAATTGATGGTAAAATGGCGGGGGGGGGGGGGGGGGGGGGCTTTATATTCAAGGTCGATATTTTGCCAATTTTCACCAACTTCAAAATTCTACATAAATGAGGTGAATATTACACCAGTTTCACTTTTGATGTGAAAATCATTTTAGATGTGTTTTGAAACACATGCCGGGGATTTTACATACAGTCGTGTAAAAATATTGAAACAAACAAATTTAACAATCGAAATCCCCAATAGAGGAGAGGCGTTACAAATGGGTTGTTTAGAAAAACCCTCAACTTCAGAAGCGTATTGTGCAAGTGCTCCTTTCCTCCTTTTGCTCTCATCTTCAACCTACAGGTTTATATACAGAGATGGCCCAATTACTCGGGCCATTTTTGCTACATTCACCCACCTTTCAGTAAATTTACTGGGGTTATAGCTGCCCAATAAGGAAAGTATCTAGACACGGTGAACTGTAGATATCTCAATATTATGAGATGGAAAATCACATGAAAGTAACTATAGATTTATAGAGTATGTAACAAATTGAGAAAGCATCAGGCTGTATTTAAGTGTAAACAATTTAATTCGATGGCCAATGATATCAAAGTAATACATCAAGAAACTGATATGTTTTATTTAACTGTAAACAATTTCATTAGGAAGACAATCACATCAATAAGACTATAAAATAACAGAGTATATATATATATAACTGTCGGGTGTTACTCCAATGTAGGTAAATATCTTGATGAGAAGGACAGTTACAACATGACTATAAAATGATAGAGAGTATATATAAACATATGAAACTGTCAGGTTTTACTTAAATCTCGGTAAATATCCAAGTAACTATAGATTTATACTACACGTAAATAGAAAGAACTGTCAAGTTTCCCTCAATTAGCCATCTTAATGAAGTGGACAGTTAGATCAAGGTAACTCAAGATATTATCACCATCACTACCACCACCACTATCATCACCACCACCACTTTATGTCTGCTTTGCCAAGCTGGCATGGATTGAACGAGGCTTTTTGAGGTAGAATTATGTGTGTAGATGCTTTGTCTAATGCCAATCTTTACTTAATTCAAAATAAGGTACTTAGAACTGCTGAGCTGCAAGATATAAACAAACATCACTGCAGCCAAAGCAGTGTCAATATAAAGACAGAAGAAAAGACAAACAAACACATACACACTATACACAGTCTGTATGAGGCAGATCCACAAGTAAAATATAGTATTTCCAGTACTCAGGCACTCAACAGAAGTAGTCAGTAGCTTCTGCTACCTAGATGATTTATTAAATATTAGCAGGGGGCGAGGATGCTCTGAAAGCGTAGTTGCCGGTATAAGAATAGGGTGGAAAAAGTTCAAGGAGCTGTTACCTAAGGAAATAAAATGGTTCTCTCTCTAAATAAACAGGTGGTTGCATGCTGCTTATATATGTAGTGCAGTATTGAATGGAAGTGAGGCATGGGTATTCAATACAGAGGCCAGAAAGGAATGAAGTATGTATGCTCTACTGGATATTTAACATTAGAGCACATGGATGATGAAGCATAGATAAGTTGAGAGAAAAACTGGGTATATGAGGAGTTGGATGTTGTGTGCAAGAAAAAAGACTATTTCAGTATAGATGATATCTATACATATATATAAATAGACAGGCTGCTGCACAGTTGTACCTAGCAAATGTCATGCTCAAGACGTGGTCATCAGACTTGGCTTGTCTCACAACAGGACAACTTGTTGTCCCATGCTAATATGGGAAAATGGACGTGATGATGATTATATATATATATATACAAGCATTGACGAGTTAAGAGAGAAGCTGTGTATAAGAGGGATAAGCTGTAGTGTACGGGAGAGAAGACTGCTTTGGTATGGACATGTGATGCGCATGGAGGATGACCGCTGGGTAAAGAAGTACCAAGAAATCCCAGTGGAAGGAAGACACAGTAGAGGAAACCACGAAAATCATGGGCAGAGGTGGTGAGAGCTGACCTCAGATCACTGAAGCTCACAGAGGAGATGACAAAGGACCATGACGAATAGAGAGATGCTGTGCTGAATAGGACCTGTCCCACCTTTGCAAGCAGGGAAAAGCAGACGTAAAATGATGATGATGATGATGATATATATATATATATATATATGGCTGTAACTCAGTTTCAAGAATTGCCACCACCTGATCCCCCTTTCAACATGGGTGGCATGAACATGATTCTTTAGCTCTGCCAAGGATTTACAGTCCTTTCTTTATACGCTGCAGTGATGAACATTACTTCCACTTTGGTTCGCTGTTAGGATTTGCTGAGTTTTCAAATGATGTTGAGGGTCCACCAACCGAAGCACATTATTTCTCACACTTTTGACAGGAAGAAACGCCAAAGAGACCATAACTGCCAACAGACACAGTGTATATCGACAAACAAATGCTGTAAAACTGCACTCAACTTAGAACATGTTTATCAAGTAAACAATAGCATGAAGGTGAAAAAAAAAAATACCAGTGTACTTTACTCTAATTTTTATCTAGGACTTAAAATCTAATCAATAAAAATATTATGTACTTATATTTATAGAAGTTAAAATCAAACACTAAAATTAGGGCAATTTCTATCAATTGTTAATCCTTTAGCATTTACGTTACTCTATATTTACTATTGTATATTCACGGTAAAGGCTTTACATCATATAATATCGAATCTATGAGATTTTGATATCATATACCTTAACATGAGTATGAGTGGCCAGTTATGGCCAGTTTGAACAGAAAGAGGTCAGGGAATTCTGGCCAGATATGGCTGGTTTAAATGCTAAAGGGTTAAGAGGGAGTGGCAGGATTTCAAGATTGAATACAATGTTATCAGTACTTGACATAAAAAGACACATCCCCAGGCACACAAACTAAACATCTCATACAAAAAAAAATTGACGCCATTAACATAGAAAGCGAAGTAACCATCAAAAAACGCTTGAAAACAACTTAGAAAAAACTTAAATCAGAATGAAAATGTTATCTCATAGAGAGGAAATTGGAACGTTATCCACTGAAGTTTCCTTAAACCCTAATGAAGGGACTTTTATGTCCCGAAATATTGGACAGATAAAAGAACAACGACAACAACAAAATAAAACAAAGATTACCAGGTAACTTTTACTTTTTGTTACTTCACCTTACAGTCCATTTTGCATTGTTGAACCTTCTATCTCTTTCAATGTTATATATTATATACAATGATTCAAGCAAACTATAACATTTTATTAATTTTATCTAAATTTCTCAGATGAGCCAAGAAATATTAATACAAACAACTATATTCAGTCTTGTGTCCTCACCTCAGCTATTACCATTATGTTTAAATTATCATACCCACTGGTCTTCTTCAGGTGACTCTCACATTTGGTAATGATTAACTCTTTTGATACCGAACTGCATGAAACCAGCCTTGGTTCTATGATAAAAAACTTTTTGTTTTAAAGTTTTTATATTTATGTAAACACTTTGCATCATAATTTTAAGTATGAACACACTATCGGTAGAGTGTCGGACAACATGCTGTATGGCACAGAGTTACAGTTCTTCACGTTCTGAGTTCAAATGCCACGAGGTTAGCTTTGTCTTTCATCCTTACGGGGTCGATAAAATAAAGCACCAGTTATGCACTGGGGTTGATTTAATCGACTTTCCTCTCCCATTCAAATTGCTGGCCTTGTGCCAAATGTAGAAACAATTAAGTTGTTCCAAACACCAGTTTAGTAATAAGAAAGTTAGTTTTATATTACTAAATCCCTCCAAATTATTTGAAAATCATAAGTAGTGTCTCTCATTAGAAATATGGTAATGAAAAGGTTAAAAAGGAAAGAAATTTAAGAGAAAGTCCTCTTCCCTTTTTTTCTATAAAGTACTAGTAATAACTTTAAGTTTTGTGTTATTTTTCTGAAGGCAATTAATTCTATGTAAATCAATTTTGTATTTTCATAAAATTGACATAATGTTTGTCTGAAGGAAAGCAAACAAAATTAAGCTCATTATAATTTTAATGAACATGTCTTAACACCAGCCAAAACTCATCAAAATAAAAATAATAATATTTTCAGGAATGAATTCTTTCTTCTATTGGTTTCAGTCATTAGACTGTGGCCATATAAAAGTGATCCCTTTGAAGGAATTCTTTGTTCTATTGGTTTTAGGCATTAGCATGTACCTGGGATTCTACACATCAGAGAATGTCCTCCTACACTGTCCACGCTCATATCACTGGGATAGTGATGGTAGAGGTTACTGATTGCTGTTTGTCCCAATGATTAGTAAAAATAAAGCTAAATACACTACTTACTGATTTCTTGTATAAAAAGAAGTACCAGTTAAGTACTGGAGTCAATATAATCAACATTCCGATTCCCCTGAAATTGTGCCTAATTTAGAAACCATAATTACTATCAGCTATCTAAAACTACATTCCAAATTCACTTTGAATATCTGACAAAACTGCATCAGTAGGATATGCTAACATCAAATAAGGACTTCTGGATATAAAAGTGAGTCACTTGTGGTTAATTAACAAACATTTTGATTATAAATATATTAACACTTTAGCATTTAAACTGGCCATATCCAGCTAGAATTCTCTCACCTCTATCTGTTCAAACTGGCTGTAACCAGCTGCTCATACTTATATTAAGGTATTGTTCTCAAAATAAATAACAAAATCTCATAGATTCAATATTATGTGAGACAATTATGTGAAGTAATGCCTTTACCACAAAAATACAATAGTATATATAGAGTAACGTAAATGCTAAAGTGTTAAACGGAGTGTTTGTGAGTTAGATTTCATTGAAAAGCAGTTTTGTCTCTTCAGATAGAAGTATCAAGAGAGTGGAAGCAGCAGATGAGAATGAAGCTGACACCAATGACTAGAATGTCAATAGAGAAGAGATAACTGATGAAACATTAAAGACTGTACATAAATGAGATACTTGGACACCTTTCAACTATTCAACAAGTTCATTGACCTCTCTTCACTGCTGTTCTATGAGCATGACACTGTCAACTGACAACAATATCTAACACCATAAAGTTTTGAATTACTGAAACAATGGCGACCCACATGTTACTGTAACCATAGCATGGAGTAGAAGAGAGGAGATAAGCTGAAAACCAAGAGGGCAGTGATTTTACTACCACCGTCCACCAATCAATGCGAGGGTGTTACAATTAGGGGTCAAATACCTAATGAACATTGGACACCATCTGATGATATCATTTCTTCTTGGTCAAAGCTATACTTACTGAATATGAATAAATTCAAGGCAGCTTCTTTTTAAGGTGTAATTATCCTTACAGTCTGATTACTTACGACTTACTTATTCCTACATGTAACTAGGGGGCAGAAAAAGGTTTCATTAGTTAACTCTTTGGATACTTGAAGACTCCCTTCAGTCATGAATGACTATGTGATTGGCACCTACATAGTTTCCCTACAAGGCACAAGTCCAGGTGAGGTTGTTTTTTGAGAGAGACCAGCAGTCACCCATGTATACCAGCTTCCTCTCTCCATGCCACCGATCAGATCCAAGAGAAAGGCAATGGCCGAAAAACCAGTGTCTTGCTCAAGGACTCAACACATTACCCAGTCCAAGAATCGAACTCACAACCTTTTGATTGCAAGCCCAATGCTCTAACCACTAAGCCATGCGCCTTCACTAAACAACCTAATACTGCCCTGGTTCTATGTTACAGTGCTGCTTATTTTAAAGTGTTTATATTTACTTGAAAATCTTCCTTCATATTTTTTTACATGAGAACTTTTGCAAAGTTATATTCCAAATAGCAATAACGAGAAAGTTAATTATATTACTAAATCCAACCAAATTTTGGATTATCTTCATATCATAGGCAGCATCTTTCATTAAAAATATGGTAATGAATCGGTTAAGCATTAAAACAAAAATATATAGAAAATTGACGTGAAATTCAGATGATTTCCAACTGAAGCACAAGACCACAAATTTAGGGACAGAGACGGGAACAGTTGATTATATCAACCTAATACTTGACTGGTACGTTATTTTATCGACTTTGGAATGATAAAAGACAATGCTAACTTTGATGGGATTTGAACTCAGAGTGTAAGGAGTTGGAACAAATATTGCAAGGCATTCTATCATTTCATTGCCTAGCAGAAATAATAGTTTTAAAGTAAAGTGATTGGATTTGATAAAAAATACACACACAGTCTACCCCACCCGTACACACACACACACACACATTTGTTTAAAACTACTATTGCCACTCTGAGTTTGTTCAGGTGACAAATGAATACCTACAAATGAGAAATTCAGAGATGTGAGACACAGTGAATCATCAACAGCTTCAAATAAATATACTCTACTGCATATATTGAGTGCTTTTTTTCTTCTTTTATCTGTACACCAAAACACACACACACACCATACGATGATGATGGTGGTGATGATTGTGTGTGTGTGTGGTAGGGGAATACTTGAATATAAGTGCTTCAGTGTAATCAAAAAATCAAAAAACAAAACAAAACAAAGAAAAACAGTACTGAATTCTGAAAGTAGTGTCATAACATATGATGATGATGATGATGATGGTGATGGCGATGACGATGATGATGATGATGATGAAGAAGATGGTGATTATTATAATATACATAATTTTTAAAGTAAATTTCATTAAATAATAATGGGGTATTTATTCCTATCAAAACTGATAAATTCATTCAATACAAGAAAAGTGGACTTACTTCAATATTTTCAGCACAAAACATAATATAAGTTAGCAGAAATAAACTGTTATCCTCCAAGACTTTTCTTCACTCATATCAATGTTTAACTCTCTAAACTTGACATACTGATTTCTCAAGTAGTTATTAGTAGATCCACAAATATACTTAACAGTGACCTGAATGTGAATTTAAGCACGGATGGATGGGTAAAACTATATTAAGTTTAAGTCTAGAGTAAAGAGAGAGATAGGGAGAGAGAGAATGTATGTAGGTGTAGGTGTGACAGAGAGAGGAGAGAGAGAGAGAGAGATGGTGTTTGTGTAGATGTGTATACACTAAGATGACAGTGTGAGCAGAGCATGTATATCCCAAATGTCTATACACAAGTTTTAGAAAAGCAGAACAAGCAGGAACAAAGGCCAGTTCATGAGTCACACGTGTACGTGGAATAGTGAGTGTAGGGGAGCATGCAGGAGCGATGGTGTACACACCACTCGTCATGGCAGAGACATGCCCCAACACGGTTGTGCCAACAGCAGCAAGCCTTTCACCTAGTAAGTTTACAAATATTGGCCAACATTTTCAAACATGACAGCCAGCCAGGCAGACAGAAAAGAGAGAGTGCAGTCAACCTCCCCTACACACAACACACACAACACATACACACAACTTCTCATTCCTGTACATAAAAGTAGGGGGGGGGGGGGAAGGTCGGGACATGAGGACTCCTCTTGCCACCCTCTCCTCCCTCCTCAAGAATCTTTTCTACTTCTAGCAGGGACAGAAAAAAAACTTCTTGTCAGTAAAGTCAGGTCCCAAACACTGGACATATCTTGGAAAATACACATACCCTCGTCCCTCACCCCACACACAAAATACCTTGACAAGCATTTGATTAGCAGCTAGCATTTACTAAGCCAACCAGCTGTGCTCTATTTAAGGACCTACACTACTCACAGCTATACAGGACCAACTCATTTCAAAAACAAACAATAAAAGGCCAATGAAAATAGAAGCCATATACAAATTATATTCCATTTTATTTTATTTTTACTAATTAGAAGCGCCAGTATGGTCTCAGCCAGATTGGCTGGAACAGGTAAAAGAGTAAACAAGTAAATAAATACCAAATTAATGAATAAAGGTTATTTAAAATTTGGAAATAAAATTTAAGTAGTAAATTGGAAGTCATTAATTAGAGTGTAAGAGAATTTCTTGAAGTATTTATTCCAGCTCTCTGCTAAAACCAGCTTTATCTTTCATCCTACAGGGTCAATAAAATAAAGTAAAGTGAGAAAGGGAGATAATGATGGATTCGTGAAATTGTTAGAGCATCATACAAAATGCTAGGTTCTTTGTGTTTTGAGTTCAAATCCCACTGAGGCCTACTTGTGTGGTTGACTAATTCTGTCACCTAGTTAAACATGGCTTTTTGGTGCTTTTAGCAAATTCCACACTGATGCAAGTATTCAAGCTATGCCTTTGGCTTCAACATAGCTCTCTCTGTCCCCTCAAATCAGTCACTGGAGGCCCAGAAAAGGAACATGAGTAATGCCCTTACTACCTTCAATAAATAGTGAAAACAAAACTCTCTAAATAAGTATATTTCAACTTTTATTTACCCATGGATCTCTTTGATTCCTATTTTTATCAGGTAAACCCCTATAGCCATTCAATGTTTAAAATATCCTATTGTATTTTTATATTTAAATAATTGTTTCTACTTTTGGCACAAGGCCAGCAATTATCCCAGAGCATTACTGGTACTTTATTTTATCGACCCCGTAAAGATGAAAGGCAAAATTAATCTCGCCGGGATTATTTCAACAATTTTTTATAGAATTCCTAATATTTTTATATTTAAATAATTGTTTCTACTTTAGGCACAAGGCATTTAAATAATATTAGGAATTCTATAAAAAATTGTTGAAATATTTTGTATATTATAGAATACACATAAACTTGACAAAAAATTACACATTAGTTAATGTTGTCCTAGATACACTATATTTAGGAGAAAAGATGGGATGGTCGTGGCTGGAACATCTTTGAACATAAGTTTGCTCATTTTGTGTTGGCCAGGGCTAAATAACAATATATCAATGAAGTTATTTTTAAAAATACAACAGAATAATTAAAATTTTTAATTGACCAATGACATACAGAGTGGCCCATTTTTTATTGTTTGAGGAAGAGCAACATTCATGGTTATTCAAAGCTCTTTTAGACAGAGTGAGTGAGGTTGTTAAAATTACTGCACTAATTTGTATAGATTTAGCCAGCTTCCTATGAATATCTATATCATAGGTTTCTTGGGTGCTTTAATGATAACAGTCCCAGTCATATATTTGAATTAAGTAAGGAGGTGAGATTAACGCCCATTCTAAATTGTGACGAGTTAGATGTCAGAGAAGAAACTGGCCAAAAAGTATAAAAAAGAATCTTGGAGAAATGTAGTTCTGGCAGGTGAGGGAAGGGAAAATTGGATAAAGTATCTGGGAGAGATTCTGTGAGGTATGATGTAGTAAGAATGGCAGGAAGAAGAGAAATACATTGAGCAGATTTATATCTAGTAGTAAAGAGTTTACAGAAGTCTTATAACACAAGGAAAACAGGTTGATGAGTCTGTGATCGAAAGTATTTAAAGATTCAAAGCTTATCTATCACGTGAAAAGAATTGGGGGGGGGGGGGGGTGAAAGCATAGCTATATGGTTAAAAAGTCCTCTTGTAAGACCACTTTTTGTGCTTCCTTCCTCTTTCCTATTCGTAGGCTCTCTTTGGTCACCAATGACCATGGGCTCTCCATCGTTTTCTTCATCATAAATTTGTTTTTTCCATGCTGCACAATTAAATGTCAATCCTTCTCAATTCTTAATTCCAATTTCTATTCCTGTTAGATCAGATTTCAAACATTACATCTCTTAAATTATGTATATATGTATATATGTGTACTGGTATGTGTATGTATATATGTATGTATATGTATATATGTTTATATGTATGTGTATGTACATATTTATATATGTTTATGTATATGAATGTGAATAGCCATGTCTGTGTTTAGGTTTACATTGGTGTTTGTAGATAGCAACATTGATCTAAAAAGAAAAATAGCCTTGTTGTTTACATCTCATAACCAATTGGTTCAACAAACAGAGATCAATAAAATAAATACAAGGATTGATATCATTGATTAAAACCCTTGAATGACGACAATCCAATAGCAGAAACTAGTACTAGAAGAATAAAAGAAAATATACTAAAATGTGTAAACACACAATCTCAAGTATGTATGAAATAAACTTGTGAAAAGCTTTGCCTATTGAATATTCAAGGTATTCCTTTAATTGGAAGGCCACATCCACAACCGATTTGAAAATAAATGTTCTGAAATGTTAGCTCTAGGACATAGAGCAGAAATAAAGATTTAAAATTTTCAGTAGTCTCCAAACTAATACCTTTATAGATTTTCATCATACAAAGAGAATAGAAGCATTGCTGTAATCTCTATCAACATGATGATGGAATCAGTGTTTCGATCAATAAAGTTGTCACAGTAAAGCAGCAGGTACTTTCTCACTTCACAGTAGTCTGGCTTTAAGGAAATCTATCAAATCAAACAATTTATGCAATCTTATATTTGCACAGGCCTCTAAATTAAGCATGAAAAAAAAAATGCATGTAAAATTATTTGAAAAAACAATTTTGTTGCTAAAATAGCAACAAAACAACTGAAATTTAATTGGATGTCAGCTTATAAGAGACAAGTTAACAATTGAAGTTTCACTTCCTGCAGCTGTCTATTGGCTGATGAGTGATGTAATTTCATAGCAAATAATCATTAATTAGAACTGATGCTTCAAACATTGAGTTAAGTGTCTTCAGCAGGGGCTCAATGCAATGCTAATAGCAAGAACTAGGTTAATGACCTAAGAAACTGGTGGTTGTTATATCATATTTTTTCAGTCAGCATATTATTTTTGTTGCTGTTGTTGATTTAGAGTAGAAAGCTGTAACTTCCAAGGTCAAAATTGTGGCAATAGTAGAACTAGCATCCAAAATAATTATTTCGATTACTGAGTAAGTACATGGCCATCCCAGGAATAAGTGGGTGAAGAAGAAAAAAAAGGGTAAGTACACCCAAGTTAAATAGTTTTTCCTTTGAGAGAATTTGAGCTCAACATTGTAAGTATGTATAAACCCATAGCTCCCGATGAATCGTAGAAATGGTGTAGTGACATACAGCATTTCTTGGGCATTTAAAATCTGGTGGAGCCCCCTCTAGGTCTGAACACAACCAATTTCTTCAAAAGAAAGAGTGAGTGACAGAGAGATACAGAGGGCGTAAGGCAATATTGACCTGTAACATCTTGCATAAATTAATTTCAACTCTTCTTACTAATAAGTACATTGTTTCTTTCCAGGGATTATGTTGAAAAATAAACCTCATTTGGTCATTTCATAAGAGTATCTTGGTCAGCTTATGAAATTTTCAGCCGACCCTCATATACAAGCTATTCATGTACACCTAGTTTTCTGACCAAGCCATTCATGTACACCTAGTTTTCTTAACCCTTTGGCATTTAAACCAGCCATATCTGACCAGAATTCTCTCACCTCTTTCTGTTCAAATCTGCCATGATATCAAAATCTGCAAATGATATCAAAATTTCATAAATTCGATATTGTGTGAGATAATTATGTGAAGTAAAGCTTTTACCATGAAAATATAATAGTAAATATAGAGTAATGTAAATGTTAAAGGATTAAAGACCACCAGACTAAAGAACATGGCACAGGTCAACAGGCTTCTGCAAATTAACAAATTGTGTAGTGGTTTACTCTTAGCTAAAAACTCTGGCAGTTGTTTCACTGTGAGGAGAGTATCAGTAGTAATCTGTCTTGGAATAAATTCAAACTACATCTCACTTAAACTAATTGCACGCCTCCTCAATTGAGCTAAAACTATTTCCATTACTTTTAGAACTTGATCCATCAGTCTGATGCTTCTATAGTTGCTTCTTTCAAGAGCATCACTTTTGTTGCCCTTGCAATTAATGCTGATACTGCCACAATGTATATAAAAAATATAAATATTTTTTTAAAAAAAGCTTTGTATGGGGAGCTCTGTACACTAAAGTCAAAGAAATGTTAGAACATCTCAAAAATGAAAAAATATATATATATATTGATTTATAGGGAAAAGGAAGAGGCATTTCATGGTGGTCATATGTTTCTTGAGACCATTAGTGATGTCAGTGAAATGAAATATTTACAATCAGGAATCAAAATCAGCTTACCTTCTAGAAAAAAAAAATCTAAATTTTCCTCCCTTTCTTGCTTTCACTGATGGAAAAAAAGTGGTGAAAAATTGTAGACACCACCTCCTGACCTTGACACATATATACACACATCACATCCCACATCCTCTAATGGAGAAAGAATAGAATATGAAGTGATGACTACTACACCACAACAAATCCACAATTTTAGAGATCAGTCATGTATGTGAGGCAAAAAATAGATTTTAACTATTAATCATAAAGTGTTAATCTCAACTGAAATGGCTTGTTATAATTTACAAAGGATTTTCTTTCTTTTCCGAGTGTGCTTTTTAACTCATATCACTGCTGTGGCTGCTGATGATGCTGCCACTATTTCAATCTTAACCTTCTTGCAATTCAAAAGTTTGATATGCAAGAGATATTTTAGCAATGACTGAATAACTAGCAAAAATTCAGTATGAAATTATGTGGTGTAAAATTACCATCAGTCAGTACAGAGATAGAAATTAAAATAAACATTTTGAATACGTTTTTTTCTTGCTGGCAAGGTCACTACAAAACTATAACACATACAGAAACAAAAAACAGTCACACAGATATTTGCATGTATGTATATGTATCTCTGAATGTGTATGAGACATGTACACACATACTTATTTGCATACAGCTACACATAAATGAATACACATACTTATTTGCATACAGCTACACATAAATGAATACACATACTTATTTGCATACAGCTACATATACATGAATACACATACTTATTTGCATACAGCTACATATACATGAATACACATACTTATTTGCATACAGCTACATATACATGAATACACATTAAAAGCATTGTTGCGAATTGAGAACTTTTTTTATTTTTTATTTGTTTTAAATATCAACATAACTATTTTTTTTATATTTGAACTTTAGAACAAGCATTGGCAGCCTTTTTCGAGCAGTGGGCCACATAGGATATGGCACATCATAAGGTGGGCCACATAGGATATGGCACATCATAAGGTGGGCCACATAGGATATGGCACATCATAAGGTGGGCCAGATAGGATATGGCATATCATAAGGTGGGCCAGATAGGATATGGCACATCATAAGGTGGGCCAGATAGGATATGGCACATCATAAGGTGGGCCACATAGGATATGGTACATCATAAGGTGGGCCAGATAGGATATGGTACATCATAAGGTGGGCCACATAGGATATGGTACATCATAAGGTGGGCCAGATAGGATATGGCACATCATAAGGTGGGCCACATAGGATATGGTACATCATAAGGTGGGCCAGATAGGATATGGTACATCATAAGGTGGGCCACATAGGATATGGTACATCATAAGGTGGGCCACATAGGATATGGTACATCATAAGGTGGGCCAGATAGGATATGGCACATCATAAGGTGGGCCACATAGGATATGGCACATCATAAGGTGGCCCACATAGGATATGACACATCATAAGGTGGGCCACATAGGATATGGCACATCATAAGGTGGGCCACATAGGATATGACACATCATAAGGTGGGCCACATAGGATATGGCACATCATAAAGTGGGCCACATAGGATATGGCACATCATAAGGTGGGCCACATAGGATATGGCACATCATAAGGTGGGCCAGATAGGATATGGTACATCATAAAGTGGGCCACATAGGATATGGTACATCATAAGGTGGGCCAGATAGGATATGGCACATCATAAGGTGGGCCACATAGGATATGGCACATCATAAGGTGGGCCACATAGGATATGACACATCATAAGGTGGGCCACATAGGATATGGCACATCATAAGGTGGGCCACATAGGATATGGCACATCATAAGGTGGGCCACATAGGATATGGTACATCATAAAGCAAGCCATATAGGATATGGCTCATCATAAGTTGGGCCACATAAGGTATGGCTCATCATAAATTATAAGGTGGGCAACATAGGATATAGCTCATCATAAAGCAAGCCATATAGAATATGGCTCATCATAAGTTGGGCCACATAAGGTATGGCTCATCATAAGGTAGACCACATATAATATAGCTCATTACAAGGTGGACCACATAGTATATGGTTCATCATAAAGTGGGGCACACTACTAAAAAAATTCAAGACAATTTTGAAATTAGGCATGCCATTCAGAAAACCGAATGGGCCTAAATTTGCCTATGACTGCTTTAGAGCATAGAAACGTGGTTCATAGCAGATGACCACTGTGATTAAATCTTTGTACACCTGCCTGAAATGTAATTTGAAATTTCACAGAAATACCTAAATTTAAAAATCTTAGTGGTGAAAAATATAGATCTCAGAAAAGGCTGGGGTTTTTTTGGTTTTTTTTTTACATATTCATTGGTCACCTTTCTCATTTTTCTTTCTTCTTTCTGGTGTTTATGTGTGTGCATAAGCATGCGTCCATGTTCATACTGATCAAAATTTATATGCCAAACACAAGTGCCATAAAATTGAAATAAGCTTTCAGCAAGCCGTGACAAGATTTTGATGCCTGGGTGTAACCATTTTACTTTAAGAATGTATCATGAGATTACTCGACCTGTTAGAAATAGCAACAAAAATTCCCTCGAATCACACCCTACTGTCTTTGAAAATAGACACATTGAATAATATGATTCTATATAACAAGAAAATAAAAAAGGACAAGATGGCCTTGGTTGGAATGTCTTTGAACAAGGCTGATTTGGGGTTAAACAACAACATATCTAGCAAGGTATCTTACTTTTTAAAAATAAATAAGAGTTATCACCCATTGATGGATACTGCTGACATTTGATGTTGATTATATGAACCCTTTGTTTAATATTACAGTAAGATTTTCAGTAAAAATTCCTATCACCTTTGCAGGCAATACCATATTGTAATTCCTAAATCTTAGGACATATTCTGCAATAAAAATAAGACAAACATAGCTAAAATGTTGCAGCAATCAAACCCACAACATTATGATCTTTACTCCAACACCCTAACTACTGGGCCTCATAAGATGTCCAACATGTCAGCTGGAGTCAAACTCCAACATTTATCAACATTTTATAAATGTTGGAGTTTGACTCCAACTGACATGTTGGACATCTTATGTGGCCCAGTAGTTAGGGTGTTGGAGTAAAGATCATAATGTTGTGGGTTTGATTGTTGGATGGGGGGGGGGGGGTGCATTGTGTACTTGAGCAAAGTAATTTCATGTTGCTCCAGTACACTCAGCAATAGCTGGGAGTTAACCCTGTTATAGACTGGTGCTCTGCCCAGGCAAAAGTCTAGTACTCTGTCACTTAGAGCTGATGAAACTGAGATAAGCACTGGCCCGATGAGCTTTTGAGTTAGGGAAAGAAGCATCCTAACACTTTCAATTGGTTGACAATATAACTAGGGAACTAGATTAAGTGGATGAGCTCAAATTCAATAAAGGGAGGATGGCTCACACAAATACAACTTGACTTAAACAAACAAATATCTGAAAACAAAATACACAATGTGATCCAGTGAGCTGGACTCTTCGTCAAAAGAGATTAATTATTTATATTACTATCTCCTAATATCAATATCTATGATTACTGAAGTATTTCCATTACAAGTACAACTTAAAAACCCTGGTTCTTTTTGCAGATTGAAACAAGTAATTAAGTTCTTCACTTAGAGCTCAGCATGATATATAGATCCTCAGCCTCTTAATTTTTTCCTGACTATTTCTAATCAGTACGCTGCAGATGTTTTAATTATTTTCACTAGAGTGAAAGGAAGTGACTATGTGTAGCATACAAGAGACTAGGTAGAGAGGAGCTTAGGCTAGACTCCTTGTGGATAAAGAATAATGCTACAAATTTTTATGGGTGGGTAATGACCACTGACTGCATGGAGTAAGTATTCTGCTAGAATCATTAAACTTAATTTAGTCCTAAATAGAACAACTGTAACAATTATATCTGCATATGCACCATAATCTGAACTGTTAAATGGCTTTTATGTATTCTTAATGCAAACTTTTTCCTTAATGAGTTATGGTGACTTCATAATCATTGCAGGTGACTTTAATGGGCATGTTGGGTAACACTGTGATCGCTTCTATGGGGTCCATGGAGGCTTTGTTTGTCACACCAAAAAGCACAGAGTTCAATGAGTAAGGTGGTTGTACTGGTGCAAACATCAAAGAGGACCCAGTCTATCCTGTAAGGTGGTTACACTGGTGCCATACTGAATAGCATTCAGTCTACCCTGTAAAGAGGTAGTGGTGGTGCCATGCCGAAAAGCATCCAGTCCAGCATGTAAAATGGTTATCGTTAGGAAGGGCATCCAGCCATAGAAATCAAATCAAAAATAGATCAGTAGGAACACTATGTGGTCTCCTGACCTGGCTAGTCTCATAACATGACAACACTATAGACAACACTATTTAATGGATGACATTATTTAATGTCATCATTTAATGGGTTACATTGTTTAATGGGTGACATTGTTTAATGAGTGGCATTATTTAATTTGCGACATTATTTAATGTGTCCAGTTTTAAAAAAGAACAGTGTGATTTGAAAAATATTTTGTTGCTTTTTCTTAGTAGGTTGAACAACTGCATAGAGACTGACATTGACTCTTTTTAATATATATTGGTAGAGTAAAGCTTGTGTTGACTAATGGGTATCTCACTACTAAAACATTGATAGGAGGCTTCAGGAGGCTAGGTATTAAAATATTTAAGCCAACACATTCATACTTTACATACATAGTTATTATTTCTGTATTGTAAAATCCACATTATAACAAATCAATACTAAGTAATAATAAAAAGAATATATATTTATATATATGTTCAATTCTCAGACCGGGTGATGTGTTGTTTCCTTGAGCAAGACACTTTATTTCACATTGCTCCAGTTTACTCAGCTGTAGAAATGAGATGATAGGGACTGGGGTCCCTATCATTCCACTGCAAAGTGGTTGTGCAGGTGCCACGGCAAAAAAGCACCCAGCACTCACTGTATATGAGATTGGTGTTAGGAAGGGCATCCAGCTGTAGAAATCAAGCCAGAATCAATTCCCATCCCACCCTTGCAAGCAGGGAAAAGCGGACGTAAAATGAAATGATGATGATGATGATGTGTTGACTAAGTCCTTACACCTTAATAGTTCTGTCGAAACTGCTCATACAGGTAAAAATCTGTTAATCCAAGACAAAAACAAAAATCAAAAGAAAGAGAGAAGAAATCCAGGCAATTGAGATCAAGAATGGCCTCTGTTCAACAATCTGTTTGTATGGCAAACTGATGTAATTAAGTGCCAAAAGAGTCCATCTGTATTAGGATAGCATGAACAATGACCTTGAGGACATTGCTCTCTTGATCTCAGCATCCTCTAGAATAAACAAACAGATGATTTAAAACAACTTAAACTAACAATGTAACTAAACCTATGTTTATATCATCATTGTCATCGTCGTTTAAAGTCCATCTTCCATGCTAGCATGGGTAGATGGACTTTGTCAGAGATCAGGTCGAGGGGACCATGATTCGCTTACACAGAACTGATTTTGGCTTGGTTTCTATGGCTGGATGCCCTTCCTAATGCCAAGTATATATATATATATATATATATAGGAACCAGTAAGACCCCGACAGCTGAGCTCAAGTCGTTTCGACGGCTAATTCTGGAATTAGCCGGCTAATTCTGGAATTAGCCGGCTAATTCCAGAATTAGCCGTCGAAACGACTTGAGCTCAGCTGTCGGGGTCTTACTGGTTCCTATTACCCACTCTACTACCCCAAGTATTGAGTACTTTGGTGCGTTATGGTCCACCTGGTTCCTTACCACATTTCCTTCGTTATATATATATATATCTATATATATATATATATATATATATATATATATATTTCATATCGCACACAATTCAGTCTTCTAATATTTTTAGAAGTGGAAGGATCACTAATTTCTCAACAACTACTGAGGAGCAGAGAAAGGTGTTGACTTCACTTAATAAGATGTTGCGAAACAGTTTTCAAAACTGTCTAGTTGTTACCAGGCTATTGCCCGATATAGATCTGTTATTTTTCTTAATTTACTACTTCAAATTAAGTCTGACAAACCATATAGCTGTAGTTAGTATTTTTTCACCCTAGCTAACCTAGTCCTTACGATTCGAACACATGTATGTTTATATTAGTGTTCATCTCTTTTGTTTATTCAATTATATTACACAGCTCGGAAAAGCTTTTTTCTTAGAGCTATTTAATTGTAAGAGACTACTCTGAGTTTCTAACTCACTATATATATATATATATATATATATATATATATATATATATATATATATAGTGGTGTTTCGTGCCATAAGGCAGAAGAGAAGACACTTTACTTCTGAAGAGCACCTAACATTACTACCTGAGTGATGCAGGACCAGACGGGGGGGCATTCTCTGGCATGTGAGGGTGTTTTCTGGCATGTGAGAGCACTCTCTTGTGTGTGAGAGCCCATGTGCAGGCCACTTGTTGGTCCCTGCAGACAGAATGGAAAAAAACCATTGCCCCAGAGGATGGCAAGGGAGATGTATTGGAATAGCCATTCCAGCTTGCAGGGTTCATTCTCTGCCGTGAGTATGAGGTGGCCTGGGAACCAAGAACACTGGAAAATCATAAACCTATCGGAAAGTGACTGATACTTTGACAGTTTGCCCTCTTCTGCTTGATGAGCAGCAAAGCCTGGGTAGGTCACCAAACTTGCTAGTTAGCTTTGGATGTGAACAAAATGTCTATTCACATTCAACGATATTCAATTACGTAAAGTAAACCTAACTCATTCTGTTTTTTATGAGTTATTACAGCTGGGATTTCTTGTCACTTCTTCACCCAAACTGTGGCTCTAAAGAAAAACCCAACTCTACACAAAACTTGATGTTTTCTAGACTCACTGCTACTCCATCCTCCCATTTCCGTCCACTGTAAAGTGGTCGTGTAGGAGACATGGTAAAAAGACTCCCAGTACATACTGTAAATGTGGTTGGTGTTAGAAAGGGCATCCAGCCATAGAAAACCTGCCAGACAGTTCTGTACAAGTGAGACATGGTCTCCCGACCAATCTTGCCTCAAGTGGGACAAACCGGTCTAACCCATGCTAGCCTGGAAGATGGACATTAAATGATGATGACGATGAGATATGGGCAGTGAATGCAGAGGGTATGTGAAGGTTGGAGAGAAATGAAGCAAGCATGCTTTGCTGGATGTGCAATGTTAATGTGTGTGAAAGACAAAGCATTGATGAACTGAGAGAAGACTGTGCTGGTACAGACATATGATACCCATGGATGATGATTGCTAGGTGAAGAAGTGACAAGAAATCCCAGTGAAAGGAAGCTATAATAAAAGAAGACCAAGGAAGACCTGGGTAGAGGTGGTAAGAGCTGATCTCAAATCAGTGAAGCACACAGAGTAGTTGACAAAGGAATGCAACAAGTAGAGAGATGTTGTGCTGGAAAAGACCTTTCCAACCCATGCAAGCATGGAACAGCAGACGTAAAATGATGATGATGATGATGATTTTTTTATATTTGTCTGAACTTCTGTTGAATAAAGAAACAAAAGGATCCCCTAACAATATTGGTTTTGATAGAGCTAATTTATCAATACCCTCAAGCTACAGTATACCATTTCTTTTATAGAACATCCACAGACATAATTTAGATCTTTTGTTGTTCCTTAGTGAGATCAAAATGGTAAATTATATTTTTTCAAATACAGCAACAACTTAATTCAAAATTTAAAGAAATTGCTTCATTTTTTTTTGCTTCTTGTTTTTTACATAATAGAGATTACCAAGACAACGGAACTGATATATCAAAAATGAAAAAACCCTGAACATATATGATAGGCACAGTTTGTTCCTACAGTAAACTCAAACCTTCATAGTTCCTGCTACTACATGAAAAAATCACTACCAAACCCTTAGAAATATATATAACAAACCATAACACTACTACGACCTCATTCTTAAAACACCATTTCTTATACTCAGCATAGACAAACATAAAAAAATATACACATAGAAATAGCTGTAGCTTGATAGCCTCCTTTCGGTCCCCTGCAGTATTGGGATACATAGCAGCTCTTCTGGGATACCAGCACTGCTGAGATATAGAGGAACAGAAACTGTCCTGCTCTAACAAGTCTACCTTTGCTGTGGCCACCACCAGTTTTCACATTAGATAATGTAGTTAGGCATACACCTATAATGTTGCAAAGGTCGAGGTTTGAAAGACTTTGATCATACATTTGACCTATCAAGGTTGACCCAGAGCTAAAAAATAAACAAACATGCATACTGATATATGGAAGTAGGAGAGGAGAACTGAAAAGAAAATCTGTTGACAGTTGTTCTCCTCCAAATCCAAATACTATTTAACATCTGAGCATGTCAATTTTAACATTCAACAATCCAAGTTAATATTCCCTTCTCAAAAGCAGTTATTGAAAATTATTTCAAACCTGTCTTTCAGGTTTTACAATACAAACAATTCTGACTTTTAAACAGAACAAAGAAAAGAATTTAGTACATAGACCATGAAGCCTGGGAATTTTAGGAGATGGAAAAAAAGGGGAAAAAGTGACATTCTTACTTTTTCTTAAAAGCATTAAGTGTGTAACTGAAGTGAAATGATTCAAAGTGAAAATCAAACCTTGCTCATTAACTCAGTTCACCAAGACCTTGGAACAATTAATTGTTGATAATGTTGTCTTTCATTCATTGAAGTTATTTTAAGTTTTCACTTCAAACGGAAACAACAGAAAAATATTTCTCAAAGTAATTTTCAACTAAGCAAGCAATCTGAGTTTAAGACCAATTATTAGCTATTAAGCAGGTGGCAATCAATATGAACAGGCAATCTGAGAAGAGTAATAGAATAAATCTATTTCTAGAGCTTATTGGCAATTCTCAGGCAATTTTCGCCACCAAACCTAAAATAGAATCCAGCCCTATACACAGTAGACAGAAGCTTTACAGCTATTATGAGTAAAGGAAATAGAAACTAAATAAATAGAGAAAAAGCTGCATCAATTAGTCTATATTGCTAAGCAACCAAAGCATCCGTTAAAGAGTAGTGGTATGCAGCAACAAGTATTAACATGCAACAAAAGCTGTTTAAGGGAAAATTGTTTTTTAAAAAATATGGAAGCTGTGAAGTAGGTATGAAGAAAGGAACTGCAGTGAACTGACACTCAACAGAGGTTGACAAATGCTTAGGTTGGTGAGAAGATATATCCATTTGGTTTAAACAGACACACATGTGCTCGCACTCACATGCATACACACATGCTCACACACATGCATGGACACGTGCATGTACACACACACATATACATACATACGCATGTACACACAAATGCACATACACCCACCCCCACCTCCCACACACAGGGATTATTATTATCAAAATTGCTTAAATTAAAACAAATGACTATCAAAACAAAAAAGATAATACAAGTGATTATACTTCAATGAGTAATTCAGTCACTTGGTACACAATTCTGATAAATATATTGATAAAATAATACTAAAATAAGAACTCCTCGACATGTCAGGGTGCAATTCATGGCTGTAGGTTTCTCCAATGTGTACAGCCCTGTAGTCAAATGTACAGTACAGCAGTCATATGTACAACAGTACAGTCATATGTACAATACTAGTCAAATGTACAGTACAGCAGTCATATGTACAACAGTACAGTCATATGTACAACAGTACAGTCATATGTACAGCAGTATAGTCATATGGACAGCAGTACAGTCAAATGGACAGCAGTATAGTCATATGTACAGCAGTACAGTCATATGTATAGCATTACGGTCATATGTACAGCAGTACGGTCATATGTACAGTAGTACGGTCATATGTACAGCAGTACGGTCATATGTACAGCAGTACAGTCATATGTATAGCATTACAGTCATATGTACAGCAGTACAGTCATATGTACAGCAGTACAGTCATATGTACAGCAGTACAGTCATATGTACAGCAGTACAGTCATATGTACAACAGTTCAGTCATATGTACAACAGTTCAGTCATATGTACAGTAGTACAGTCATATGTACAACTCTGTAGTCATATGTACAGCCCTGCAGTCATATGAACAGCCCTGTATTCATATGTATAGCACTGGAGTCATATGTAGAGCAAGCTAGCTCCTAGAATGTTTAATAACATACCTAAACATTTCAATCTCCTCCACAAACTCAATCAGTTGATCCAGGTCCAATGCGTTCATCAATTGTCGCTCTAGGCTGAAAATCTATGATGGTTTACCAACCTCCTACAATATATCCCAAAGACCCAAACAAATGTAGTCCTTGCCAGCCAATATTGAATCACCTCCAAATCTACTAAAACATGTTGGAAATTAACTCAGAAATAGAAAGCAAAACATCCTACATTATCAATGACAACATACACCACATAGCTCTCAGCCAAATTGGACAATATCTTCAATATGATACAACACATCACCTAGTTTATCCAATCACTCACCTTTGGTGTGCCTTTATATCAAACAAAATATAGAGAAATAGTTAGATTTATCATAATATTTAATAAAAAATATTTTATTTGTAAAAGAGCATCCTCCTCCTCCTCATCATTATCTTTATACCAGGCATGATGGAATGTGTAGCAAAATCTCAGATCTAAATGATGTATGTGTAGATTAATGATGCGGTTTCCTAAATATTCCACTGATGAGCACTGTATTATCATTCCACTTGAGATATTACGTCTGTGAGGAAGAGTTGAAATGGCAAGCTTGATGCTGTTATTTGCTAAATAAAGCATTTCTTATTAATGCAAGTGATACTGTGAGGTGCAAACCATACACAATATCTCAGACACATGATAATACAGAACCAAGTCAGATTCACTTTTACTCCATGTAACAGAATACAAGAATTAAGCCATTAGAAGCAAATCATCTTTGGAAGAATAACTTCGAAATACCATTTATTCATAGTTTAATATGATAGCGATATAACTAATAGTAAAACCACTCATTAGCTCCATCCATATTTTAAATAACATTCTTGATTTAATTTCATTCACTTCTATGTGAAGACACAAAGTTTTGAGGCTAGAGTGTTGGGCTCACAGATTGAGAGTTCAATTCCTACTGAAGTCAACTTGGTCTTTCATTCTTCCGAAGTCAATAAAAAATATACCAGTCCAGTACTGGGGTTGATTCTCCACCCGCCTCTCTCTCTCATATCTAGTTTGTTTTTTTTCCTTTGAGTTCATCCATGCTCTGTTGCTCATGCACACTAATAGTACATGTTCAACAGAGCATGCTCACTTCTTTTAGCTCCAGTCTTTGCATATCCTCTTCCTTCACCACCCATGACTCACTGCCATGCAACATTGCACTTCTTAAGCAGGCCACATACAATCTGCTCTTCACTTGGAAAGAAAATTCCTTTGTTATCAACAGAGGTAGTAGCTCCCTGAATTTTTCCTATCCTATTCTTATTCTATCAACTATGCTTTCAAAGAAATCTCCTACATTGCCAATTAGGTCACCCAAGTAACAGAAACTATCAACTACTTCTATGGTACCTTCCATGGATTAGAACAAAAGTTTATTTCACTGGTGCTCTTACTACCAACTATGCCTGAGTATCTATCACACACAAAATATACCTTTTTTGTTAGCATACCTGCTATATCATTAAAACTCTTGTTTATTCATATTTTTACTTACTATTTGTTAAAATTGGGTAATAGGTTCTAATAATAACTAATTTACTGGTTAAAACATAAGAAAAAATTATTATAAATAGACCTGTATATAAAAAGGAACATAATTGTTTAATGAAACTTCAAGTCAGTTGATATTGACATGTGAACACCACTTCAACTTTGAGCTTAATTTTATGACAAATGTTTATACATGTAAATACTTGAAAATACATATTTGTATAAAACAATTACTCCTGATTAATACCTCAATCATCGTCTCATAACAGTATATAATTATAGTTTAAAAAGACATATAGCATGTCTTAAAAAGACATATAGCATTTTTTTTCATGCAAGGATTACAACAACAAGCATTTTAAGGCTAATCCCTGCTAAAGCATGGGGTTAGTCTTACAAGCTCCATTTTAAGCCATCATCTGCAACCTTTCTCACCAAACCCTGGCTTTCATTAACTCCTCTATCATTTCAAGCCATGTTTTCCTCTGCTTTCTTCCACATTCATTTCCATCACTCCTCTCATCAAGTCACTTTCATCCTTCCTTGACACATGACCCAACCATCTCTATGCAATACCTTCCATGTTCCAATAACTTAATAGCTCTATACAAACCAGTCTAGGGGATTCTTTTTCCCTTTGTAGAGGGAGATGAGAGTACTCCAATCCATTCCATTTCAATAACACTAAACATTTTAATATTTGTATGAAATGCTGGCACAAATATTCCTTGGGGCCCTTAAGTGTGAAGGTTATCCTTTATTGTTATGTTGGGCTAAGTAAGTAATGTTGTTCTACTGAAAGACAGAACAGTGCCAATAATACTGAGCAAGGAATCACCCTCTTTTTACACAGCCCTTTACAATAAAAAAAAAATTGTAACTTCTTAAAATATATTGTAATCCTCAAACAATTTTATTTCAGTCTTCATGCAGAGTGGTTAAGAAGTTTGTTTCGAAACCAAGTGATTTAGGAAAGTGTTGCTATCATAGCCTTACACTGACCAATGCCTTGTGTAAAACCTGTCATACTTGTTTCAGTCACTTGACTGAGATCATGCTGGGGCACTGTTGATCATACTGACACTAGAACTTATTTTAATGATTTCTAATTGTCAAACCAGTAAGTAATGGGACATATAAACAATAATTTAAATACAGACAAGAAACCTACAATGGGCTTCTGTACAATTTCTCTCTACCAAATTTCACTCACAAGGCATTGGTCAGCTGAAAGATATAACAGAATTTACACTTGTCCAAGGTGCCACACTGTGGAACTGAACCTAAAACCACATGGTTGCAAAGCACATACTTATGCCTAAGTCAGTGTATAGCTTCTGGCAAAAGATGTAAACATTGGCAAGAAAACCAATAAACCAGCACATTTGAATAACACAATTGTTCATGAAATGCAATATAGGATAATAAACAAAATAACTTTAAATAAATAAGTTAAATGACATTGACATAAAGGAACAAATGTTATTAATGAGAAAAACCTATTGCAAACAACATTCATTTCATCCAAATGAATAAGCAGCACTTGTAATTTCTAGCTTTGTTCAGAATAATAAACATATCAGCTTTTTCAATATTAGTAACTCTGGGTTACCCAATAATGAAATTTAGAAGCAAAATATGTAAATAATCAGAACTATGATGTCATAAAATACAAGTGAATATATTTTACACACAATGAACTTGTGATACTGTTGATATTAGACAAGTTTACATGTTCTAAGGCACTGACACTGCTGATATTTCATTCCAAAACTGAATTCTAGTATGCACATGAAACGTCTATAAGAATGGGCAAAATAAGAAAAATTGATAAATTTCAGTAAATTTCTACATATGCTCTTAGATCAGTGTACAAATATTTAATAATCAATCATTTTTTGTTTTTTTACTTCGGGAGCCTCTGTATATCGTAAAACTATGGATCCACATCTGGAATGCCCCATCCTCTGCCCTAAGGTGCAAACTTGAGCAAGATTTTTTTTTTTTTTTTTTGTAAGACCATCAGTCACTGATACATGCAGCTCCCACCTCTCCACAACACTGATGTTGTTCATAGGAAAGGCAAGAGCTGATACATATTGGCATCAGAGATATCATAAGATAATTTACATGATAAACGTCTATAAAAGATCACAGCTGAGACTCGTAACAATTGCAACAATCCACCATAAATCACTGGTACTTTATTTATCAACCTTAAAAGGGTGAAAGGTAAAGTTAATCTTGTGATTTCAACTCAAAGTGCAAAGAGCTGGACCAAATACTATGAGTCATTTAATCCAATGCTCTAACGACTTTGTTAATTCACCGCCTTTATTATATTTATTTTATTACTACTTATATACTTTGTAAATGGTGTCTTGTACTATTCTTTTGATATAGAATATGGAATATGATTGAAATAAAGTGAAATATCAAAAGGCTAAGATGAATGCTAACATAATCATGAGGATGATAACAAAGGTAATTACTTACATCCACTTTACCATAGTTTTATATTTGGGGTGAAGCAAATGTTTTTACAAGATATCTATTCTACTACTAACCACCCATACCTAACAGCTGACTAAAATTGAAGCCAACTGAATTATTTGCTTTGCCCACAGACAAAATGCAGTGGCTGTAGTAAGGGTTAAACTTATGACAATATAAGCAGAAGCCGCCTTTTTCTTCTTCACCACCTTATTCCTGGAGGGTTGTGGGAGCAGAGACCTCAAGCATGCCTTAACCCTTTACTATTTACATTAATCTATATTTACTATTTTATTTTCATGGTAAACACTTTATCTCGCATAATATCGAATCTACGAGATTTTGATATTATATAATTTGAGAACAATACCTTAACATAAGTATGAGTGGCTGGTTATGACCGGTTTGAACACAAAAAGGTGAGAGAATTCTAGCCAGTTATTGCCAGTTTAAATGCTAAAGGGTTGTAGCAAGTTCTGTCAGAAGCAAGCCTCTCCAATTGATCTGGCTGGATCCCTAAGCAAGACCAGCTGAGTTCATGAATGTTATCCAACGACCTTGCTGGCAGTCTACACATAGGTCTCCTGCCGGTTGGCTTTTCCCATAAAATCTGTCCAGCAATTGTTTCCTTAGACATTCAAACTACATGTATATAGTATCAGAGCAGTGATCTCTCAATTTTTGGAAAAGTTGTGGCTCTACTTGGAGCAACTCTCTAATCTCTGAGTTACACACTCTAACAAGTAACATTACTGCAGTGGTTTGGCAGTACTGGTAGAGCGTCAAACACCATGTTTTACAGCATAGAGTTATGTCCCTTTACATTCTGAGTTCAAATCCGCTGAAGTTTCATCCTTACGGGGTCGATAAAATAAAGAACCAGAGACTCTTTGGAAGAACCCCATTTCTGCCACTTGTATTCATGATCGTATTCTTTTGGTCATTACCCAAGATTCATGACCATAGGTAAGGGTAGGCAGAAACACCAAATTAAAGATAGCAAAACCTAATTATATAAATTGATATTTTGATAAGAATTTTCCTTTTTCTTTTCAAAACATTCAATAAAGATTGCCAAAGGAATGGTTTGTCTATGAAGTAAAAGTGTTTACAATTACTTTGATGGTGATATAATGATAGTTTATGAACACAGAACTTAGCACCAATGTTGGAAATCAAAGCAAACTAACAGCAGCATAAAACTAAATTCATTTATTTCCATGGATGTGAGCAAAATGTAACTCAATTCTTTGGAATATATTGTTCAATCTGTTTGCAAAACTATTCCAAAAAGCTTTAAAGAGAAACAATAGATCAATCAAGCAACTAATCCGAAATTCTAAGAAAATTACACTCTGATTATATAATTCCATGTATTCATTTCTCAGGCATTTTTGTAATTTTTAGCCAATTAAGTCATCTAACAATTTATTGTAACTCTTTAATATAATCTTTCCATGGTAGCATTTTTTCCCCCCTTCTAAATTTAAATATTTGCATATAAATTGATGGGAGAAGTATTTTTACAGTTGGATGCCTTTCCTAGTACTAACCAACCAATTAGGAAATAGAAGTAGCATCTATTTTCAGCTAGTCATACATACTGATACAAGCAACAGAGTTATGTGGTTTTGCTTAGTGTATGAACACAATGGTAGTAGCAAAGTTTTGGTCAGCTGCACAACACTTCAACCTCAAAGATAAAAAAAAACAACGACAACATTATTATAACTCTTATTACTAATTATCAGCATCATCAAACAGGTGATGATGATGATGATAATGGCGGTTATGATGAAGGTGATGGTTATGATGATGATGATGATGATAACTTTTATTACAAATCATCATCACCATCAAATAGAAATCCTGCTTCATACAATTCAGCTTTAATGCTGATTTAAAAAAAAATATCTGTTTTGTTATTAAAATCAATATGGCTAAACCAAATGCATTGCAGTATTCAATTTGAACTCTTAGTTCTCAGTTCAAACCCCACTGGAGTTAATCTAGCTTTTCATTCTCCAGAACAAGCAAAATAATAACAAATTATTATTTAATTAAAAAATAGTAGTGTGGTGGACAAAATACCTTGTGGTATTTAACTACATCCCTCTATATTCTGAGTTCAAATCGCATGGTTGACTTTGCCTTTTATAAACTGCACTCTCCCCAATTTTATGTCTTGTGCCTGTTTTATAAATCAATATTATTCAATTCTTATACCCATCCATTACAAGTATTGACTTTGTGACTAACCAAACAAAATTATTCTTATTTGATACAGATAAATGTTTTTGCTAGCCATGGAAATAAGTGAAGTAGAAAAATAAAGAAGACATAAAACCCGCATAGAACATCATCACTGTCTACATAATCAAACAGTATAGGTAGTGACTTGTGTTGAATATACAAGATAAACAAAAAAATGCTTGAGAAGGGAAATAAGATAGAGATATGAGGTGTAAGAGAGTGAGAAAGAGAGGAGGAGAGTGGACGTTAGGGCAAGAGAGAAACTGAGAGGGAAAAGTGGTTGTATGGTTGCTTTGGGAAAGTTGTGAACTTTTATAGTAAACAATAGATGTCAACTTTGTTGAATAGAAATAGTTGCTTTATTTACATTCAATACATCAGGACAACTTATCTCACAGCCTTCGCTACAGCTACTATACCTTTACAAGCAGGAAAGCTACAGAAGTGGTGGTATTTCAATGTCGCAAACACACAATACCAAGACTATTGCAATAACTACCCCTGAGATTCAAAATTCATGAACCACACTGCAGGAGAAAATAATTGTCAACTGAAGTGTTATAGTGGCATTCATAATACACATTTCATCATATCACTATCTTTGCTGAAAAATTGATAGATTTAGTGGAAAACATGACCTAAGATGACTAGAACCATCTCATAGCTGCAGGAGGTTGCTGGAGATCCAGCACTAAATTAAAACTGACTTAACATAGCTCATTTTTCTTTCATGGTATACTGCTTTAACCTTTGTCTTTCTCGACTCACCTACAAAGCAGTAGGGTAATGCAGGTAGGTACATCCCCCAACATCTAAGGAGCCCTATCTACTCCTCTACTGAACAGCTAACAAGAATTAGGGATCCATCACTCCCAAAGTGGTCTTATAGCACTTATGGGGGTGACGGTTTAGTTACAGACAACCCAACCAGGCTAAAATGGTAGGGGTGACGTTTTGGTCACAGACAATCCAACCAAGCAACAGGTTATACTGGATTATATGTTAGCAGTAAAGCTCAAAGAGAGATTTACTAAAGGTACCCAAGGTTGAGGTAGTGATGTTAAGTTTTAAAGCTGGAAATAACCACTGGGCAGGTCTTTACTTTCAAATAGAATGCATTCTGATTATCATTTTTAACCTATTTTCCTCTAATTTGAATCGTTTTTTAGTAATTACAATCAGTTATAAATACATGCACGCATATCCCAGTTTTTAGAAAAGATACACCATATCCATGTATGTCATGAGAGACAACTAAAATGGTTGGCATCAGGATGTAAAACATTGCCTCAAAACATTGATGGTGATAAGATTTTGTTACACACAAAAATGTGAAATATTAACTTAATAAAGAACTCAATGTTTCCAGCATGGAAAAGTGGACAAAAAAAAAAAACAATGATGATGATGGTGGTGGTGGTGGTTCTAACAATCTTTTGATTCTAAAAAAAAATTAACCAGCTTTTTACATGTGAGCATATCTATATTTCATTTGTAAATAAATATGTGCCAAGAAAGAAATGACTATCCTTTATGCAAGAATGAAGGTTTTGTTATTCAAATTCAGTAAAAAAACAAACTTTTGTTGATTTACATGTTAAAAAAAAAATCCTTGCATACTATTGATGCACTGTTTACCATCTGAATTTTCAAAATATGCATGAAAAGTGCTGATCATATATTTTCATTGTAAATTCCAGCTTATGTGTATGTATATGTGTGTGCATGCACATGTACGCATGTATATATATATATATGTGTGTATGCATGCACATGCACGCATGTATGTGTGTGTGTGTGTGTGTGAGTGAGTGAGTGAGTGAGTGTGTGTAAGAGATATGTGTATGGTTAGTAGCAGAGAAAGAGTGCAAAGTGACAAGGCTTGTTTGTTAAAGTTTATATGTGGACCAAGCATATTTATGTGTACTAAACTTCATCAGCAGATTTAAATGGAAAATATATTGGAATGTTGTACAGTTCTTGATTGTAACACCGATTGATTGACTCAGTATGATGCAAGATAGTTCCTGTCAGTTCTTTCATATAGAACCCTCCTTGTTTAGGTTATTAAGTAACCATTTTCTGATATGTCTAATGTGTACTACTTGTATGTATGTTTGTGTATACACGTTCATAATGAACGTGTGGGGGGGGGGGGGGTACATATGTGGGGGCGAGGGACACGTGTGTGTGTGTGTAAAGGTAAAGACCACAAGTGATGTCGCAACTCATTTCTACAGCTGAATGAACTGGAGCAACTTGAAATAAACGCAAACACCGGTCCGAGAATCAAATTCACAATCTTACGATCATAAGCCCGACGCTCTAACCAGTAAGCCATGCGGCTTCAAAATATATATATATATATATATAGGAAAAAGTATGACCCCGACGGCAGAGCTCAAGCCGTTTCGACGGCTATTTCTGGACTAAATTAGAATTTTTAGCCTGGTGAATATTTATATATATATATATATATATATATATAAATATATATTGGCGCTATGCAGTTATACAGAAGACCCACCTTCCCTTGCATAAAAACTTAAACCTACAATCAGTAGGCAACCCTTAGCCCAATATACACCCTACCTCCTACCCCCTACTCCATCCCCCCACTTCTGTTCACTGTAAAGTGGTTATGTAGGTGACACCACAAAAAGGCTCCCAGTCCACACTGTAAACGTGGTTGGTGTTAGGAAGGGCATCCAGCCGTAGAAAACCCTGCCAGAAACAGTTCTGTACGAGCGAGACACGGTCTCCCGAACAATCTTGCCTCAAGTGGGACAAAACTGTAAACAATGATGATGATGATATATATATATAGAGATCATTTTACGTCCGCTTTTCCCTGCTTGCAATGGTGGGATGGGAACTGAATATGGCTTGATTTCTACAGCTGGATGCCCTTCCTAACACCAACCTCATTTACAGTGAGGGCTGGGTGCTTTTTTGTCGTGGCACCTACACGACCACTTTACAGTGGAATTATAGGGACCCCAGTCCTAGCATCTCATTTCTACAGCTGAATAAACTGGAGCAATGTGAAATAAAGTGTCTTGCTCAAGGAAACAACACATCACCTAGTCTGAGAAGTGAACTCACAACCTTTCGATTGCAAGGCCAATGCTCTAACCACTAAGCCATGTGCTTCCATATATATATATATATATATATATTAATTCAAAATATTAACAAATATAGACATTCATGTGATCAAGTATTTTTATTATACATATTTCAGAGGTACTGAGCTATTTTCAACAGTACGTCCTCATCAGATAAAATAAGTTGATTCTTGACATACCTTGACTATGTTGATGGTTAAAATTCAGTCATGGCAGTCACCCCCCACTCCCACTCCCAATATATATATAATATATATATTGGTGGTGGAGTGGGGGGTGAATACCTACAAATGAGAAACTCAGAAGTTTAACACGATGAATCATCAACATTTTCAAATAAATATACTCTACTGCATTTATTGAGTACTTTTTTCTCTTGTCCATATGCCAAAACGCACACATATGATGATCATGGTGATGATTATGATGAATGTGTGTGTATGTGTAAATGTGTGTGTATGTGGAAGGTAAATATGTGGATATGTATGTATGCATGTGTGTATGTTTGTGTGTATATATACATGTGTATGCATGTGTTTGTATGTACATGTCTATGTGTGGGGGTATATGTGAATGTGGGGTGGTATACATAGCTATGTGTGTCTGGGGGAGGGGGTATGTGAATATGTGCACACATGTGGGTGGGTGTATGTGCACACATGTGTGTGTAGTATGTATGTGCACACATGTGGGTGGGTGTATGTGCACACGTGTGTGTGTGTAGTATGTATGTGCACACAAGTTTGGTTGTGTGTGTGTGTGTGTGCACACGTGTGTATGTGCACATGGTTGTGTGTATGTGCACATGTGTGTTGTGGGGGGGGGGGGTATGTGTATGTGTGGGGACGTGCGTGGATGTATGTGTGTGTAGGTGTGGGGATGTATGTGTATGTGTGGGGATGCGTATGGATGTGAATATGTGCGTAATGTGCACACATGTGTGTGGGTGTGTGTATGTGCATATGTGTGTGTGTGTTTAAGTATGTTTGTGTGTTGTACTCATAAAATACAAAACAACAATAGTAAAACAAAACCACAAAATCATTTAAAAATAATAATAATAATAAAAATTAGTATGGTTTGCAGTAATAATGCGAGAGAATGTTCACATAGAATGAAAAGTCATTTGACTGCTGTCAAAATAAGGTCAAGACCACTGCAAAACCTGAATTTTCCTTCAGTCTGTTTAGAATAGACTGTTTACAGGTTTCAGCAAAAATCTTTCTCGCTCACACAAACAAACAGTTTTCATGAAATAGTACATACATACCACACCATTACAATAATTCATACATACAGATCATTTAAATGCCATGTACACACACACACACACACATACATACATACACATACACGCAAACATACATATACAAACATGCACAAACACACACTTACACAAAGATGCATGCACACACACACTGCTCTCACACACATATGCTTACACACACACATACATGCAATCATACGCACACACACACACACATACAAACATACACACAATCATACACACACAAACATACACAAAGACACAAGCACACACATACAGTGCTCTCTCACATATATGCTTACACACACACACATACATGCAATCACACGCACACATCTGCTCACACTCCTTGTATGTATGTAGGTTCAGCAGTGACAATGATATCAGTCTATCATCATCATCAGCATCATTTAACGTCCATCTTCCACACTAGCATGGGTTGGACAGTTTTGTCCCACTTGAGATTGGTCGGGAGATGTGTCTCGCTCGTATAGAACTGTTTCTATATATGAAGTTATCCTACACCTCATCCCGCTAATATAGCTGTTGTTTGATATCCACAAAACCTCGACCAGAAGTTCTACATCTTGCCAGTAGGTTTTCCTTCTTAGCTTCTCTGATACCAAACTGCCCTGAAACTGCCTCTGGGTTTACAAGACAAAACTTGTTTACTTTAAAATGTTGATATTTACCTAAAAAAAAAAGCCTTCCATCATAATTATATGTTAGAATCTTTGTTAAGTGATGCACAATCATCAACTTAAATCTTTAGCGTTTAAACCAGCTGTATCCGGCCAGAATTCTCTCATCTTTCTGTTCAAAGTGGCCGCAACCGACCACTCATACTGACGTTAAGGTATTGTTCTCAAAATAAATAATATAAAAATCTCATAGATTCGTTATTATGTGAGATAAAGTCTTTACCACGAGAATACAATAGTATATATAGAGTAATGTAAATGCTAAAGGGTTAATAATGAGAAAGTTAGATTTACGAGGATCAGCTGAACAGTTCATAGGCTGACTATGAAGGAGTGATGCTAGAGCTGAGAAATCTTGCATGCTATAATTTCAACTCTTCTTATTAATAACTACATTGTTTCTTTCCTGGGACTATCTTGAAAAATAAAACTCATTTTGTCATTTCAAGAGAGTATCTTGGTCATCCTATGAACTTTTCAGCCGACTCTCTTCTTAGTAAATAAATCCATTCAAATTCTGAGGTTTCAAAAGAAAAAGTGTCATTTAATAAAAAAAAATTAATTTTTTTTAAATTACGTTTTTTTCTATAAACAAGTTCCCTAAAGCAATATTTGTTTCATTTAATATCTTAACCAAATTAACCCTTTTAGCATTCCCAATACTCTATATTTAATATTGTATTTTCACAGAAAAGGCTTTATCTCACATAATTATCTCAATATTGAATCTATGAGATTTTGATATGATATTATTTATTTTGAGAACAATACCTTAACATCAGTATGAGCGGCCGGTTACAGCCGGTTTGAAGAGAAAGAGGTGAGAGAATTCTGGCCGGATGTGGCTGGTTTAAATGTTAATAAAGTCCTCTATCAATAAAGGACTTTAACATCTGAAACTACTTTGCATTTTTTTAATTCTATGTATATATATATATATAATTTAGAAATATAAAGTAAAGTTACATGTCATTTTTTCCTGTAGTATGCACCCACTCAGTCTCTTTTCTTTATTCTCCCACGCTGTCATTTTCTCTCAATGGTTCTCTCTTTCATTGCTTCTCTTTATCACTCTCTAAATCTCTACCCTCAAAAATATAACATACATTTTCTCTGGGTTTTTTTCATTTACAGCAATAGAACATAAAAAACAAACATACCTCTTCAGATGAAATATCTTCCTTTACTATTGTCTTTATTGATTCATGAAATTAATTTTAGGTGTTTTATCAAGGGAGAGTCGTAAACAGTAGAAACATAGTTTTGTTTCAACTGCAGATGTAAATAGAAATGATTTATATATGTGTTTAGAAGATAGCGAGCAAAAATTAAATATTGAATTAGAAATGTTCGCCATATTTTTTAACTACAGTAAATAGTCTAATAACAGAGCATGTTAGTCCCCTGAACAAAAGAAAATGGGAATCAGTTGGTTGATGATAGAGGAAGTTGAATCGAGAACGGTATGAGCAGTGTGATGGGATAGCAATAAAAATGTGACATGGTCAGAAAGAGAAAATGATGAACAGCAACAGAGACAAGTGATGGCAAGTTTGAGCAGTAGATATCAACTCTTAGTTGATTTCTTTGTTCAATTATTTGCATAAACTCACTGAACAAAAGAAAGTTATAATTCTGAGCTGGTGAAATCTTTAAATGCAGATAATGAAAACAACAATGGATTGATTGCAGACAGCGGAAAAAAATGGAGACAGGTAGAAAAATATTAAAACTTTTTTTTTACAGGATTTTGTAAATTTATGAATTTATTTCAAGCACATTGCTGTTGTATATCGTCAATAATCCTTATGCAAATATCCAGTATGAAATGGGAATGTTTGTCTTATAGTATTTTAATAAAATGCAGTCACACATACACAAACTGCTCACATTTATATAAATAGATAAGACAGTAAAATGTGATTTGAGGATTTCTATATTTCTATTCAGTCTAGATACAATATAGAGGCTCCCTTGTTCATGCGTGTATATGTATGTGCGCATGTGTATCATTATTTCATCATTTAATGTCTATTTTCCCTGCTATATATATATATATATATATATATAAGATGGAGTGATTCCAGATGTGAAAAAGAACAGAGAAGGAGGAGATAACCGAACGAACTGTTTAGATTTTCAAAAAAGAACTGTAAACATTTTCAGAAGCGAATAAAAACATATTGCTGCTCTATATGCTGAATTAAATGTTATTGAAACCTTTAAGATATATACTTTTGTGATTATTTGTTTTGTAGCTCCTGAATAATATATGGACACATAATGCATATACACACATACACACGCACACACACACATTGGTATTATGAAAGATATCCAATCATAGAAACTATGCAAAACATGGAATATATGAGCAAGATGTGGTCCTCCGACCCTTGTACGAGGGTCTAACTCTGAATAAGAACTAACTTGGGATACACACGGATAATTGGAACACATGGATATTTAGGATACACATGGATATTTGGTATGCACATGGATATTTGGAATATACACAGATATTTGGAACACACATGGATAATTAGAATACACATGGATAATTGGAATATACATGGATATTTGGAATATACATGGATATTTGGAATATACATGGATATTTGGAACGCACATGGATAATTGGAATACACATAGATAATTGGAATACACATGGATATTTGGAATACACATGGATATTTGGAATACACATGGATATTTGGAACACATGGATAATTGGAACACACATGGATATTTGGAACAAACATGGATAATTGGAATATTTATGGATATTGGAATACACATGGATAATTGGAAAACACATGGATAATTGGAATACACATGGATATTTGCAACACACATGGATAATTGGAACACACATGGATAATTGGAACAAACATGGCTATTTGGAATAATCAGGGAAAATGTGGATGATCTAGATACACAAGGATGAATGGAATATACATAGATAACATAACATTAGGAATGAATCATTTCATTACCATGGAGATTTTTGCTTTCATAAAACTTCCGTAATATATTTAGTAGCATTTATTTTAGTAGCACACTAAACATGGAACAATAAAAAAACAGTCACTAATGTACTGAATAGTATTTAGAAAAAAGAATAATAATAATAAATAAACAAAACAAAACCAAAGTAACAGGTATTTGGATATAATATAAGGAAGGAACTGTAGTAGGTCTACTGACATGACAATTGGTGCCATCATAGTTTGAAGTAAATGAAAACCTGAAGGTGAATTAGCTAAATTCCAGAAAGTACACTACCTTTTTGAAGATGCTCCATAGCCCGAGGTGAAAGATCAAGGGATGTTTAATTTCTGAACATGCTAGCCTCACAGTTACACTATGCTGATCAATCCATCAAGCACTAAAAAGATCATGATCCATCTAGGAATGGACAGCAAGGTAAGAAGAAAAAGCCTCCAGCTCTGGCAATTTCCAAATTGATGCAACCGGAGAGTTGCTGGTCATTGAGTATGGACAATGGCTAAATCTTGCAGGTGGCTGTTTTGGAAATAAAAGCAAAGTAAACAGAAAAGTAAAGTTTGGTGATGTATTAAGGATTAAATTTCGTTTTTTTATCTTTTTTTCTTTTTCATTTAAATAATTTGGAGGAAAAACAAAACAAAAATATTAGTTTTGTTGAAAACATTCTAGATAATTGTTTTAAATATTTTTAAATAAATGAAAAACAAAACAAAAATAAACAAACACTATAAAAAATAAAAGACAATTCTATGTAATTAAAACAAACTAATTAACAATGTGTTGTACACATTCACAGAGCTGGTGCAAGGAGCTTCATGATGTCTTGTAGAATGTTCTATGGCTGTCTAAATCCAACCAAGCTTAGTGATGCATAACCTTTTTCGGAAGGAAAATTTTATAGAACACTAAATATAAATTTACTGTTAATTGCATTAAGCAACAGAAATAGAACATAAAACTTTTTGTGGACTACTGCTGGTCATCCAGGACCACCTGTGGTCTTCGTGGACTACTATTAGTCATCTTGGACCACTGTTGGTCATAATGGACTGGTAGTGGTCATTTAGGACCACTTGTGGTCTTCGTGAACCAGTAGTAGTTTTATAGGCTAGTGGCAGTCTTCTTGGACCACATTGTATATCACTGTGTTCTAACCTTTTGAAGGAGGCAATATATTAAATACCAGTAACAGAATAAATTAACTATTTGCCATCTCCTCTTTACATAAATGAAAACTTCATTCTAAAGAAAGAAATATCTTATAAACATTTCAGAAGATTTCTAATACCTATTTCTCTATTATCAACACCCACATGTTCATTATCATCACCAGCAGCACCACCGACATATTCATCATCACCATTAGCACCCACAGGTTCATCATTATCATCACCCACATGTTCATCATCATCACCATGATCACCCATATATACATCATCATCACAACCATTGTCATTACCAGTCATTTTACTACTTCTAACTCCACACCTTGAAAATAGTAGTTCATTTTGTTATTGAGTAAACAATAATTAACTCCATTCACTGCCATTTCATGCCTAATACAATGGTTTTCATCAAGTCACCAAAGTTAAGTAGTGTCAAGTTTACTTGGTGAGGAGGGTGCTTTTGGACACCCTGCAGGACAAAACAAAACCTGACAAAGGGCGGAAGAACTCATAAGAGTCAACGGCCATCTAAGAAAAAAAAAAAAAGAAAGAAAATCCTGTCAAATCAATGGGTGGTAGTAGTTCCAGCTGCACGCATCAAAAGACTGGTGTAGTGGTTCTGGTAACAATGCGACTTTGCAGATGATCAATGAAAATTGACAATGCTCCTGCTCGAGTTAGAAGTGAACTATTGACCTTCAGGAGAAGCAGCGACCCTCGATTGTATTCAGCAACCAAAACAAATATGAAGATATTTGTGAGTGTAAACTCGGCCGAAGAAGAAGAAGCCTTCAAGCTTAGTTAGTACTTAGATAGATGACTGCTTAGCAAACTTAGGTGTTGTAAGTATCTTTTTTTAATGGTGGAGCCCCTGCATGGGCTCATTCTATCTGCTAGAACAGGTAAAAGAGTAATTACTCCTTTGGAGTAAAGTTTCTTTTGGGTGTAAAACAAATGGACTTCCATTGGTTTTAATAAGGGTTCTGGTTGTTTACTCAATGGAATGCCCTACTCATTAAATTAATGCACAAGAGATTTTGTATTCCACAGACACCAGTTCCCTTAATGTAATTCTCAGAGAGATTCAGCATGAGACAGTGTGTGACTTTAAATTACAGGTACAGTCCATTTACCCAAGATAGCAGGTAGTAGAATTGAACTCAGAACCTCATGATTCTCAAATGAACTTTTCAGCCATTCAGTCACACTGCATTCATATTTTCAGTTTATTAATGCAGCTGATTTCTCCCTTATACAATAAGTTGTGAGTTAAAGTTAAAGTTACAGACATGGTTCAGAGATTACCTCAGTCTCATGAGCATTTAGTGACTGAAAATACAAAACTACCCCCTGGATAGGATGTCAGTCTGTTACAAGAATAATCTTCAGCTACACTAGAATTCATTTTCAGGGAAATGAACTGGAGCAATGCAAAATGAAGTGACTTGCTCAAGGACTCAATGCATCACTCAGACTGGAAATTGAACCTAAGACCACATGAATGTGAGCATAACACCCTACTCACTAGGCTATGCACCTTCAATGGGTTGTAGAGAGAATAAAACAAGGAAAGCTATGCCAGTAAATCACTCCATTCAGTCATATTTCATCTATATTTACTACTATAACAATATCCTTCTCAGTCAACTGACTCAGTTGACATCACCTGTCTTCATTGTGTCCACCATCATAGTTGACTGACTGAGATGAAGAAGCTGGACAGTGAAGAAAAAAGGAAAATACCATGACTTCTATACTACAGCCAATACAACAGACCACAATAGTATTCCATTACTGTGGCTGCTACACTACAGCCAGTACAACAGACCACAATAGTATTTCAACAAGCAGAAGCAAGAAATATCTGGAACAATTGGTTTATTTCCACTAGATCTGTTCAACTGTGATTGACCTATAAAGTAAATGAACCTTCATTGATGAGTGTTCTGGAGGTTCTATTAATGGAATTGCCTACTCATTAAATTAATAGGCTCAGTATTCCACAGACATGTATTCCATCTATGTAATTCTTAATGAAATACATGGTGAAGTGTATGACAAGACAGGCCTTTTGAATTATAGGTGCAGTCAATCTGACAGGCTTCCAAGTAGTTTCGATCTAATTCCACTTACAGAGCTTGGGTCATCCTGAGGCTCTGGCAAAAGATGTTTACCAAAGATACCACACAGAACTTTGTGATTGCGATGCAAACTTCATAACCAATAAAAGACTAACTCTCTACTATAATTTTCTCTCATACTGTATTGTTTGTTCAATAGGGCTTCATTTTATAGCCCTGAAATTTGCTACAAATGCTAAGCTTCAAAATCTCTGATGATATCCCATGGTAACATCAGCTATAACATTGCTGAGCCATATGCCAAACAGTAGGAGAGCCAGAAAATACTTTAGCCCTGGGCAAAGTTTGAGTTTGACTGACATGAGAGTACAGCTCGTATATCTTGGATGGCACTATTGTTATACATACAAATATCCTTGGATTTGTCATTTTGGTGCCATGATAAACAGCACCCAGTCCAACCTGTAGATGGTCATGCAGGTACTTCAATGAAAAAGTCCACAGTCCACCATGTCAGACAGTTGTTCTGGTACCACAATGAAAAGCACCCAGTCGACACTGTAATGTGGTTGGCATTAAGAAGGGCATCCAGCCATAGAAACCAAGCCAGAAACAGTTCCATATGAACAAGACAATCACCTGATGTGACTTGCCTCATAATGTGACAACCTGTCTAACCCATGCAAGCATGGAATATAGACATTAAACAGTGATGGTGATGATGATGTTCCTATACAGTCTATTTAAATTTAACAATCAACATAAAAAAAAAAAAAGATATGGAGAAATGAATGCAGAAATATTTAATGATGAAGATATAATTTTTTTTTTTTCTTTAAGATGTGCTTTTCCATAAGTTTGACGTGTCCACAATAAATATATATTTTAACTCCAACTTATTTGTGAGACACAGCCTTTTATAACATGGTTTTATTCTTATTCCAATTACAGTCAACGAGTACCACTTATTCACCTGTAGTGTTTTCATCTATTCATAATGTAAGTCTATTATACAGTCATCTCTCTTGTATGCGTGTGCATGTGTGTGTGTGTGTTGATGTCCAGCCATATTCTCACCCACTCATACTCAACCCGTCTTGCCACTTCTTACAGGACAACAAAAATGACAAACAATAAACAATATGCATATATGCACGCACACAAGTGCACACACACGTATGTAATCATTCAAACAATAATAGGTTTACACTAGTAAACTTCTCAAGTGGATATACTGCTACCACCCAATCTGTATGTGTAATAATAATCTGGAGTGGCAAATGTGAGAAAAAAAACATTTGAAGATAATATTCATTTTTTTTTTCCTTTTAATTTTGTAATGAGGCATGAAACTTTCATGAAGATGATTTATTGAAGCAGTTTACTGTGGGACAAAACAAAATTCCTATAAACTGTTGACCCACAAGCCAAGTTCCAGTATCTCCAAGTACTACTGGATTAAAAATTGAATAAAAAATAACTACTACATATGATATTCCTTTAACGGATATTCACCAACTTACATCATATATATAATTAATATTTTTATCTTTTAATACCATATTTCTAAGGAAAGATACTGCCTATAATTTTCAAATAATCAAAAATTTTGAAGGATTTAGTAATATAACACACTTTTTCATTATTAAACTGATGTTTGGAACATAACTTAACAAAGGTCCTGACATAAAATTATGATGGAAAGTTTAACCCTTTCATTACCATATTTCTAATGAAGACATTGCCTATAATTTTCAAATAATTTTGAAAATAATCATGAATTTGGAAGAATATTAAGCTGTATATTGGGACATGATAGAAGTTCTTACATAAAATTATGACAGAAAGTTTTCAGGTCAATATAAACAATTTAACAAACAGTTTTGCTGACGTAAAACCAGAGCTAGTTTTAGGCAGCTTGGTGAAGGGCTAATATATCATTCTCCTAGCCAACCTACATTTAACATAAAGCCATTCATATCAGCATTACATCAGAATCTGCCTTTGCATATATTACAGATAACAAGTGTTTCAGGAACTAAACTCCTGTTTCGACCACTCCTAATAGCAAGGTCAATGCAGGATTTCAAATAAGCAGTAATCTAATCAGAACTCAATAACACAGCAGGTGTAAGAAGATGGTAAGTTATAACAACTGTGAAAACAGAAGATGGTTGCAGCAGATATGTGTCTCAAGTTTTTAAACCTTTTGTTGCCATATATTAAAAATAAAATACACAATATTTGAATTGATTAATGAAGAATCCAACCTCTCCAGGGAAGGAAAGCCACCCACATCGAGAGAGGTAGGTACAAAAACCAAATTCGCTACCATCAATTTGGTTTTTGTGCCTACCCTTACTACTACTACTACTACAACAATGTCATCTGCTCCTCTGATCTTGCACCGCTTCTATTCAGGCATTCCTACCTCAATCATCTCTCCTCTTCTTATCAACTATATTGTGTTCCACTCCCCAGGCCCTACACTAATCACTACATCCACTTCTTCCTCTCCAGAACGTTGTCCCTCTGGAATTTTCCCCTTGCAGATGTCTTTCATGGCATAGTTGACTAGCAACAATTTAAACTAAACATCAACAGTTTCAATCTCATTGGACTTGGAAGGACAGTAAATGTCCTATACAAGTAGCAAATAATAAAAATAACACTTAACCCCCCCCCCCCCCCCCACACACACACACACAAACACTCACTATCACATAAACCCAACGCCACCAACCACCACATCACATATACCATATATTGGATATATGATGGCTATCCAAATAGTTTTTGTCTATAAATGTTCACATCAAGGCATTGATCAGACCAAAGCTTGCCCAAGGTGATGTACATAGGAACTGAACCCAGGAACTAGGTGTTTGTGAAGTTAATTTCTTAACCACACAGCTGTGCTCTATGTCTATTTGATAAAGAAAAACGAAACTAGAATCTTTTGATGACACTCCTAATGTACATTTACAACAAAACATGCAAATAGAACAGTCACAACAACTAATTTTATTTGTTAAGCTATATCAATATGTTTTCTTATCAGCTACTAAAGTATTTGTTTACTTGATTCAGTCATTTTCTTATTCTTCACTCACTTATTCATGTGAGCGTTGTGGGAAAAAGAGTCCTCAAGAATGCCTTCCAGCGGGTCCTGTCAGAGGCAAATGTCTCCAATTGATCTGACTGGATCCCGAAGTGAGACCAGTCAAGCTCACAGATGTTAGCCAAACATCTTGCTCAAGGTCTACTCCTGGGTCTTCTGCCAGTTGGTTTTACCCGTAAAATCTGTCCAGCAGTTCTTCTCTGAGACATTCTAACCTGGCGTGCTTGAGAACTCTGTCTCCTGGATCCTCCCAAGAAGAAGAAGAAGACCCAGTCATTTTCAATCTCATGACAAAACAGATGTTAAATCATCATCATCATCATCATTATTATCAGAAATGCCCACATTTCCATGATCACATGCAAGGAGTACATCTGAAATATGTCATACTAGCAGTGGTACCCGGTGTTGCACGGGATAAGGTATTTTGGAACGCCGGGCCGCCAACAGACCTAATCGTGGAAAAACTGCATGACTGGACAATATGTAAAGAAAATAAACCGAATACACTGACGGCTGGATAATCTTTAAGATTTTCCTCAATGAAGCAGGAAAAATGCAGGTTTTCACCTAATGTGGGCCCTAGGGGATCAAGAAAATGAATTCTTTTTATGTGCATAATATGCCTTGAAATTTCGCGCCTCAAAAAAGCCCTAAAAAGCTGAAAAAATGAAGTTTTTCACCTAATGCGGGCCCTAGGCCATAAAAAAGTTGGATTTTCTTTGCTCACGGTATGAAGAAGAGACTGACTAATACATAATTAGAATTGCAAGGAAATCGGTCTGATGTGACGCCTCAAAAAACCCCCAAAACCTGAAAAAACGCAGTTTTTCACCTAATGCGCGCCCTAGGAGATCAAAAAGTTGGATTTTTTTATGTGCATAACACTCCCTGAAACATCAGTAATACACATGTAAAGTTCGAAAAAAATCGGTTGGGTACTTCTCGAATTTTAGGGATTCAAACTCACAGACACACACACAGACAGACATCCTCAGTTTTATATATATAGACTAGCAGAAAACCCACCCGGTGGGCAGTTTTCTGCTAGCAAATCTAGTGTATATACTGATATTGTTGAGATTTGGATGAGAAATCTTTTCGGCACCACATGTTCACCGTCTCTCGGTGTGTCTTTTATTCATGTATAAATATATATGTTATCTATACGGTGAAATCTTTGAAATAAATATATGTTGAAATGAAAAAGGAGACAAAGAGATTAGTGACGGAAATATAAACGTTATGATATAACGATGGAAATATATCTTCAAATGGTCCTTGGTGTCAAGTCAGAACCGCCTCGAACTGGTTACTTCTGGCTTGTGCAAGGTGTCTCTATAGCAACCAGCGATTCCCTCGGCCTCAGTGACCAAAGTCAGTGGAGAGGGGAAGGTAATGTTTCTATAGTGACAGTGTTTCTCTTAGTAGTACCAAAGTGGAGAAAGGAAGGGGAAGGTAAGATTTCTGTAGCACCTACATTTGAGTTTTAGGGAAGGACAGACAGACAGACAGACAAACAGAGAAATGCCCATATATTTCTGTGTGTGTATATATATATATATATTACACACACAGAAATGTATATATATTTCTGTGTGTGTATATATATATATATATATATATATATATTACACACACAGAAATGTATATATATTTCTGTGTGTATATATATATATATATATATTTTACACACACAGAAATGTATATATATTTCTTAGAACAAAATTATTATTAATGTTTTGCTGTTCATAACAATTGGAATTGAAAAATTACTTTTGAAATTATTAGTTATTTTACTAATGCTTAGATATGTAAAAATGAAGCAATGTTTCTAATAATTGTTTCTACTTTTGGCACAAGGCCAGCAATTACCCAGTACATTACTGGTACTTTATTTTATCGACCCCGTGAGGATGAAAGGCAAAGTTAACCTCGGCGGTGTTTGAACTCAGACCGTAAAGGGACGTAACTCCATGCTATGAAGCATGGTGTCCAACTCTCTACAGATTCTGCCAATCCACCGCCCTAATGTCTGTACGTAATGAGGGAGTGAGAGGGGAGAGAAAGAAAGGCAGAGGTGAAGTGACGAAGTGACTCTCTCCTCCTCCTCCTCCATCTCACCATTCGTCACAGTGATAGAGGGGAGGAATGTTAGTGTGTTACAAAGAGAAAGAGTGAGAGTGAGAGAAACAGGCAGACTAAAAGAGACGGATAGCTGGAGAGAGAGAGATAGCAACCATGCGCGCACGTGTTTCCACTGTCGGACAGACAGACAGAGAAATTGCTGGTTATATATTATAAGGAGATAATAGAACCATCTTTCCCCCGCACTTCTTTCACTTCTTAAGTCTCAAAGCTAAATTAAGATATAATTATTTTGGAAGTTTTGTTGTTGTTGCTATCTTTATTCCTGTTACTCTTCATTGGGTTGACAGTATCAGTAGAGGGTCGGGCCCCATGCTTTGCAGCATAGAGTTACGGCCCTTTACGGTCTGAATTCAAATCCCGCCGAGGTTAACTTTGTCTTTAAAATAAAGTACCAGTAATGCACTGGGATAATTGCTGGCCTTCTGCCAAAAGTAGAAACAATTCTTATGAACAGTCCTAGAACAGTCATAATACATTCCTCAGCCAGCATGAATGATTCCAATGGATTATTTCCAATCACAAAGATTTCAGTTCTTAAGTTCCTAATAACAATAAGTTTTATCTTTTTTTTCTCACCCATTCCCATACAGCCTCAAAGCAATATAATTATGTTAATAGTAAATACTAAATTAAGATCAATGATTTATGACATTTATTATCGATTCAATGTTGGGTTTTCCCTCAATAAACCACAAATTTCTTATATCTGAC
>OZ024746.1:61491034-61506034 GCA_964016885.1 Eledone cirrhosa | reverse complement strand
AGTATGGGTTATAAATATGTACATCTGTGTATACATACACACTCGCAGATAAAGAAAAAAGAGAAAAAGACAGAGAGAGAAAGATAGCACTTAGGCCTGATATGACAATATCTGACCAGAAGGAAACCATTTTTGCTTCCACCTTTCTTGTTTTACTTTTAATAATATTTCACCAAAAAGTGTGGGAAATTTTTTGACAGATTATAGTGTTTGTGTGACAGACGAATAAAAAAAATGTAGTTATTATAATACAGATTTCAAACCAAGAGCAATTTTTACTAGATAAATCACGACTTTTGTTTTTTTAGCAGGAAAAATGCTGACTACGGGAATTAGTGTGAGCGTGTGGGTGTGTGTGAGTAATTCTGTGAAGTATATAAAATCGAATATATATGTAAAATGAAGAAAAACAAAGAAAATGAAGAAGGAAAGCAGAAAAAAAAACAAAGAAATAAGTTGAAAAATAAATCAAAAACGATTAGAGACAAAGAAGACAAGGAAGAATGTCCATAGCACTGTTAAATGTGTCTTGATATAAGATCTGTCATGGCCAAATGGTGTTTTTGCTATTGATGTTTAATGTAAATTGTGACAAATAATTGGGACAGAAATACTAGACTATTGATCACTGTGGCTTAGCCTTGAATCTTTATGATAGCACAGGTTCTTAAAAAAACAAGCTTTCTCTCGAAAGAAAAGGTTTCCTTGAAATGTCAGCACATCACTTTCCTTAGATTCTGGTTTTCGTTTGCTTATCTTAAGTCTTACTCGTTTGTCTCAGATTTACTAAAATTTTCCCGACAAATAATTCTACAACTTTTGAAATTCTTTCGGATTTGAAAATGTCTGTCAAATTCCATATACTCCAACAAATTATATTATTTTAACCCAATTATCATGGAAAATTATTGTAACTACAAAACACCAACTATTATTTTAACCTACTTATCATGAATTATTTACCAATACCACCAAAAAGTAAATAACTTGAAAACCATCACCATCACCTTGGTTAATTTAAATAGTTTTTTGTTATTACATTTGTAGTTTTAATAAACTCAACCATATCGAAATTACCCAATATGTACACAATATAAAAAAAAGATTAATACAAACTATAAATACAGAGTTCTAGATCTCTGTGGTGACTACTACACATGTGGTGATTGTTACAGATCTTGACATGTAGTAATTACTACACAGATCTTGACATGTGGTGACTACTACAAAGATATTGACATGTGGTGACTACTCCACAGATCTTGACATGAGGTGACTACTCCACAGATCTTGACATGTGGTGACTACAACACAGATCTTGACATCTGGTGACTACTACACAGATCTTGACATGTAAAGATTGTTACACAGATCTTGACATGTGGCAACTGTTACACAGATCTTGACATGTGGCAACTGTTACACAGATCTTGACATTTGATGACTACAACACATATCTTGACATCTAGTGACTATTACATAGATCTTGACATGTGGGGACTAGTACACAGATTTTGACATTTGGTAACTGTTACACAGATCTTGACATCTGGTGACTACAACAGATCTTGACATGTGGGGACTATTACATAGATCTGAACATGTGGTGACTACTACACAGATCTTGACATGAATCTACATACCTAGGTAACAATCTTAGTGAGATTGGAGCACAGAATGTAATGACAGTTTCTGAATTGATAGTAAATTTTAATTATTTGCACACGTTTCCTTCTCTGAATAGTATAATAAATACTTCAGGTGAGCTTACTAGGAAGCTGCTTCATCGTCACTGAACCTGCTAGAAATAAAAGCCAAATTTCCATCAAATCACAACTTAATTATTCTAAAGACACACTACAATGTTGTACCATGTTTGAGAAAAAGAGGGGATGGCCGTGGTTGAAGCATCTTTGTGAAACTACAATAACAATTACTTCAGACAATGCCAAGAGTAATAGAGATACTGTTAATGTATATGATAGACAGAGTAATTAAGATGAACCAACACACCAATGGAGTAAAGAAGAGTCTACCCATTGCCTAAATATGTATGGATGTTAGTTTCAAAGAAAATAGTGTGTCCATCACTCAATATAATCCTAATCAGTTTGTTGTATAGAATGATCATACAATATTGATGTAGTTGATAATGATTTTGAACTGAAAAGACATTCAAAACTTATATAAACAAAAGACTTACTAGCATTGTCTGTCTTTAGAGGAACAATCTGACAATAGTCTTTTTAATATTATTTTTAAGCATAAACATTGATAATTGATAAACAATTTCTTTGTAACTTCCAACAAAATAACAACACAAATGATAAACTGTTTGTTTTTTCCTTATCTTTTTGAATGCAATGAGTGTTTTATTGCAATTGAAGTTATTTAATTATATCTCTAGTGAAAAAGATAGATACTCAGATTAACTATCATTATATCTACAATATATTCCTATACACAAAACAATTTTTGTGATTGAAAAAAAAAATAATAATAAACAGATCAAAAGACAAAACAGATGCTGAAAATAATTGTTTTTGTACATGTGCAGACACAAAATGAAGATTTTTTTCCTGACATTTATTTAAAGATATGACACAAAAGAAAATAACCCTTTAATAATATCTGTTTTCAATTGGTCTAGGTAACAGATCATAAACAGAAAGAAAAAAAGTCAAAATAGTTTGGAGTTAAGAAAGTAACAAACAAAATTATTTCTGAACACAGATCAAACTACTTTTGAATATTAAATAATTATTGTTTGTGATAAATAAAGATATTTTTGCTGCTGTTATTTTTTTGCGACATAATTTTTAATGAAGAAGTCATATTATGACAAAGAACATAAAATACTAGAAATGCTAGCGTGGAAGATGGACGTTAAACAATGATGATGATGAGGAGGAGGAAAAAGAGAAATGTCAGACATTGGCTAATATTAGTTAATGAAGCGACTAAAAGGGTTAGTGCCAGGAAGGGCATCTGACTGTAAAACATTGCCTCAAAAAAGAAAGAGGATCCCCATGTCATGGAGCCTGTAAGGCTAACATTGCTTTTGTGGGGGAAAATGGCCTTCAAAATGCTTGTTGGTTAGCTCACATGGGAGACAACCCTGGACATATTTTTGGTCATATTATGACCTTATCAGCAAAGTATAGCCTGCCTTGTACTTGTAAAAGTAGTGATGGAAAAATATACAAGATTATACACTGGTTCTAGTCAAAATATACATACATTTCCTTTTTTTCTCTTCTCCCACTATCACTCATCATTCTTTTCCTTGAATTTTTTTCTTAGTCTTGTTTGTATTTCTTGTTTAGGCTTCCCTATTGTTTGAGGAACCTGACTTTAAGCAACTCAGTAAGCTGATATTCTTCAAGGCGTTAATTAACAACATTTAACCTTTTACATTACAGCACATGTGAACGTGCACACACCTGACACCAGGTGGGAAGAGTTGTGTAAATATAAGCTATGTATAATTTCTCAAATAATTGTTTTGGCAGGAAGAGGTAGAGTTTTTTACTTAAGAAACCTTGGTCACTTTAGCTTTAATATTCAAACTTCTATTACCTCACCTCACCACCACTACTACAAACAACACCACCAACAACACCACTACAAACAACACCACCAACAACATCATCATTACAAACAGCACTACCACAATCAACATCACTACAAACACTGCCAGTTGAAACCAATGCAATGATCTCTTCAGCAAACATTGGCTAATATGCCTTAAAATGACCAAACCAGTAAGGAGTTTTCATGAGGGCCCAGTAAAGTAAAAGTACAACTAACATTTGAAAAATTTATACTTATCTTAAAGCTAAGCTACTTCTAAAAATATTGAACAAATGAACAGAATCTTATTCTGAAGGTCAAGCATACAGTGTCACATAGAATCAATTCACCTTTCATTAGCCCTCTTTCTTTCTTTCTTTCATACACACATACAAATAGCAACACTAGCTGCACTGACATAAAGCTGCACTGCATCTTTCTAAATACAGGTGAACTGTACCAACAGTGGAACTACTACATATTCAATTAATCTACCATTGTAGTACCCCAAAACACTAGACCAGTGATTCTTAATATGGGGTACAAGCCCCCCACAAACGGATTTAAATTTGTATATTTTCTCTAAGGGGGAAGGGCATTTTTAGAAATTTTACATTATATATCTTTAATACGAAGTATGGTTTTATCTTGAGGGGGGAGGGGGGGGGGATCATTTTTTTTTTATCTCGTGGTGGGAGCATAGAGCAAAAAAGGTTAAGAATGACTGCTGTACACAATATTTAGATGAGAGACATTATGACCTTCTTGACAAATAAACCAAATATATACATATATATGTGCTCCATAACTGAGCAATAATAATATATGTGTACTCCATAGCTGAGCAATAATATTAAGTGTGCTCTACAAAGATTGCTAGCTGCACCCACCAGCATACATATGAAACCATCTGTTGCATCTGACTCTCTTGCGATAATATATATGCTGCAGTTGGTTTCAATAAACAGAAGTACCACTTACATAGACAGTGAGGAACACACAGTTCAATAGAGTTACACTTTACACTTTAATATATACTGGAATACAGCTCTGCTCAACAAACATTCACAGCTAATGGCTTGATGATTTTACCTTTATATAGATTTTCATGTCTGACTTCATTGAGAAGTTATTTTAGAGAGGAGAAGGAGAGGAGGAAACGAAAAAGAAGAAATTATAATGAAATTAGAATGAAACAAGTAGCAAGCTGAATAAAATATAAATGTTTGCTTGGAAAAAGCTCTGACTGAAGGATTGTACAGAGTGGGAAGGTTGAGTATAGTTCTGCCATATATTATATCTTTAGACCAGACGATGATAAAGAAGTGGGATAATAACAAGAGTCAATAACTCTTGTCTACACAGAGTACTACATTTTAAATGATAAAACATGGAGTAACATTTGATATTCACCATAACTCGAGGAGGGGAAGGAAGAGGAGAAGGACACAGGGAAGTCTAGTGAAAATACTGAAGATGGTGGTGGTGGTGGTGGGGTGGGGGTGGAGAAGGAGATCAATGAAAATGAATTGGGGAGAAAGACAGACAGAAGAGAATGAAGAAATTAAATGAATGGAGAAAAAGAAAAGAAATTGGAAATGAAGAAAAAAAACAAATATGTGTGAAAGAGAGAGAGAGAGATGGGGGGAGAGAGAGAAGGGGCCACAAAAAGGAGGTGTGAGAGAAAATTATAGAGAAAAAAGTGAAAGAGAGTAAGACATTTAACTGGAAAGCCATCAAAAGAGAAAGGGAGAGGGAGAGATAAAGAGATGTAGAGAGAGAGGGAGGTTGAGGGAGGAGAGAGAGAGAGAAGTAAACAAAATTAAAAGAAGAGAAAGGAACTGAGAAAGAGAGAAAGAAGAATCACACACACCACACACACACACACAAATACACACTCACACACACACAGAAATATACACAAATACACACAGAAATATACACAAATACACACTCACACAGAAATACACACACTCACACACATAGAAATACACACACAGAGAAATACACACACTCACACACACACATACAGAAGAAGCAAAGACAAATTGGAGAGATTATGGAAAATAAGGGAAGAAAAGAGAGAAAGGTGAAGAAAAAAAAAGAGAGAAAGGTGAAGAAAAAAAAAGAGAGAAAGGTGAAGAAAAAAAAAGAGAGAAAGGTGAAGAAAAAAAAAGAGAGAAAGGTGAAGAAAAAAAGAGAGAACATTTATGTTGATGGTGGTTGGTGATGATTGGGGGGGGGGGGGGGTTAATGATAATGATTTTACAGGAAAATAGATTTTCAACATAAGGAAATTAAACATGCCATGCACACATACACACACACACACACACATAGACACATACACACACCACCAACCACCAATATCAGCACCATCACTAAAACAAACATCACCACCAACACCACCTGCACCATCACCAATATTTCCCCAGCAATAAATATAGCAGCTGGTGCCATTTTGTTCACAAAAAAAAATATATATATATATATATATATAAAATAAATAAACAAATAAAATAAAATAACAAGCAAACTTTCACCGATTGCATTGCAACAAGGTGCAATCTCCAGGCAAGCAACGCTATACAACAGACTGGTGTGTGAAACATGACACCATCCAATATTGTTGATTCATTTCATTTTTTTCTTTTTTTTTCTTCTTTTTTTAATGCTTCTTCCCTCCTAACAAACAATAAGCACAGACGCCAGCAGCAGCAGAAAATGGACCGATGAAAAAGTATCGGAATAGAGGAATGGAGAAGTGAGTGGGAGCAGGTGGGTGTTGGTGAGGGAGTAAGACTGGCAGCAGCAGAGGAGGTTGAGAAGGCAGGGGAGAAGGGGGAGTCTTTTGGATAAGAATGGACATGCTAGATTATCAAAACACCCCCCCCCCCCAAAAAAAAAGAAAGAAAACCTTAAAAATCCTACCCTTGCAACTGATCTTCTTCTAACGAGCATTTGTCAAAAATTGGATAATCATAAACTAAATGTAGATGGGTGGGTTTATTTTTAAATTTATTCATGTATTCATTTGTGGTTAATAAAGAAATCATTATCGGTAGAGGGTCGGACATGCTTTCCAGCATAGTTACGTCCCCTTACGACCCGAGTTCAAATCCCACCGAGGTTAACTTTGCCTTTCATCCTTACGGGGTCGATAAAATAAAGTACCAGTAATGTACTGGGATAATTGCTGGCCTTGTGCTTATAGTAGAAATCATTATTATCAACTTTGCCTTTCATTCTTACGGGGCCGATAAAATAAAGTACCAGTAAGGCACTGGGTAATTGCTGGCCTTGTGCCAAAAAGTAGAAACAATTATTATCATTGGATTGGTAGTATCGGTAGAGCGTTGGTCAACATGCTTTGTGGCATATAGTTACGGCCCTTTACATTCTGAGTTCAAATCCCACCAAGGATAAGGTTAACTTTGCCTTTCATCCTTACAGGGTTGATAAAATAAAGTACCAGAAATGCACTGGGTTGATTTAATCGACTACCCCCTCCTTCCCTTCAAACTGATGGCCTTGTACCTAAATCAGGATCAATTATTATTATTATTATTATTATCATTATTATTATTGTAATTTTCTTTTTGTTTCTATACAAGTAACTTTCTCTACTTGAAGCTATTTTCTAGTTGGTTCTCTTAACTGCAGTGTGAGTGAGCATGTGAGTGTGCTTGTGAGAGTGTGTGTGAGTGAGTGTATGTATGTATGTGTGTTCTCTCATATGCATACCATGTTTATAAAAAATGTTTAAATGCTACCTTATTTATTAGATACCCTGTATCTGTGTGTGTATATATATATGCATGTATATATATATATATATAGAGAGAGAGAGAGAGAGAGAGAGAGAGAGAGAGAGAGAGAGAGAGAGAGAGAGAGAGAGAGAGGGAGAGAGAGAGAGAGAGAGAGAGAGAGAGAGAGAGATTCAGTCACAAACCTACATTTATATACGTAATTATATCTGTTCATACACACAGACATACATACATACATACATACATACATATATACACATATATATACACATTAGATTCCCATCAGTGGACTCATTGTTATTTTTCACTTTCAAATTGTTGTTTACAGACACATAACATTTAATTCACACCCCTCCCACAAACCTCCATCTCTCTCTCCATTTACATTACATTGCTATATGGTTGCAATATTTTTTATTTTATTTTCTCTTTATTTATTTTATTTTATTTTATTTTTTTTTTTCAAATTAGTACATTTGCATATTGTTGGAAATATTTCCAGATGATTGCACACTTGCAACCACTAAACCATTCAACTGTGAGACAGGAATGGAACCTGTTGGCAATGAAGTAGACTGGTGCAAGTGCAGTTATGTATGTACGTCAGAAACATTACACAATAACAACTGTGGTAGTCAGGTTTGAACTCATAACCATATGTATGTGCTTGTTTGTGTGTATATATGCTTTTGTGTGTGCGTGCGTGTGTGTGTGTGTGTGTGCATGCGCAAGCACATAAGGCTAGGAAGAAAGGAATTGCTATTTGAAAATATAAAATACACTACTTCTCACAAATATGATTTCAATACTTCTTCAAATACAACAAATTAAAGTGTTTAACGAAATAACGAAATTAGTATGCATATATCATCATCATCATCACCACCATTTAGCGTCCATTTTTCCATGCTTGCATGGGTTAGATGGGCTGTCCCCGTCAGGAGACAAGTCTAGCCAGAAATGTCCACACCATCCCTTGCTCTGACGAGGACTGTAAATTTGGCTGGGGATTTTCCAGCTGGATGCCCTTCCTAATCCCAACTACATTTCCAACGTGGAACTGGTTGGCACCATTATATACGTGTATATATATATATATATATATATATATATATATATATATAGTGATGGCAGTATATATATATATACTGCCATGACTGAATTTTAACCATCAACATAGTCAAGGTATGTCAAGAATCAACTTATTTTATCTGATGAGGACGTACTGTTGAAAATAGCTCAGTACTTCTGAAATATGTATAATAAAATATACTTGAACATATGAATGTCTTGAACACAAAATGAAAAAAAACAAGGTGTCCTACACGAGTGAAAGTATAAGGAAAAAAGATCAAATCGAAAATGTAAATGGAGTCTTTTTTTAAAGAAATATATTTATTTGGTTCCTTTACCGGTTTCGCAGTTCTTGTGCTTTTCAAAAGTAGAATTGAGATGGAGGGTTTGTTGTTTTTCTCAATATAGAAATGGTTTCTACAGGACTAAAACTGTTTCATTCGAAGGAAATCATCAGGAAAGCCCTGATGATTTCCTTTGAATTAAACAGTTCTAGCCCTGTAGAAGCCATTTCTATATTAAAAATTTATACTCTACTATGTATTGAGTACCTTCCTTATTGTGGTTACCCCTGTTTGAACTTGGGATACATATATATATAATTATTAAGGTCAGTTACTACAATGGTGTCATAGCAGGTACATGCATTTCATTAGCCCCGAAGACCAACTTGTTCAACATGTGACTCGGAAGGGAACTTTCCAGGTGCAAAACCTATGTTCATTCATGACCAAAGAGGCCTTTACCCGTATTTATATATCATCATCATCATCATCATCGTTGTTGTTACAGACTAGTCAGTACTCAAGCAGAGCTACTAACCTCTCAAATAGGCTTAGATAGGCCAGGGACCTACACCTCACTTACATTGCTGTACTCTATCAATTACTCTGACACATATCTGTAGAAACCCTGTCACAAAAATCCTGTCCAACCTATGCAAGGATGTCAAACTATGGTGGTGATAATGGTCTTCGTGTCCACACTGCGTAGGGCAAGCAGTGACATTTGTTTGTGTATCTCATAAATACTTCACATCCAAGTTCCTTAAGTATATACCATACTTCAAAATGAAGTATAGGTTGGCATCAGGGAGAGCATCCGGCCATAAAAACTGCTTCAATATCTTTTATCAAACCCATACCAACATGATGATGATGATTATACATAAACATAAATATATAGAAGAGACAATGAGGGAGCCTCTTTGCCAGTGGTTTTCAAACAGGGTTCACATGATTCTTGAGGGTCCATATAAGCAAAACAGTAAATTGGGGATCCACAGTAGTATTTTAGGGGTCAATGAAAAATCTTTTACTTTAGACGTATTTATAACAAGAAACTATCTTAAGCTTTACAGAAAGAAATTTATTTATTTTGCTTCATTCTGTGATGATGGAATAAAAATAGATAAAAAGACAGATATTTAAAGGAATACTGTCATCATTTATGACTTATTTTAACAAGTGAACATTCATTTTCCATAGAATTTAGTTGTTAAAGTTTATGTGTAATAAATAAGTTTTACTTCTATAATATACAAAATCTTTCAACAATTTTTTATACAATTCCTAATAATATTTAATATAAAAATACAATAGGATATTTTAAACATTGAATGGTAAAATAGGAATCAAAAGGGCCCATAGGTAAATAAAGGTTGAAAACCACTCTTCTATGCTAGAACTAGCAGCAAACATTCTCTCAAACCACACCTTACTGGATAATATAGTTCTTATTTTATTTTGTTATCTGTTATACATAAACATATTATGTCCAATATATTTTATAGATAGAACTATCTATAAAATATAGTTGACATAATATGTTTATGTATAACAGATAACAAAATAAAATAAGAGATTCTTTAAAATTACATATTTAAAATAAAATATAGTCCTAACTACACAAAGTCTGGATAAAATACAACTTCAATGTTTTACATCATAGGCTTAACTGCTCTAACAGGGCTGATTTACAACTAAACATCAATAACAACAACTACACACTCACATACACGCATACTAAATTAAATTTAGTATTTTGTCAGTTTAATTTAGTACTAAATAGACAAGTTTAACAGAAATATGGATGCATATCTAAAAATACAGAAACTGCTGTTGGTTTTGACAATGATCATGCATTGGTATATATGCCATTAGTATAAAAATTATAAATATTAAAGTGGCTGAGTATTCCACAGACACGTGTATGCTTTATATAATTCTCAGGGAGATTCAGTATGACAAGGCTTGTCATTTGAATTACAGATTCAGTCATATCAAAAAGCTTTCAAACAGTTTCCATCAACCTAATTTCACTCACAAATCTTTGGTGAAACCAAGGCTAAGGTAAAAGATGCCAAAGATGTCATGCAATGATATCAAACCCAGAACCTCATGAATGTAAAGTGTATTTCTTAACCATCCAGTCATGTTGCCTATCTAATAGTTATATAAAGGAGGATTCTAAAAGTGATAGCCACTCACTTTTGAAGTTCTCGTACATATAAACATTATAAATGCAATTACATTCTGTTTAACCCTTTCATTACCGTATTTCTAATGAGAAACATGGCCTATATGTTTCAATTAATTTTGAAAATAATCAAAAATTATGATGGAAAATTTTTAAATAAAGATAAATATTTTATAATAAGCAACCAAATCACCCTCAATGCACAAATTTTTAAATTTAGAAGAGATGAGATAACATGTCTGACACACAAAAAAATGATTAGGGTTTGTATGTCTTTGACCCAGAGCTTATCTGGAACTAAACAACAAATGATTGAAGAACTAATTAATATATATTAACACACCTGATTTCATGCAGCTCTTTCTGTTACTTTTACACTCATACACACACATACATACATACACACATACATCCACCAGTGGTTGAACAAGATTATACACTGTCAGATATAACATGATCAATGTGTATTTGTTCCGGTTAAATCACTAATAACACTTGGTTGGCTGGCTGGTTGGTTGGTTGTATTGCAGATTAACATTATAACTGGTGGAAATTATGTGCCCACCCCCCTCGCACATCTGACTCACTGTGTCACCTCCATAACATAATGGCCCTTTTGAGTCCATGAGTTTGAGACCCCCTAGTCTACATTATTCAATGTGTCCTATGCTCTGAGTTAAAATCCCACAGAGGACAACTTTGTTGTCATCTTCCTTGGGTGTCTCTAACCCTTTAGCCTTTCAACCGGCCATATCCGGCCAGAATTCTCTCATCCCTTTCTGTTCAAACTGGTCATAACCAGCAGATCATACCAACATTAAGGTACTGTTCTCAAAATAAATAATATCAAAATCTCATAGATTTGATATTATGTGAAAATACAATAGTAAATATAGAGTAATGTGAATGCTAAAGGGTAAACAGAGCCCACCCTGTTGTCAGCTTGTTTGAGAATACCTTCCTCCTACCGGTGAAACGGTAGGAGGACCTGAAAAGAGTCATGGCATGGACATTGCCTTTCTCTACCTGACAAAAAAAGTGAGAAAGAAAAAAAAACAAACTACAGTATTTCCCGGCACCGAAGACACTTCGTACTCGAGGACACACCCCAATTTTGACAACCAAAAATTTGAAAAACAATAATTGTTTCTACTTTAGGCACAAGACCAGCAATTACCCAGTGCATTACTGGTACTTTATTTTATCGACCCCGTAAGGATGAAAGGCAAAGTCAACCTCGGCGGGATTTGAACTCAGATCGTAAAGGGACGTAACTATGCTCGAAAGCATGGCGTCCGACCCTCTACCGATACTGCCAATAAACAACCTTCGGCCTCCATGTCACATGGTAGATTTTTTAGACTTATTTTAGGAAAAAAGAGGCGTCTTCGATGGCAAGAAATACGGTAATATGATTTGATGGAAATTTAACTGCTATTTCTAGCTGGTTGAATAACCTCGAAGAAACTTCCTCATTGGTTCCATTAATGGACGTTATAATGAAGAATATGGCACTAGTGAATCCAAAGAAGACATTTAGTTTTTAATAACATTCCAACACTAACAAGAGATGGTCTGTGTTTGAGGTTTGAAGTGAGATTAGAATGACCATGAAACTTAGTTTGGACAATTACTCAAATACCACAGCTGTAAACAGTGACCAACTAACAAAATGTTCATCAATCTCTTTAGCAAATGACTGATTTACCTCTCCATGTGAGGGAATGCAGCTTGATGCACTAGTATGTGCAAACACATCTTAGTCTTAGATTCTTCCGCGCCGTTCGGCGCATCGACCAGTAGGTACTCGCCAATGGTCACAATCAGCAGCAACATTTTTGAGACGGTGCCAGGTGATGTTGGCTGCCATCGGGGCCTTCCGGAACGTTCGTCGCCGGGTAAATCCTTGGGCAACCTCGCCTCCATTTACCGCCAGGCGGAGTCCAGTCCATCGCTGTTTTCGAATGCCGTTCATTTGGCAGACGCAGAATATGGCGGCCAGCCAGACGGCACCGAAGCTCCGTCACCACTCTCAGTAGCGTCCACGACTCGGCTATCCGCAGGATCTCCTCGTTTCACACTCGGCCGCGCCAGGACACACGAAGGAAGTTTCGCTAACACATACACACACATATATACATACATACACACACACACACATGTAAGTGATAGCTTTCCAAATAGCTTCTATCAACTAAATTCCACTCACTAGACATTGGTCATCTGAAAGGTGCTGCCCTGGGGTGTCTAGCAGTAGGATTGAACTAGGGAGTCCAAGAAGCATATATTTTAACAACACTATTTAGTGCTTCATCATTATCATCATCATCATCGATTTAGATCTATGCTCCATACTTGCATGTCATAAACAGGTGGCCACATTGTGAGGCTGGACAGGTCAGATGAGTGCATCTCCTATAGTTTCTATGACTGGATACCGTTCCTAACACCAACCATTTCATGACATGTACTGGGTGCATTTTACCGTAGCACTAACATGACAACCTAGCAGGATGAACTGGGTGCATTTTATTGTATCACCAGCATTACCACTTGACGACATACAGGTGGGAAGGTAGTGATGGGCAAGGAGATGTCAGTTGGGGTGGGGTAGAAGCAGGTTACATGTTGTTGGCTAGAGGGAGGGGGTGGGAGAGGTGGCCTTAAAGAGAGTGACATTTGGAGGCACATTTCAGGGGTGGGGTACCTCCAGATGCCTCAGTAATATATATATATGCATATGTGAGTGTGTGTATGTGTTTATTTATATATATATATAAGATGAACGTTAAACGATGATGATGATATGTGCATGTAAAGTGGTTAGCAATGTCTATGATGCTTCTAAAGTATGGGTTGGCATCAGGAAGGGCATCCAGCTGTAGAAAAACTGGCCCCAAGAAAGTCTTATCCTAGCATAGAAACATGGATGTAAAAACTATCACGGTGATGATGATGATGTGTATGTTTACATAGATACACATACACATACATATACATATACACACATATATATCCACATATTTACATATATACTTACATATATGCAACATAGAATAGGGGCAAGCCTTTCATCAAGTAAGGTATGATAACGTGCACTGTGTTTATACGGTAAAGTGGTTCGGAAGGGCTTCCAGCCATAAAAACTATGTCAGAAGCATGACATCACAACAATATATGATGACGTTGATGAAGGAATAAGCTACAGCTTTACAGGAACGTCTGTGTACACACACACACACACACACACACACACATGTATGTGTGTATATATATAAATATGTATATATATAAATATATATATATATAAATATATATATATATATAAATATATATATATATATATATATAAATATATATATATATATATATAAATATAAATATATATATATATAAATATATATATATATAAATATATATATATAAATATATATATATAAATATATATATATATATATATAAATATATATATATATAAATATATATATATATAAATATATATATATAAATATATATATATATAAATATATATATAAATATATATATATAAATATATATATATAAATATATATATATAAATATATATATATAAATATATATATATAAATATATATATATAAATATATATATATAAATATATATATATAAATATATATATATAAATATATATATATAAATATATATATATAAATATATATATATAAATATATATATATAAATATATATATATATAAATATATATATATATAAATATATATATATAAATATATATATATATAAATATATATATATAAATATATATATATATAAATATATATATATATAAATATATATATATATAAATATATATATATATAAATATATATATATATAAATATATATATATATATATATATATATAAATATATATATATATAAATATATATATATATATATATATAAATATAAATATATATAAATATATATATATAAATATATATAAATATATATATATATATATATATAAATATAAATATATATAAATATATATATATAAATATAAATATATATATATATAAATATATATATATATAAATATATATATATAAAAATATATATATATATA
>OZ024746.1:61451034-61481034 GCA_964016885.1 Eledone cirrhosa | reverse complement strand
AACTTTGCCTTTCATCCTTACAGGGGTTGATAAAATAAAGTACCAGTAATGCACTGGGGTAATTGCTGGCCTTGTGCCAAAAGTAGAAACATTATTATTATATGCACTATTGAAGATAGAAAGATTTTCTTGCTTCACTTTTCAGAGATCAGAGGTATCCATTAATGGGTGATCAGCCTGATGAATTTATTTGGGGGAGGGAAAGTTGATTGTATATACATACCCCTGTATTCAAATGACACTTATTTTATAGATCTCAGAAGGATAAAAGGCAAAGTCAACCTTGGGTGATTTAAACACAGAATGAAAAGGGCAGTAACTAAATGTAGGAAAGCATTCTGTTCAATGTTCTAACAATTCTGTCAATTTATCATATTATTCAAGTTCCTTAAAGTTTAATTGAAACAGTAAAGGTCTTAAATCCATCATCAGCATTTGTGAATTTTCACAGTCTCTACTTCAGGATGAAGTGATGTCGTTGCCTCTTGCAGAGCCAATGATTGGTGTAGACATCACTGCAGGAATTTGAATTTTCTCCATTACATTTATACGTCATCTGTCAGGTGTTTAGTCTACATTGTTTGTATATTTATTTTAACGCTGTGTTGTATTATGAGCAATTTTTTCCATTTTTGCAGGGAATTCTGGAGAATATAGAGGTGTTAGCCATTAACATTTTATTTTGTGTTGGGTGGTGTAGTGCATTGCTCTAAGTTGATGGTAAGCTAGTGGGAGAATGCATTATTTGTATGGTCATGAAGTTTACAACTCTCACATTTGTAATCTAATTTTTAAATCACATTGGTCACTTGTTTGTAGTTTGTTAGTGATAAGAAGTGTCTTAATTTTAGTGCTTTTGTACAATAGTATAAGTATTGGTTTATGGAGTGGTGTAATAATGCATTTTGTGTTCTGTTTAATGAGGTTCTTGAAATTGCATTCATTCATTCCAAGGGTCTCAAAGGGTCCATTAAATCCAGGAAGAGAGGCACAGAGAGCCAAAAGTGAGATGAGGTGGGGGAGTGATTTCCACCAGTTATAATGCTAATCTTCAATACAGCTGATAGGCTGCTATTTATTTATTTATTCATTTTTTTTTTTTTTTCATCAAAATGAATACACATATGATATAAGGTGATATTAGGTGAATTAATACAAAATACAGGGGGACAAATTTCCTATTTCAAATTTCCCATAATTAGTCACAAAAAGTAGTTTGCAGGTTGCCTGAAGCCCACAGGCCTCATATTTCAGACCCCCTGATCTATTCTATAATTAGTCTCCATTTGATTCATATAATACATTATTTGTGTAATTTGATATTTTAATATCAGTGCTTTTCCTTGATGATTCAGAATTTGTATCAAAATCGCATTTTAACCCTTTAGCATTTACATTACTCTATATTTACTATTGTATTTTCGCGTTAGAAGCTTTACCTCACATAATTATCTCACATAATACCAAATCTATGAGATTTTGATATTATTTATTTCGAGAACAATACCTTAACATAAGTATGAGCAGCCAGTTACAGTCAGTTTGAACAGAAAAAAGTGAGAGAATTCTGGCCGGATATGGCCAGTTTAAATGCTAAAGGGTTAAAGAAAATGCAATGAGACTGTCCTGCTTTATAACAAACGCTGTACATGCCATCAAACTCTTGCCATCAAACAACCAGCTTCTAATTTGCTTTTAAGTTCCAGCTTCTGGTTCACACACAGATTCTTTAGATTATTAATCTCCTTTAAAGCTGAAAAGCTGCCTAATCACTGAAATATCAACGAATATTGTCATTGACACAATGATAGTTCCTGGCAAACATACAAGTGTTTTGCAACCAGTAAATGTTGGTATCAATAAACCATTAAAAGACACGATGAGGATGAAATGGAATAACTGGATTGAGAGAGAAATCATAGATGAAAGGAGACAATATGAGTTCCATCACTGCCTCTTCTCGATTAATGGATCACTAATTCATGGAAGGAAATAAAAGCTGACATTATGATTCCAAGAAATGGAATTTCAAATGTATTTGATGGAACAGAAGACAAATATCTATGGGATAATGATGATGATGAAGTAGCAAGTGATGTAGAACCTATAATTATAGACAGCAATGAAGAGGATCCGTATGATTATATCATCTCTCCTGATGATTATAAAGCTTTAATTCATGCTCAGTATAATGAACAGAGCAGTTTCGCTGAATTTTAATGAACTTTTATGATTGAAATTTTAAAGAGTTACTATGTAATTATAACTTAAAGTCATACTAAATTTCTACTTCAGTTTTCTATACAGAAATAAAGCTTAAGAATTAAGATGATGTTGCAGTTTGCTTGTTTGCTACAGTTTGCAGTTTGTGTAAAATGTAGAAAATAGTGTTTTATTAGAAGGTTACCACGTGAATTGTTAAAAATATGATAATCAAGTTGTTGGAATGTTATTTTGTAATTGTTTAACCCTATTGTTACCAACCCAGCCAAGACTGTCTCTGGTTTTATGAAATAAAGTCACCCATTTTAAAAGGTTCCAATTTAAATTAAAATCTTCCAACATAATTTTATTTATATAAGAACCTTACATGAAGTTACTATCTTAGTAATGAAATAATTAATAATAGTAAATCCCTCAAAATTCTTCATTAACTAATTAAAATAATGTATTTCATTAGAAAGCCAGTCATAAAAGGGTTAAAAGACCATCTTTTTCAGAATAAAATCCCTTCATCAAAACTCATTTGTTGCCCTTCATCATCATCATCATCGTTTAACGTTTATTATCTTCCACGCTAGCATGGGTTAGATGGGAATTGTCCCACTTGAGGAAAGGTTGATTGGGTGACCATATCTCACTCGTATAGGACTGTATCTGTCAGGTTTTCTACAGCTGGATGACCTTCCTAACATTTTGGAAATTTTGAAATAGATTTTTTTTTTAATATATATATTTACTGTATTTATCATTTTCACGTTAATAGTTATAGCCTTAAACTACATTGAACCACCTAATTTGAAATAAGTGATATATACAGTACTGTGGTGATGAGTGACTTCAATGAGTAGGAAAGTAGTCAATCAAGTATGATGGATAAGTGTAAAACAGCAAGTTTAAGTATTCATTAGAGCTACAGCACCATATTTATTTAAAAAATGTGTTTTGATGTATAAACTGGTAATTATTGGTATTAATACTGTGTGATTCAATGTTATTTTTTTTTTTTAACCATATTTATTTAGGAAATCGTTTTTTTTTAGTTTTGCTATTGATATGCAACTTTGTACTTTGAATAGTATCCATGTAACAGTCAAGATTTCTGTTGTTTAAAGTGCCAAAACGGTGTTTGTAGCTTCCATACAACAGCTGATGATAGGATTGTGCTTTACCATATCTGTTTCTGTGTCTTACTTTCTTAACCCTTTCATGACCGCATTTCTAATGAAATGCACTCTAATTTAATTAATTAATGAAGAATTTTGAAAGATTTACTAACATTTTAAAATCATTTAATTACTAAGATAGTAACGTAATGTAAGGTTCTTATATAAAATGATGTTGGAAGATTTTAATTTAAATTGGAAACCTTTAATGAGTGATTTATTTCATACCACCAGATCCGGTTTTGGCAACTAAAGGGTTATTGACAGTATCAGTAGAGAGTCGGGCGCCATGCTTTGCAGCATAGAGTTACGCCCCTTTACCGTCTGGGTTCAAACCCCGCCGAGGTTAACTTTACCTTTCATCCTTATGGGGTCGATAAAATAAAGTACCAGTAATTGCTGGCCTTGTACCAAAAGTAGAAACAATTATCTTATGGTATATTTTTGCATATAATTTCATATTACTAATATGACATTCAATTTTTATAACTTAACTGTTAATACATCTATGTTCCCCTCACCTCACTCTTCTCGGTACAATTCGTACCACGCAACTATTCCTGTTGCTCTGTGAACACTTTTTTCTCTCTTTGCTTCTTTCTAATTCACCCCCTCACTCTCTATTTCTCTCCCTCTTCAATTCACATATACACAATGCTTACCACAACGTTTTATATCACACACACACCAGCATGCAAAAATTACTCACACATGCCACTACACATGCAAGTACACAAACCGTACCACAGGATCCTTGCACCCACAGAAATCAATGTGCTTCAACACATGTAGTTGATATATCTCACTCAAACACATACACCAGCACTATTGAATGCCCCCCCCCCCCTCCCCATATACACAGTTAACATTACTTCAAAACTCCCTCCTGATGACACCGCAGAGGACTGTGTTTTCACCCACCCTCGCAATATTTCCTCTTCCCCTTTTTCTAAATAATACCCACGATTATTATTTTTTTCCTTGTTCTTTTTTGCTTCCCTACTCTATTCTTTCTGATGAAGGACTAAAGTCCGAAACGTAAAATCCTTTGTTTATTTCATTCAGCAAACTGTGCTTTCTGTGTTTTGTTAAATGTTATAGACCTTGCACTATATAATATAATATATATACACACACAATATATATATATATATATACATATATATATATAAATATATGCACAATCATCATCATCACTCTTTTATGTCTATTTTCCATACTTGCATAAGCTCTAACATTCAGAGGCTAGATAGGTCAGATGACTGCATCTCACTCTCACACATTCCATTCGGTATGGTTTCTACAGCTGGGTGCCTTTCCTAATGCTAACTAGTGTGCACTAAGTGCATCTTTTCATGGCACCACAACTACCACCTGACAGGGATATATATTTCGGAGTTCCTCTCAACTTTCCTGATGAAGGACTTAAGTCTGAAACGTCGAAACCTTCCAGCACTCACTGTAAATGAGGTTGGTGTTAGGAAGGGCATCCAGCTGTAGAAATCAAGCCAAAATCAGTTCTGTATGAGCAAGATATGGTCACTTGACCTGGTATTGCCCACAACAGGACAGCCCGTCTAATCCATGCTAGCGTGGAAGAATGGACGTAAAACGGTGATGATGATGATGATGATGATAATATATATATATATATATAGAAGAGCTACTACAGGACTAGAACTGTTTCATTCGTGAGAAATCATCAGGAAGCTTCCTGATGATTTCTCACGAATGAAACAGTTCTAGTCCTGTAGAAGCTCTTCTATATTAAAACTTTTATACTCTGCTATGTATTGAGTACCTTACTTACTGTGGTTACCTCCGATTCAACCCGGAATAACTTATATATATATATATATATATATATATTAAAAGACATTAAAAGCTACTGCAAATAACTAGTGTTTGTGTAAAATATTAGTCTTATGTGTTTAGTACAAACATACAAGCACAAAACTACCAATGTCATAGACTATACACAAATGGAATTATGTTCTTATGGGACAGTGCATTTCAATAGAAAAAGAAAACATATATGTATTGTCATTAAAAATATGCATTGTTATCTCCTGAACAGTCAATGAAGTCAGAGTAAAAAGTCATAGAAATTCAAAGAAAAAAGAAAGGAAATGAAAAAAATTGGAATATATGAACAACAATAGATAGTTTATAACCTTTTAAAGAAATTGTAGTGTCTTAGAAAACATCACCTCATCTAAAGTCCGATGTCCTATTTTTGGATATTGTGCAAACAGAAATATAGACAATGGTGAAGATCATCATGAAAAATATTTATATAGCACTAGAAGATTGAAAATTTTAGGGATTTTGAAGAGCTGAGGTGGTTGTAGTTTTCCAAAGCAATGTGAATTAAGTGAAATTATTCCAGCTAAGAATTGAAACACGTTTGCTGATTTGGTTTGCAAGAAAGTTATCTTGACTGTATTTACTTTCCCCCAGAAATAACAATGAGATGATCATGATGGGGGGAGGGGGGAGATATTTTTCCAACAAAGTGTAGTTGGTGGTGGTGGTGTTAGTGGCAGTGGTGTTGTTGTGTGAGCGTATTTAGTCCCAGGTCAACTCTGATCACTCTAGATATAATCCCATTTTTTTAGTGGTATCTATCTATCTAGGGCAGGTAAAATTCCCAAGATAAAATTAGTGGTATGTAGGACTACATTGTCTGAAGGTGCATGGCTTAGTGGTTAGAGTGTTAGGTTCATTATCATGAGGTTGAGAGTTTGATTCCCAGACTGGGTGGTGCATTGTGCCCTTGAGCAAATCACTTTATTTCACATTGCTCCAGTTCATTCAGCTGATAAAATGAGTTGTGACATCACTGGTGCCAAGCTGTATCAGCCATTGCCTTTCCCTTGGACACCAATGGTAGTATGGAGAAGGGAGACTGGTATTCATGGTTGACAGCTGGTCTTCCACAAAAACTCCTTGCGAGGGCTTATGCCTTGGAGTGGAACTTTCTAGGTGCAAAACCTATGGTCATTTGTGACCGAGGATAGTTTTTACCCTTTCACCCAAAGGCTACATTATTTAATATTTGAGACAGATTTGGGTGCTCTACCACATAAAGGCTCCTTTGTTTGCTCAACCAATAATAATGCATTCTTTGTTTGTTGAGAAAGTGAGTGACTGACTAATTTCTATAGATTATTGTGACGACAGCTGCAAGATTAAGGAGATGAACTATAAAATACAATCTTTACCACAGCCTTGATTCAATATATTAATGGGGTAATACCAGATATCGTTGCTTGTTGTCTCAACCTAATTGAATAGCAACAACTTTGATTCTTACCTCACAGGTCAATGGTAAGCTGTAGAAAAAGTATTCAATAATTGCAGTCCAAAAAGACACCATCCCAACTAGAAGGTGGAAATGTGTGACAGGGTAAGCAGGCAGCAGCAGGATTTTCAGAGGAAGAACTCCCAATCAAGCAAGTGTTTTGGCCTTTTATTCCTCCTGACATTCTAAGGGAGCTGGGCCCACTTAGGTGTCTTCCTGCTGTTTTCCCCCTTTCCTGAATGAACCTGGGAATTTCCAGCGATCTTGTTTCCCATTCCTGTAGTTTACACCACTCAGCCATGTAATCACAGAAAAAAATTCAGCTTCTATGCAAAAGACCTCATTAGGAGAAATGGATACAAGATTGGGTGACATTCATGCCTTTCCCACTCAGTCATTGATAAAAAGACCTCATTACACGGGATATGAGATTAGGTGGCATTCATGATTTTCTCATTCAGTCACTGGTAAAAAGACCTCATTAAAAGAAATGGATATGAGATTGAGTGACATTTATGCCTTTCTCACTCAGTCACTGGTAAAAAGCCTTCATTTTAAAAAAAGGGATACGAGATTGAGTGACATTCATGCCTTTCTCACTCAGTCACTGGTAATAAAGTGAACTGGATCGATGGAAAATTATTGTTGTTTAGTCAAAGTTTTCTCAGCTATGACCACCTCATCTGATTTTCAGAACTACATTATCCAATGTAACCTTCCTTTTTTTTTTTCTTTCAAGATAGAATATGATTAGGCGAATTTTGTTTTGGCTGCTATTTCTAGCCGGTCGAACAACTAAAAGTTAAAAACTGGATCATAGACTTGAAAAATTAACTAATTAGTGATAATAATTACACAACATACAATATTACAAAAACATATTGCTATACATAAGTCAAATGAAGAAGTGGTTAGTCATTTATTTCGAAACAACTACCCACATTCAACATCATCATGATCACCACCATTATAGAAAATTATGTGAAAATCGAAAGCATTTGTTATTTTTCTTTATTTTTTTAAACAGAAAGAAAAAAAAATCAATGAAATGTCTTCCTTCAGATTTCTATAAACCCTACAATCGCAGAGAGAGAGAAATTCCCATACGCGCGCACACACGTTCTTTAACCTCTTGAAGATGCAGCCACCATACCTTTGGAAGCCGGCACAGCTTTCCGGTTTTGTAAATTTGTGTGGAGGTATATAATGTGCGAGTAAGTGCGTGTGAATGGATGAACAGTATATGTGCATGTAAGCCTGTATGAAAATATGTATACGATTGTGTGGAATGGTGTCAATACAATTGTGTGTGTGTGTGTGTGTGTAAGGATTGTACATGATTGATTGAATAGATTAACGTGTGTGTGGTAGAGAGAGAGAGAGGGGGATGTAGAGAGAGAAAGAACTATAGAGTACGTGCAAACATCCTAGAAATATATAGCTGCGCACGCGTACACACCTGTGAGGATAGCTAGGCTATGTGGGTGTCACGAGAAACATTCATAGTTGTTTGTCTAATGCCTTCTGCCTTTTTTCAGTCTAATAGTGTCTACGCACGCACACGTAATGTATATACGCAGGTTTAGATTAACCATTAAGCAAAATAAGCACGTGCTTAGGATTTCAAGGGGACGGGTGGGGTGGGGTAGGGGGACGGGTGGGGTAGGGGGACGGGTGGGGTAGGGTAGGGGGACGGGTGCGGTGGGGGATGGGAGGGGGTCGCACCGCAGAGTTTCCCCAGTGCCGAGTTTACTAAAATGTAAATTATACAACTGCACAAGACTCCCACCCCACATACACACAATAATTGAGACAAACAACACAAAAATATAGACAAATACAATAACAAAATATTACTATCGATATTATTACAAGTATTGATGAGGTTAATTACATATTCTAAATTAAATTTGGGGCTACAAAATTGGAATCGAGTAACAAGTGTCACGAATCAACTTCGCTGGTTCATTGCTGTGACAGTTGTGCTCAAGTCACTTGTCAGTAGATGTGTGTGTGTGTGTGTGTGTGTGTGTGTGTGTGTGTGTGTGTGTGTGTGTGTGTGTGTGTATGTGTGTGTGTATGTGTGCGTGTGTGTGTGTGTGTGTGTGTGTGTGTGTGTGTGCGTGTGTGTGTGTATATGTGTGTGTGTGTGTGTGTGTGTGTGTGCGCGCGTGTGTGTGTGTATATGTGTGTGTGTGTGTGTACGTTTACAGTCATGCGTAAGTAACATAACACGCTATAAAACACCTCGAAAATTGGAAATATAATATGTGCGTGTGTGTATATATATATATATAATATACTTGTGTGTATATATATATATATATATATAACATATACTTGTGTGTGTATATATATATATATATATATCCTGAGTTGGTTTTCTCGTTGCTTTGGTCCTTGCGGCTGGCTCACCGGTCGCAATCTTAAATTTGTCGTCAAGCTGTCTAAACGTAATGTTATTACTCTAAGGTAAAACTACCTTATTGAGTGCACATTCCGAATTGCATTCGTTAGCATCGCCGCAGCCAGAGCTTCGGTTCTACTGAACTTCCATTTGTATATATATATATATATATATGTATATATGTATGTATGTGAGTGTGTGTGTGTGTGTGTGTAGTTATACGTAAAAGATTTTTTTCTTTAATCCGACAATGAATATTTTTATAATTGTTACTTAAAATGTTTTCTAAATGCTCACAGAATATGAGAAAAAACTTTTTTTAATATTTGATAAGATTGACATACAAATCGAAATCAGTATTTGACAAAATTTAAATCCATTTAATATAATTTATAAAAAAATATTCATCCAGTCGGATTAAAGGGAAAAAAAAAACTCTAAATATAAATATACCCCTGCCTTTCAACTTTTACCTATATATATATTATCGCCAAACTTATGTCATATTGTTCATTAACTATGAGATCTATTTTAACGTTATATATCAATATATCTTAACTTCTCATTAAATTACTTCTTGTTTAAAAAAAAAATGAAGTAGATATTTCAACTATATAAAAATATTGCATTCCTCGGACAACAGGATTTGCGACATTTAGTTACGTCCCTTTGCGTTCTGAGCTCAAATTCCGTCGAGGTTAGCTTTGTCTTTTGTCCTTATGAGGTCGATAAAATAAAGTACCTGTAACACTCTGGGATCGATTTAATCGACTTTCCCATCCTCCAAAATTATTGATCTGGTGCCTAAATCAAAAACCACTGTTAAATAAAACGACAGTAAATTTTTTTTTATATTATAGTGGATTCGTAGGCGACAATACTGGGTGTGCGTTTCCGAATGTGGAGAACGGTTTATATTTTAACATCCATGATCATAAATTGCAGAGTGAAAGCATATTAAAAAAATGAAACCCAACAGAAAACTATGCGACAAGACAAGCTGGATAGATGCCTGGTGTCCGCTAAGTATAGGAGCAAATTTGTTAAGCAAGATTAATTTTGAGGGCTTCATCAGTATAAAAAAGGGAGGGTAGAAACTTTTAAAAGTATAGATGAAAGTTATAAACAGACAAATTAAGCACTATCTTAAGTGGGTTGAAATGCTATGTATGGTCAGGGTTCAAAACCAATAGAACCAAAGTTGGTTTGTTTCGTACAAGATTTCTTCAAAAAATAACCACCCAACATCAATTTATGAAAAAAGAATCAGTTTTCAGTAAATATAAGTTTTCAATAAAAATGTTAATCAAAAGTGTTGATAATTTGCATTTTTCCCTCTTACCTAAGCTATATATAAAATAATTAATTTATATTGCTTAAAGCTATTGTTAAATAAATATATATATATATATATATATATATATATTTAAATTACATATAATATAATTTGTGGGGTCGAAAGAAAACGGAATTTTTCATATTTTTCAATTATTTAGTTCAACAATTGTAAGGTCGAGGGGTTACTACCATTGTTGGGTTATGCTTAGGGCATCATTTGTCCTTAATCCTGTCCTGTGTACAAGAATAAGTGTATAAGACCATGTGTATTGCAATGTGTTTGTGTGTGTGTGTGTGTAGGTGTACGTTTTGTGCCTACACCAATGTCTGGTGAGTAGGTGAACGTCTATGTGTACACGTGTTTTTTTTTTTTAATGCGTGTACGTGTATATGTGAATGTATTAGCAAAAAGGAAGAAAGCAGTTATTACAGCTATTGTTGTTGTTGTTGTTGTTGGAAGAGGAGAGTGAATAAAGGAGAGAGAAATAAATGGAGATTATGAGTGTGAGAAACAGATAGAAACAATGAGAGAGTAAGACAGTAAAAGAAAGACAAGTGAGGTGCAGAGAAAGAAGACGGTGGGAAATGGAGAACGAAAGACAGGCGAAGGGAAATGGCATTTAAAAGAATTTTGACCACTCCGTTGAAGGATCTGAAACAACGACATATTTTCTTTTTCGTTCTTTACGGTAATTAAACTTATTGACAACGACAAAACTGTCTTGGATGTGTTTAGAAGACAAACTTTAGTACAAGGCTGAAACTGGACTTCATCGCTACCTTAATGCCGTTTCCTCCTCCTTTCCACCCAGCCTTCGGCACTTTGAAGCGGGTTTTCCAGCTTACCTTAGTGATAAGGTGGGCAAATATGATAAAGAGTAAAATGACATCTTGATAGACATGAGGTTTGGATGTATGATATAAGGAGAGTGGAGGAAAAGGATAAAATGTAAAGTGGATGTGAAGGGATGAAAGGGATAGCGAAAACCAGCAACAGTGTGATAACGAAAGAGAAAGAAGGAGCAAACGAAATCGAAAAAAAAAAAAGAGAGGTGGAGTGCAGAAATGAGGGAGTAAATTAGACAGAACATAGGGGAGAACGGAGAATTAGGAGTCAAATGTGTGCACACTTGTATCTGTGGGTGGATGTATGTATGTATGTATGTATGTATGTATGTATGTATGTATGTATGTATGTATGTATGTGTGTGTGTGTGTGCGTAATGAAGAATTAGGAGTCAAAACGTGTATACGCTTGTATCTGTGCATGTATGTGTAATGAAGAATTAGAAATCAGAACGTGTGTAGGCTTGTATCTGTGTATGTATGCACCCACCCGAGTGAAAGCGAAAGGCAGAATGTGTGGAGTGGGATGAAAAAGTCTGCGGATGTGAAAGGAAGAGGAAAATGTGAGAAAAGCAGGATGGTGTGATGAGAGAGAGGGAGAGAATGAGTGTATGGTAGATAGATATATATAGAGAGAGGGGGGTGAGAAAGATAGAGAGAGAGAGAGGGGGGTGAGAAAGATAGAGAGAGAGAGGGGGTGGGTGAGAAAGATAGATAGAGAGAGAGGGGGGTGAGAAAGATAGAGAAGAAGAGGGGGTGAGAAAGAGAGAAAGAGGAAGTGAGCAAACACACGTCTACGTTGCTAATGTGCTTCATGCGTCTGCGTTTATATACATATACACATATACACACACATATATGTGTGTGTATATATGAGAGAGGGAGAGATGACATAAGGGATAAAAATTACCCAGACTAGGTAGGAAAACGAAGGTGGTAAAACGAAGGTGGTACGTCAGGACACATTGTTTGAGTGTCTGTGTAGTGTATAAAGAAAGTATGCAGGCACTAGAGAGAGAGAGAGAGAGGGGGGGGGGGGGTAGAGGGTTAAAGAGGCAAAGACTGTTTGGTGCGAAAGCCTAAATGTATGTATGTACATGTACGGATGTTTGCATGAGAGATAGAGGGAGAGTACAGAGGGAGAGCGAGGGGATAGGGAAAGGAAGACGGAGACACCGTGAGGGTATTGGAAGCGGAGATAGAAAAAACGATATATGTATATGTATATACTATAATATAATATATATATACACACACACATACATATATACATACACACACACAGGAAGATAGAAGGATGACAGGGTTGTACACGAAACATTGAACGTACAACAGATATTGTGCATATGTCTACGTGTATGAGTGTACGTGTATGTATGGGTGTTGAGGTACGATTACGTGTGCACGTTTGTATGTGTGTGTGTGTGTGTGTGTAGACATACCAAGTCAGTGGAGCGATATATAACGCAGTTTCAATGACAGCCCTACATACATTAACTTGTGTAGATATATATTCTTAGATGCGTATGTGTGTGCGTATATATATATATATATATATATATATATATACATATATATATATATATATAGATATATACACACATATATATATATATATGTATATATATATATATATATATATATATATATATTATATGTTATGGAATACTGTTAGCTTCTCGCTACAACAATTTCTATACTTTTCATTTATATATATATATATATATATATATATATATATATATATATATTAATAGAAATACACCAAAACACTCGTCTCTTGGTCGTCATTAAGTCATTAGCTATAACCATCAGCAGTCACACACACACACACACACATATATATATATACACACATACATAGACATTTATATATATGTATACACGCACACATACATGCACACGTAATATACAGACACATACACACATGAAACACAAAACACTCTTGTCGACGTGTGGGTGTGTCCGTGCATGTATACCTAAGTAACATGTAGGAATGTGGCCTGCATTTCACATACCAAACTGCTATGTGGAATCATGCAAAGTCATTCTATAGCAATGTGTGTTTGATATGCTCTACACACACACACACACATTGAGGTCCGTGTGCGTGTGTGTTGACAAAGACTCAAAAGTTAGAAAGGTACATAATAGGTAGATTACGTAAGTCCAAATGTTAGGAAAAGAGGAAAATCAAAAAATATATATATTGATAACGACACGAATTATACACACAGTCATATAACTTAGCTCGGGGCGAAAATACCGATAGGGAACGATCAAGATAGAGAGACTGACAAACAGAAAGACACATACGCATTATATATATATATAAATATATATATATATAAATATATATATATATATAAATATATATATATATATATATATATATATATATATATATATTTATATAGGAGCGAGCAGCTGAACACCTAAATGACAACTAGTATAAACAAATGAGGGCCGAAGGACCCGGTGGTAAGCTTAGCTAGCTGTATGTACAAACCAGTCTTCTCTCCTTCAAAATCGCAACACCCAATAACATACCCTGCCACAAACACCCAAACACACACACATATACATACTTGGTTCTTACCTGATGCGGGTGGAAGACGACAAACATTTGGTTTCTCCACGAAATAGATAGAGAGAGGGGGAAAATGGAGAAAACGGTCGGCGCTGCGCCTGTTTCGCTGCGCACACCTACCTACATGGAATGCATGTATGTATGTATGGCGAACAGAAGCGTTTCACTGCGTGTCCTCTATCCGATATAAAGCTCGTGGTGTCGCCCAAACCTGCTTCTTTCCTTCTCTCCACTTCTTTCTTTCTTTTTTTTTTCTTTCATAAGTCACACGCTAGCACATACAGCGTACACGCACTCGTTGTTCTCTCTTTCTCTCTAGTTTCCCCCTCTCACTCTCTTTCTTTCGGCCCATCCTCACCTTCTATGTGTATCACGAAATATATATATAAAAAAATACACACACACACACACACGCATACACGAAGGCACGAACACCCACCCACACACATACATGCACATACACGCAATCACAATCATAATCACCTACATATTACATGCTGGCACGATCATACACACAGACATGAACATACACAAACACACATACACGCAAGCATGCAGATAAACATACACGCAGGCACGAACATACACCCACATACACATATACATACCATACACACCAACATTCACACACACACACACACAAACTATCTTTCCTATTCACATCACCTTCTCCTACCTCGCCTCCCGTACGTGCCTGAGCGAGTAAGTGCGTGCGTCTGAATATGTCTCAGAGAACACACACAATTGTACACATACATACAAGCAGACATACTCACATACACACTCACGTACATACATACATAATATCCACCGCTACTAAATAGTATAGCTGAGCCGCTGATAGCAATCCGTTTGTTGCCCAACAAGTCTCTGCAGCACACACACATACACATACACAGCCGTCATAGTCACACAGACACATACACATAGCCGTCATAGTCACACAGACACATACACACAGCCGTCATAGTCACACAGACATATACACACAGCCATCATCGTCTCACACACACACAACACCGTCATCGTCTCACACACACAACACCGTCATAGTCACACACACGCGCACACACAGCCTACACAACCAGCTCACCACTAAGGCGCACCGGATGGCTAGTGTACATGTTGCATTCCATTATCTCTCTCTCTCTCATATATATATATATATATATATATATATATATGTGTGTGTGTGTGTGGGTGTGTGTCTATACATAACAAACACAGTACAAAACAATATCAATATTTATTTCCATTTAGTATATATATATGTGTGTGTTTGTGTATATGTGTGTGTATTGTACATGTAAATGTATGTGATTATATTGTATAGGTATATAATGAATTTGATACAAATGAATTGTGTAAGGAAATGTGGTGTATACTATAAAAACGAGTGTAGTGTATGTGTGTTGCATATAAATATGTATGTGGGTAAGGTGTCTATAGTGGTTACTTTACAAGGCTTAGCTCCGATCGAGCAGACCTATCAACAAAAGCAATCCAGCCGTAACCATTCCATCATTTTTAGGGGTATGTGACTATATTATCCAATATGTCCATTCCTTTCCCTTGAGACGGCAGTGTGTGATTTGAGGGAGATTTCGCTACTACTTCTAACAGGTCAAGCTTCTTCGGTGTTAAACGTGGAAGGTGTAGTTGGGATATGATGATATACAATGTGTGTGTGTGTGTGTGTGTGTGTGTGTGTGTGTGTGTGTGTGTGTGTGTGTGTGTGTTTGGTATTATGTGTGTTTGTGTATATGTATGTATATGTGATTGAATGCATGTGTGTGTGCATATATTTCCACGTATGTATGTGTGTATGTATCTATATATGTATGTATGTGTGTGTGTATTGCCTTTTATAAAAAAAATCAATCAATTTATATATCTATCAATCTATCGCTGCTACCCGTTTGTGGGGAGAAAAAGAGAGTGAGAGGAAACTTGTGGCTATGGTGCGTAACAAGTAATGGTGGTGGCGCCGGTGATGGGAATATGGTGTTAAATATACAGGATCTATGCAGTGTGTGTTTATCTGAGTTGATGCATGTATATGTATGTGTGTGAGTGTGTGTGCGATTGTATATGTTGAAAGCATATCAATGCGTTATTATATGCTTTTTTTGGAAATATCAATGTATGTGTGTGTGTGTGGTCATGCATACATCTGTGTATGTATGTCTCAGTATATCTTAAGTATGTCAGTGTGTAAGTATGTCAGTATATAAGTATGTCAGTGTGTGTAGGTGTCTAAGGTATCAGGCAATGCATATATATATATATATATATATATATATATGTGTGTGTGTGTGTGTGTGTGTGTGTGTTCCCGGGAACGATGTGAATGTGTATATATATATATATATGTGTGTGTGTGTGTGTGTGAGTTTATGAGCCGGCTGAGTGAGTATGTATATGTACGTGTGCCGAAAATGATATAATACGTTTGTGTGTGTGTGTTGACCAGGAATTGGGGGAGGAGGAGGCTGTCGCGACAGTTCTACATCAGTCCAGACAAAACAGACAGCTACAATTCGGCTGCAATGGCCGATATTCGGACAGCTCGTTGGTCAAACGATGTCGTCTGCCAGCAATACAACTTGTTTTTACACTACACTACAGTATATATGTGTGAAGCAACTGGGCGAGGGAAAGCCCTGTAGCATAGATATATCAATATACAACATTATACTCACTACATCTCATATCACACATATACGGACACCATACTTACTACATCAGAGAAACCATATCGCATCACAGACCACACTAAATGCAGACATTACACATACACAGCCAAGACAGTGATATCACACTTAACTATATATATTACATCACATTACATCACACACACCAAACACACACTACATTACTACACACACACTGCACATCACACACACACTGACATAATTATTTTAAAACAAGAACGCACACACACAGATATTTTTTTTTTAAACGCATACATACTGCAAACTACACATGCAAACATACACATTGACATTATTATTTTAAATAAACACGTATACGCCGCACTCCACACACCCACTTACGCATATAGATACACAGACACACACACACTGACATTATTAATTTAAAAAAAAACACTTATACACACTGATATTATTTTGCCTTTCATCCTTACGGAGTCGATGAAATAAAGTACCAGTAATACACTGTTTAATTGCTAGCCTTGTGCCAAAAGTAGAAAATTATTATTCAAAAGAAAACACACACACACACACAAATGAAAAAGGTACACTAACGCTACACAAAGCACAGACACCCACACATTACACAAACAATTAGCAAACTCTGTCACGCGCACACGCGAAAACACTTCACATACATAGATACATATATACATACATATACACATATACACGCCCCACGCATACATATATATATACACATCCCCACTCACACACATATATATATATATATATATATATACACACACACACAAATATCTTTAAAAAAAATAAAATAAAATGAATAGCAATATTTATTACATGTAGTTGGAACAGTTACAGTTAGCTAGCTGCGAAAAGGGATGCACGCCACAACATCCGATTTATCTCTTACGTAAAATCAAATCTAAATGTTAAAGGCCCCATCATGATCGATATTGACACAGTATATTTGATTATCATTTTCATCGAAAACCCATTATGCGTGTGTCTGTTGTGTTTGTGTGTGAGTGTGTGGTGTGTAGTATATGCATGTTTTTTTAATAATGTCAATGTGTGTACGTGTGTGTATGTGTTTGTGTGTCAGTGTATGTATACATATATATGTGTGTGTATGTGAGGCGTGTGGTGTGCAGTGTGTATGCGGGGGGGGGGGGTCATGTTAATGTGTGTTTGCAGTGTGTATGCGTTTGTTTTTAAGAATAATGTCAGTGTGTGTGTGTTTGCACACACATACACATTTTACAATTGTGTGATGTAACAACAGCATGGCCACAACCAAAGAGGTTGAAACTAAAACAAGGAATGAATAACAAGTTGATTTGTAAATATAGACAGTAGGTTATAGTATAAGGCTCAACGCGACAGAAAGACACCAAAAATAGAGCGATTAGGGGTCAGTGTGTATGTGTGTCCTAATCGAATCAGCCCTATATAGTTACTGGGGTAGACAGACAAACAGACAGAGAGACATGGTCTGTTGGTTGGCAGTGACCAGACAGAAGAAAGGAACTATGGGAAAGTGATGATGAATAGAAGTGCTATGTGGACTGGCTAGTGTTGGTTGGCAGTTGGAGAACTTGTGTCTGCATTGGTGAATGGCTAAGCTGGGTGAATGTGTTTGTGTGTGTAAAAATAGACAGACATACACCGACTACTCCACACCTTTTCCTTATAAATGTGTATCGGGCGCTAAATAAAATGTTCGTGCTGCAAAGAAAGCCAATCTACACTGTTTTCGTTAATACCGTGTGTATGATGTGCTATGTATATGTATATGATGTGCTGTTTATATTCAAATACATGTCTATGTATATAAATTACCACACGTAAATGGCATGCATACGTTTCTATGTTAAAACGAGTATATGCGCGCGCGTACACACATATATGTGTGTGTATATACACAGAGAAATTGATAAAGTCAGAGTATGTGACAGAATAATTAAGCTTAGACTAGTCATCGGCAACACAACTAAAGTGATCTCTGCATATGCACCACAATCAGGTGATGAACAAAAGGACAGTTTCTAGATCTTCTTGCAGACGACATCGATAACAGACTACAACGACCTCGTTATCATGGCAAGTGACGTTAACAGACGTGTTGGCCACCATGATGATTATTTCGTTGTATATGGAGATTATGGTTATTGTATGTTGAATAAATGGGGATCAGTGTTCTTGGCGTTCTCTGATGCGAATGATCTAATAATTTGTAACAAGAAACTGGCCAACCAGCCACCCATCACATATCACTCAGGTAAACGTGCAAGCCAGAGAGACTTCATAATCACCAGGAAAAGATATATATAGATAGATGGTTGTGCACATGGTGAGCAATGAGTGAGATCAAAGCAAGAGAGAAAGAAAGAGAGACAAGACAACCGGAGTAGAAAAATATATATGGAAGTTCAAAGACCCTTCGGTCAGTCATAGTTTCAAAGGAGTATTAGGTGACGTGGAGGAAGAGAAGAAAAAAAAAAGATCTTTGTAGCTTAAAACACAACTGGGGTTTTTACAAGACAACTTGCTGTGAATCACAGACCACATCTGTTGATGGAACGAAGATCCAACCAAACAAATGATAACGTGAAATGGTAAGTTAGGTAGACCAATAAAAGTTAAGACAGGCTTGAAAAGAAAGCAAGAAAAACGAGAGCAGAATATAGTATGAGGCAGCTTGAAGATAATGTCGACATCAGATACACTTTGCAAAGGGACGAGTGAAGAGTATGAGGTTTGGCAATGTTCTGCTTTGTAAAGATCAGGAGCGTAAGAGGTCTGTACGTAATGATAGCAGCGCGTACTCACCATTACTAATGCCGAGAAGAAAGAAGTATGAATTGCTATTACGAGAGAATGTTGAGTGAGGAAAATGCTCGAGAGTCAGAGGAAGTATTCCAGATAGATTCGACAGAGGGAGCATCGATTGAAGTTGGCGGTTATTCAGTAGAAACGGACGTTAATGGAATGAAGACAGGGAAAGAGGCCAGATATTTACTGAGATGTTGAACATATCTAACGAAGTAGGGTGCACTGTTCACTTGCGAATTTATCAGGTATTACAGGAAATGGTCGTTTACAACGACTGGTGTGTAAGTATTATAATCAACAGCTACAAGACCAAATGAAATACTCTAGAAAGAAGCAATCATTGAGAAACCAAACTCATGGACCAAGTTGAGCAAGAAACCGAGTTATGACATGACATTGGGGCTTTAAAGGATAAAGAACCCTTTCGGTCACAAATGACCATGGGATTTGCACCAAGAAAGTTTCCTCTCCGTGGCACGTCCGGGCAAGTTTTTTTTAGTTTTTTTTTTATTGAAGATCAGCAGTTGCCCATGCAGACTTGTCTCCCCTCTCCACGACATCGATGTTGTCCAAAGGAAAGGCAATGACCGATACAGCTAAATTAACTGGAGCAACGTGAAACTCAGACAGCCAGAACAAATACCACCAATCATTCTATTCGACGTTTTATTGCCTCTGCCAATTCATCGTAGCGACAAAGTTATAGCGCAACCAATTAAGAAGAAAAATAACTTAGATATGATGGAGTTTGAAGGGTTTGTGCTAGGGCTGGAGAAAACTGATGCTATCATGTAACTAAGACAATTGCAGAGGTTCTTAGCAAACTGCAAGCCACTATAGTTAGTATTCTTTAACATACTACCACACTCTGTAATCTAGTGGACGTTAAGAAAATTAGGCGTAGATAAATCGCTTGTTAATCGCTTGTTAGAGTTGTGCAAACCATATAGATAGAAGCAATCAACGAGGTATGAGTTAGTAACGAGTTCTGAGAAATGCTTAGCATGTACATAGATATCCCTCCTCACTCGGTTTTCAGCCCTCACCTGTTGATTGTAGTTCTACAGACCGTGACAGAAGAGTTTAAGACTGGCTGTTCGTAGAAAATTCTGTATGCCTACGGCCTAGTTCTCATAGCTTAATCACTTGAAAAATTAATAAAGAAATATCAAATGTAGAAGAAACTAGAAAATAGAGGACTTCTGGGTTATTTAGTCATGTGTGTGTGTGTGTGTGTGTGTGTGTGTGTGTGTGTGTGTGTGTGTGTGTGTGTGTGTGTGTGTGTGCGCGTGCGTTATTTTTTTATAAAAAAACATTGTTTCCTGTTCCTTCCTCTACTCACACTCCATCTTTCTAGTTCATCTTTTATTTATTATTCTATCTTCTGGGGAAGGACTAGTATCCGAAATGTTAATACTTTTTTCCCACTATATCAAGCATTAAACTAATATATTTCTTCATTGTACTGTGTCGTTTGCTTTGTTATTTCTGTTTACTTTTTCCATACATATATATATTATATGTATTTTGCATACATATATAAATTATATATATGTATCTATGTATGTGTGTGTATATATATATATATATATATGAGAGAGGTGGAGAAGATGTTACTAGTTAAGACAAAGACTACTCTTCAACTCAGTACTACTTACTTAAGGAAAGTAGGGTGCAGATATGTTTATAGATTGATGAGTCCGACTGTCAAGCTTAAACCGTTTCGATGCCCATTAGGGCGGTGGATTGGCAGTATCGGTAGAGGGTCGGACGCCATGCTTTGCAGCACAGTTACGTCCCTTTACGGAGGACCGAGTTCAAATCCCGCCGAGGTTAACTTTGCCTTTCATCCTTACGGGGTCGATAAAATAAAGTACCAGTAATACACGGGAATAATTGCTGGCCTTGTGCCAAAAGTAAAAACAATTATATATATATATATATATATATATATATATATATATATATATGGGGCGGTGAATTGGTAGTATCGGTAAAGGGTCGGACGCGATGCTTTCCAGCACAGTTACGTCCCTTTACAGTCTGAGTTCAAATCCCGTCGAGGTTAACTTTGCCTTTCATCCTTACGGAGTCGATAAAATAAAGTACCAGTAATGCACTGGGTAATTGCTGGCCTTGTGCCAAAAGTAGAAACAATTATATATATATATATATATATATAAATGTGAAGAGTAAAATCCGAAGAGAGCTCGATAAGGATTATATATATAGGTGTATAGCTGCAAGATGATTGCGTCCGTAGGCGGTATGCCGGGTGAGCACTCGATGCTCGCGCGCATAGGGATAGGCGTTATTTTGTAAATAAACCGATTTTAGGATGGATAACGTAGAATACCACGTTGTTGGAATGTGCTAAATATAACAAGGTAATGGAGATATTCGCACAAAATCAGAGACGAGCTTACATACTGAGGCATATCTGAGGATCTTTCGATAATAGATCGTTCCTCGAGCTGATCGACTGTGAAATATGTAATATGTTATGATGCAACACTGATTCTTTGTTCCTTTATTCTTATACTATATATATATATATATATATATATATATATATATATATATATATATATATATATATATAGTTAAAAGAATAGAGGTGTAACACACAAGTTATTATATATTGGTAAACGGAATAGAAAATGCTGACAAATTGTTCACAGTTGAAAAATGGTTTAATTAGGAATAAAAGAGTATTAGTAATTGTATGGGTTAGTATTCAGTTGTGGTTTTAAGTTTTTAAGTTTTTACCGGTTGCGCATTTCTAAATGGTTTTCAAAAATAATTTTGAGACAGAGTGTCCGTGCTGTTTGCTCCGGTAAAAACTTAAAAACTTAAAACCACAACTGAATACTAACCCATACAATTACTAATATTCTTTTATTCCTAATTAAACCATTTTTCAACTGTGAACAATTTGTCAGCATTTTCTATTCCGTTTACCAATATATATATATATATACATTATGGTTTCTGATTTAGGCACAAAGTCAACAACTTTGGTGGAGGGGAAAGACGATTAAATCGACCCAGTGCATTACCGGTGCTTTATTTTATCGACCGTAAGGATGAAAAGCAAAGCTAACCTCGGCGAGGTTCGAACTCAGAACGTAAAAGGCCGTAATTATATGCCGTAACAAAGCATGTTGTCCGATGGTCTACCGATACTGCCTGCCAATCCACCGCCCTAAATCTGATAGATAATGATATCTAGTATAGGCACAAGGCCAGTAATTTTGGGGGAGGGGAAAGTCGATTAAATCGACCTCAGTACGTTACTGGTACTTTATTTTATCGACCCCTTAAGGATGAAAAGCAAAATTAACCCCGGCGAGATTTGAACTCAGAACGTAAAACTATAAGCCATAATGAAGCATGTTGTCCGACGGTCTACCGATACTGCCTGCCAATCCACCCACCACCCTGGTCTGATAGATAATAAACACAACAAAGATGGTTGATAGTAGGGAGACTTAATATGAACATCTAATCACTAGCAACATCGTGTGTATGACTTGTATTGTCCATTGTCGAGATACATGTCATACGTTTGTACACGACTTAATTTATATATTTACTAATCCTTAATCATCTCTTACTGATTTATTATCTTTATCTCTCCCCTCCCCAATGTCATTACTATATCTCTTTATTATTTTCAAAGGGTGGTGGATTGGCAGTATCGGTAGCGGGTCGGACGCCATGCTTTGATGCACAGAGTTACAGCCCTTTCCAATCTGAGTTCAAATCCCGCCGAGGTTAACTTTGCCTTCCATCCTTACGGGGGTTGATAAAATAAAGTACCAGTAATGCACTGGGTTATTTGCTGGCCTTGTGCCAAAAGTAGAAACAATTATTTTCAAAGGAACGTCTTGTAATAAACTATCTCAAATTAATTATTTTTTTCCCCATCCATTAAAGCAGAATCCATAATGTGGATTGCCAGAATCACTGACGTGTCGGACATTATGCTTTACGGCGCATTTATCCCTGCCCTTTACGTTCTGAGTTCAAACTCCGCTGTTGTCAACTTTGCCTTTCATCTTTCCGAGGTTGGGAAAATAAAGAACCAGTCAAGCGCTAAGGATCGATCTAATCGAATTTGCTGGCATGGTGTCTAAATTAGAAAACTGTTACTATATGCTCTTCGAATCTTGACACAGCTCGTTCTTACTTGTAACTATGTCTTCTTTTAAATGCATACATTGTTTGTTCCACTGAATAGAAGTAGAGTGGTATATTGTATAACACAGAAATGGAACGGTAATAGTAAGGAAATACGAGGTTTTACTCGGCAGCTGTCTTACTACTTTCAATCATTTATATACCGCTAGTTGAGCTCTTGAAGAATACTGATTAAACAATACATCAAGTCTACGAATAGTACATGTGTCGGTGGGTGGGTATGTATGTATGTATGTATGTATGTTTTCTCTTTCTCTTAATTTCGAGTATATTTTTTTGACCGGCCACCTTCCTGGTGGCAAGGTTGTAAAAGAAAAGAAATTGTCATCCCTTGAATCGCAAGAATGTTTTGCAAATTTTGATGTATGTATGTATGTATATATATATATATACACACACACACACACACATGGTAGTAACATATACTTACGCCGTATTTGACTAAATAGAATTAGTCTGTTAGTTGGGATTTAAAAAAAAAAACTGAATGGAAAAAAAGGAGGAGCATTGTCGCACATGAGACACGAACCCATATATTTGGTTTACCGGACCAATGTGTTACCATTACACCAACGAGCCACCCATGCTTCCTTCCATTCAATTAGAAGCCAAAGATGTGGGTTCGTGTCCCATGCACGTCAATACTTATCCTTTTTTCCATTCAGAGGATTTTTAAAATCCCAACTAACAGACTAATTCTATGTAGTCAAATACGGCGTAAGCACATGTTACTACCTAATTTTCAATTTCGCTAGCCGTTTGTAAACAAAGCCTGCTTTGTGTCTCCCTATTTATATAGATATATGTATGTATGTGTGTGCGCGCGCGCGCAAAAAGTAAACAGAAATTACAAACCAAACGACACAGTTATGCATGCATATACTGTGTATACAGGGTGTCCCAAAAATGTATACACATATTTATTAGAATGCTGTTGCAGTGTGTATACATTTTTTGGACACCCTGTATATATGTAATTTAAGTATAATTAGTAATATAAGTAATATTTCTTTTATATTCCAATTACTTTTGTACTTTGCCATATGTATTTAGTTAGTCAGATGGGCTGAACATTTCAAGGAAGTCCTCAACCGACCGGAGCCACGTGTGCCAGCAGACACTAAGGAACCTACTAGTTTGTTGCCTATCAATACTGATGACTTCACCGAGAAGGAAGTCCGCATGGCCATCAAAACCCTTAAGAATAACAAGTCACCAGGTATGGATGGCATTTCTGCTGAAATGCTGAAGTCAGGAGGTGAAAGCATGGTCAAGTGGATGGGCCACTTATGTAATCTTGTGTGGAACACGGGTGAAGTCCCAGAAGATTGGAGAAACGGAGCGGTTGTCTGTATCCCCATGAAGGGCAACCTTGCTGATTGTGACAACTGGGGGGAAGTGACACTTCTCTCCATACCAGGGAAGGTCTATTGTCTGGTGATCCTGAACCGCATGCGTGGCATGGTAGACCGGGAACTGCGAGAACATCAGGCAGGGTTCCGATCAAAACGTTCCTGTGCAGAGCAGATCTTTACGCTACGCCGCATCATTGAGAGGTACAACGAATTCCAGAGGCCCCTCGCCGTCAGCTTCATCGATTTCTCCAAAGCATTCGATAGCATTCATCGACCGTCACTCCGGAGCATCATGCATGAGTATGGTCTGCCCCAGAAAGTCATTTCGGCAATTAAACAGATTTACGCAAACTCCAAGTGCTGCATACGGACAGAGGATGGTTACAGTGACTGGTTTGAGGTGGTTACTGGTGTGCGTCAGGGTTGCTCGCTCTCTCCAATTCTCTTTGCCATAGCCATTGACTGGGTACTGAGAAGAGCGTCTAAAGACCAGGGTATATCTTGGGTGGGAGAGCAAAAGTTGTCTGACCTGGACTTTGCGGACGATATTGTTGCACTTGCAGAGAGCACAGCTGACCTGCAAATCATTATGAACAATATCAGTGTCGAAGCAGGAAGCTTAGGTCTCAATATCAGTGCTAAGAAGACCAAAAGCATGTTATCTGTGACACACCCATCACCAACTAGTGTTTTCATTGAACAGGGGGAGGTGGAGATAGTGGACAACTTCACCTACCTAGGAAGCTCCATTGACAATGGGGGCGCCATGGACAGTGAATTGCAATGTAGAATGGGAAAGGCTTCAGCAGCATTTAACCAGCTTGTCAAGATCTGGAAGAGCAGGAAGTTCACCCTCAAAACAAAGATGAGATTCTACAACAGCAACGTGCTGTCCACACTCTTGTACGGAAGTGAAACATGGCACCTTAAGACCAGCCAAGAGAAGAAGTTGGACACATTCGATTCCAGGTGTCTGCGAAAGATCATGGGGATTAAATGGAGTGACCATGGAACAAACCAGGAGGTCAGGAACCGCACCAACCAGCAGCTAGTCTCTTCTGCCATCTGCAAGCGACGCCTGGGCTGGTTTGGGCACGCTTTGAGACTTCCCCCGGAGAGACTGGCGAACCAAGTACTTAAATGGAACCCACAGGGAAGCAGACGGAGAGGGCGACCCAAAATGAACTGGAGCCAGACACTTGAGAGGGACCTGCGAGCGACAAACAGACAATGGCGGGACACTGTGCAACTGGCTGCTGACCGAACGCGGTGGAACACTATGATTGCCTCATGTGTCGCAAGACGCGGGAGCTTCTGAATCTGATATGTATTACAATACGTAATTAATGTTTCTATAATATTGTCACATAAGTGTGCTCTGGTATAGGGATTTTTTGTATTTTATTTCCATTGAGCTTTTTACAGAACGAAATTGAGACGTTTTTATTTCGATTCAATTTTATTTGTTTGACCACCCAGTCACACACTGCAAACGTGGTTGGTGTTAGGAAGGGTATCTAGCAGTAAAACAAAACGGCCAAAATATAGTTCCGTTTAAGCAAGGTATCATAACATATATAGGTATGATGATTATGTTTCTCAATAGAAAAGCTCAATGGACGTTGTCCAGAGCATCAATAATGCAAATTAAATGATAAATGTATAAAGAGAGAGAAAGAGCCATATATCGTTTGAGAAACACATCGTATTTTGTACATATATAAAGCACATAATATTTAGGAAAACGTACATAGTTTAATGTGGAAAAGCCATCTGTCCAGGTCTTTCTTGGTTTACCTCTACGACAGCTTCCTTCCAATGAGATTTCCTAGCACTTCTTCACCCAGCGATCATCATCTATGCGCATCACATGTCCAAACCAAATGCAGACTTCTCTCCTGACACCAACTCGGATTCCTCTTAAACGCAACTTCTCCCTTAGATTGTCCAAGCTCTACCTTTCTCTCGCACTTATGGTTTATATCGCTGCCGCTCTTCCCCTCGATTACACATGTGCATCTTCTACATTCAAACGCTTCCCTTCCTGTTAGTTTACCTGTTATCTCACTACATCTCTTGTGTACCCAAAATTTACATTGTGTACTTCGTATGGAGTTTATGCCTACTCCCTTTCTACATATTGAGCAGGGCCACTTCCCTGAATGAATCAAGATCCTATCTTCTTCCGTACTGACTAGCACTTTAGTTCTGGCTAAGTTTGCTCTTTGCCCTTTTAATTCCAAATTCTTTTTCCATAGTTGGAACGTATTTTCTAGTTCTTGGATTCAGCTATGGATTCAGCTATAAGGACCAAATCATAGGCATAGAGAAATTCTTATGGACAGCCAGTTTTAAACTCCTCTATTATGGCCTAGAAAACTATGATAAACCGAAACATGATGAACTCCTACCTGTACCTTGAAGTCCTCACTAAACACGCTTCCTATTCTCACTTTACTGATAGCTCCTTTGTACATAGCTTGCACTCAATTCTTCTACACCCAATTTCCTTAAGGACCAATAGATAATAGATCGAAGTACTCTGTCAAAGGCCTTCTCTAGATCAACAAAAGGTAAATATAGCGGCTTATTTTTGACTAGGAACTTCTTTCGTAGTTACCTCACTAAAAAGAGGGCGTCTGTAGTACTTTTCCCAGGCATGATACCAAACTGTATCTCATCTAATTTGAGTCTTTCCCTAATTAGCTGTGCTATAATTCTTACCGTCATTTTCATAACTTGGTCCATTAGTTTTTATTCCTCTATAGTTGTTTCTTTCTAGAGCATCATTATATATATATATATAGAGAGAGAGAGAGAGAGAGAGAGAGAGAGAGAGAGAGAGAGAGAGAGAGAGAGAGAGAGAGAGAGAGAGAGAGAGAGAGGAGAGAGAGAGAGAGAGAGAGAGAGAGAGAGAGAGAGAGAGAGAGAGGAGGCACACACGAATGTATAGAGGTGAATCAACAGCTTGAACTTGCATGTGTGGGTGAGAGAGATGGTGTATGTATGTCTATATATATATATATATATATATATATATATATATATATATGTGTGTGTGTGTGTGTGTGTGTGTGTGTGTGATAGAGAGATCGTGTATGTGAGTATATATATATATATATATATATGCATGTGTGTGCAGGGTAGTCAATGTGTAATGTGAAATATTCGTATTTATGTTAAAACACGTCCCTGATTCACCATCACTTTCATTTCACTGGACAGACATTGACGAAAATGATCACCAACACCACCCTCTTCACTACTACAACACCAACACCACCCCCTTCACTACTACAACACCACCACCACCTCCTTCACTACTATAACACCAACCTCTTCACTACTATAATACCACCACCACCACCACCTTCACTACTGTAACGCCACCAACACCACCTCCACTACTGTAACACCACCAACACCACTCTCTTCACTACTGTAACACCACCAACACCACCCTCTTCACTACTGTAACACCACCACCCTCTTCACTACTGTAACACCACCACCCTCTTCACTACTGTAACACCACCAACACCCTCTTCACTACTGTAACACCACCAACACCCTCTTCACTACTGTAACACCACCACCACCCTCTTCACTACTGTAACACCACCAACACCCTCTTCACTACTGTAACACCACCACCACCCTATTCACTACTGTAACACCAACACCACCCTCTTCCCTACTATAACACCACCCTCTTCACTACTGTAACACCAACACCACCCTCTTCACTACTGTAACACCACCACCCTCTTCACTACTGTAACACCAACACCACCCTCTTCACTACTGTAACACCACCAACACCACCCTCTTTACTACTACAACACCACCACCACCCTCTTCACTACTGTAACACTACCAACACCACCCTCTTCACTACTGTAACACCAACACCACCCTCTTCACTACTGTAACACCACCAACACCACCCTCTTCACTACTGTAACACCACCAACACCACCCTCTTCACTACTGTAACACCACCACCACCCTCTTCACTACTGTAACACCACCAACACCACCCTCTTCACTACTGTAACACCACCAACACCACCCTCTTCACTACTGTAACACCAACACCACCCTCTTCACTACTGTAACACCACCACCCTCTTCACTACTGTAACACCACCACCACCACCCTCTTCACTACTGTAACACCACCACCACCCTCTTCACTACTATAACACCACCCTCTTCACTACTGTAATACCAACACCACCCTCTTCACTACTGTAACACCACCACCCTCTTCACTACTGTAACACCACCAACACCACCCTCTTCACTACTGTAACACCACCAACACCACCCTCTTCACTACTGTAACACCACCAACACCACCCTCTTCACTACTGTAACACCAACACCACCCTCTTCACTACTGTAACACCACCACCCTCTTCACTACTCTAACACCACCAACACCACCCTCTTCACTACTGTAACACCACCACCCTCTTCACTACTGTAACACCACCAACACCACCACCTTCACTACTATAAAACCACCCTCTTCACTACTGTAACACCACTAACTATCGCCGCCCCCCTCTCCACTACTATAACACCACCACTCTCTTCACTACTACAACACCACGCTCTTCACTACTGTAACACCACCACCACCCTCTTCACTACTGTAACACCACTCCCTTCACTACTATAAAACCACCACCTTCACTACTATAAAACCACCCTCTTCACTACTGTAACACCACTAACTATCGCCGCCCCCCTCTCCACTACTATAACACCCCACACCACACTAAATTACTGCCGGTAGGTGTGATAAACTAGTAACCAGTGGTAACATAGTGCCAGCAATAGTACCTGTTCAGGATAGATTTATTTCATAACACACACCTACACATACACAAACACGCACATCTACACATACACACACATATACACATACATACACAAACACGCACATCTACACAAACACACACATCTACACATACATACACAAACACACATCTACACATACATACACAAACGCACATCTACATATACAAACACACATATCTACACATACAAACA